>BPTQ01000008.1:306630184-306758094 GCA_019973895.1 Chrysanthemum seticuspe
ACGAGCACAACATGTGCTTTAAAGGAGTTGGCTTAGTAGAGAGGCCAATTTGGGTGTTTACCATCCTAAAGGGTAGGTGGTTTAGTAGTAGGCATTCTCTATTATCACGATCTTAGAGTGGAGTTGTTTGGGTTAGTTGTTAACGGTTCTCTTGGCGTTATTAATCGTAATTTGGAGAATCCAATCTTTTCCCTAGTAGCTCGAGATTTGGTTTGTATGTATCAAAATCGTTTTGCAGATTTGGAAGTAAGGATCTCGTACCTGATCTCAGGAAGTGGCTCGGAGAGAGATAAGTAATCTCGTAAGTGGTGGCTCTTGAAGGATAAGTGGTTGGAAGAGCAATTTTATCCTTGGTGGATGTAGTGGTTGATCAGGTAGCAACCTTTGTTCCTTGGTGGTTCCTGAACTAGTATACCTCCTTAAAGGTAATGGTGGTGAGAGTAAGGATCATCTTGGAGTAGGATTTAATGAGTTACATGGAGGTGGTAGTAAACATCTTGGAGGAGTTTTGTAGTACAAGGATTAGTTCTGTTATTAACGAGATTAACAGATTAGTGGGTTCCTGAACAAGTTCTTCATGCTTTACTCAACGTAAAGTACAAATTAATAGAAGAACTTTCTAACCTGGTTTAGTTGTTCAGATGAGTAGGGATCTGAGTTCGTGTAACAACGAAGAATTCGAAAACAGTGAATAGTCATAATCATCTTATACCGATTTAGTAAGGTTAGAAAACAAGTATAATGCACAATTTCCTGCATATGTGATCCAAGTTAGTAGAAAAATAGTTTTCTGTCTCACGGATCCCACGGTTCCCTCCTAGTAGGGATCCGTCTAGGCAATTTTGAGGGATCCGTATAGCTGATGATTAAATTTAGCAATGGTGATGTAACAAGTAATGTTAACATCAAAATGAGATATGTATTCAGTCAACAAACATATACTCAATGCAATATGGCAAGTAAACTATCATTCAATAAAACATAAGAGATGATCAACAAATCTCTAAAAACTAAGAGAATGATTTAGCCATATTCTACTAATACTGATAAGTGACAAAAGCTTAAGAAGCAACAATGTGCTTGAGTCTAGGGATGAGTAGACTTGTTGATTTGGTCCAATCTTTCAAGAAGATAATTAAACATGAAATGCAACTCATTTCGTACTTCTTGAACAAGTCCTTGGGTGATTAGACAATTAGAGCAATTATTGTCTTGATTAGGAACATGATGTTTTGAGGAGGTTCTACAAATGATGGTGGAGGTACATTGAGTAATTTAGGATGAGGTTCTACTAGGAATGAGAGTGGTGGTAATGGAAATTCCTCCATATGATCAAGTCCTTGGTGGTTCCTTGTTTCCAACGATGGACTAGTTGGTGATGTAGGTGGTTCCTATTTTAACGAGAAGGTTGGTGAATAGGAAGTTCTCGGTGGTGAATGCTCTAATGAATAGAGAGAGGCTCGGTGAAGGACTCTAGTCCATGCTCTAGGAATGAAGGTTTAGACGTTTTGCTAAAACTATGTATGTTTGGTTTAGAGCTCGATGATCCCTTTTCTAACCTAAGAGGTTTAATGCTAATTATTGCGGTTCTCTTGGCAATTGTTGATTGGGTTTGTTGAGGTGAGATTCTAGCACTATTATCTCTTACGGATGATGATTTGGTGGATGGGAAATCCTACCATTTGTGGGTTTAACCGGAGAGATGATTCGGTTGAGGAAATTTCGTGTACAACACGAGCAAGTTTCTTGGGTGGTTCTTGGTTGGATGAGTTAGCACTAGGAGCTTTCCTCATGATGAAATGACTAAGGAAAAGGTTTCTAAATGCTGAGAATTATGTTGTGTTTGATGACTAACGGATTCTAGCAAGATGACTTATAAAAGGGAAGATTTAGCAAGTGCATTCAAGACTTAAGTCTCTAATATCCTATAGAATGTGATGATTAGCATGCACAAGAGTCAACTTTAGAGATTTAATTCGGATGAGGTGGAGTGTTCAAGTTAGCAAGATGAGCTTGAAATGATTGTTCGAGCAAGAGTTGACATAAATCTGTCATCCGGATCCTACGGTTCCTACCAATGGGGGATCCGTCTAGGCTAATCCTAGGGATCCGGCTCTCAGCAGCTAGGAAAGGATAGTAGTGATGTTTGAAAGGTCTAAAGCCTATACCTTTTTGAGTGTTTTAGTTCTCCTAAGTGTCTTTAAATGGAAGGGTACTTAAATGTTCAAGGGCAATGAGTGATGTAGCTAATGATTGCCTTATATGGAAGAAATTGGAACTTTCGTGAGTACCAATGAATGAACAAAGATGACACTAAAATCTTGAGAGTGTCAAATGGAGCTAAATGATCCTAGTGATCAAATAGTGACTTAGGATAATGTCTTGGAGAAAATCCTAAAGGTTTTAAGGTGAACTATAATTTGATCCATTTCGACCAATTTTGAGGTAAGGATGATTATGATCAATTTTGCCATAATCGAAAGATTTCTAAGTCTAGATGTGAGGGATCATGTGAGAAATAATGAGTGATCTAGAGAGCGGAAGAGTAATGAGTTTAGGTGAAACGATAGATCGAAAAGCACTTTGAGTGTGATCCTATGTGTGAGTGTGAAGCTTACTAAGCTTGAGTAGGACTTAAGAGATCCTAAGGTATTAAGTTCAGCTAGTGTGAAGTAGTCTAGGAACATGGTTTGAGGTGTAAAGGATTGAAACTCTACTTCTATTTGCCCGGATCCCACGGATCCTTCACTTGAGGGATCCGGCTAGTTACAAACTAGGGATCCGGCATCTGGGATAGTTTTACTTAACAGTGAGCATTTGTTCTAAGTATCGAAAATAGAAACTAATGATCTCTACAGTAAGCATACATGTATACAAGTAAAACATATCATGTAGAAATAGCACATAAGCAATTAAATGAGATCTAGCTCACAAGTAACACAGAGGTTTATCAAGCTTAACAAGCACTATTTAAGAAGCTCAAAATAGATTTACGATCTAGATTAGTAAATCGTTTGTATTAACAATGGCGTGCAGATTAGATGATGGTGTTCAAGACAATAGGGTTGTTTTGGCCAACGGAAGCAATGAACTATGTATAGTCATTATGGATGGTGATTAGCATACAATGAACATCGTCTATGAAGTCATGTAGCTCTTCTCGATCAAAGCAAGATAATCGCTTGATGAGGCAAGTGGTTGTGATTAACTAAATGAAAATTAATTTTACAGCTTGTTTGATTAGTAATCCTAAGACAATGCAAAGTATTTCCATTGTAAACTTACTTTAGGACAACATTCGAGTATAAATTTCCCAAGTGAGAGAATGAATATGAGACTGTTACTAGCGGTGCTCAATTACGGCTAAACACGACCATTTTTACGGGTGATTCCACGTACCCAACTTCTATCAAGGAAGCAATTCAACCGTTAGGTCAAATTGAGTTTCTAGTGCAATAAGTTCTCCAGTATTCATTCTCAAGTTAGGAAAATTTATATTCCTACAATGGCCTATCGAAGAGTAACAATGATGATACTTTGCTTCGTTTAATATTATACTAGAGACAACTAAGGTGACAAAGGCGTCATGTTAAAAATAAGTTTAAAAGTTGTCCATATGGTAAACAACAAAAAATGTTTGGAAGAGCTAGTTCAACATATGTTGTTGGAAAGCTTTGAGTTTGGACTTTCGGATATGAACAATTATATTTGCGTTGCAAAATAATTTACTTGAGTATATCGGATGAAATAATCAAGTTGTCAATCCTACTATGAAGCTTGGAGAGCGATCATGAAAAGGAAAATGGGAGAGTACATCATCAACACAAGTGTAGGTTATGATCCGATGTACATTCTTGTTGTTTTTAGAAAATGATACAAGAACAAAAGAAATCATATAAGCACATAAAAATTTTTCAACCTATATGACTTATTTAAGTGTCTAAACTAACATTTTCGACACAACTAGATGTTATCCCGAACACTCCTTCAAATAGCACATTGATTAGTAGAATATTACTAAATCGACAAACAAGAGAATGAATAGCAAGGTAAGGAAACCACATATGCTATTCAATCAAACAAGCACAAAAGCTATTTGAGATAAGCAAATAATCAAGTAATGCAAAGAAGACAATTTATCATTTAGCATAGCATACGAAAGTTCTTTTCATCGCTTTGTGTTAAATATAAACATGTATACCAAGCTTGATTAGTTTATTTTATATTTATAAATATGATCAAAACCTTAATTTCAATAGAGGACACATTGTTATTCAAAAGCGAAAACATCCGTCTCCAATAAGATCAAAAGTTTGTGCAAAAGTTATGACCAAAAAATGACTTTCTATTATTAATCAATGATTCTGTAAATTATTGTTTTGAATCAGTTTATGAAATCATTTTTAAATGAAAGTAGACTCAAATACCTTTAAAACGATAGGTGGCACGACTTCTAACGACTTACGGTTAAAAAGTTATGAATTTTTGAAATTCAGACAAAAACTGTCTTCTGTACCTACGGATCCCTTGCTTGAGGGATCCGTCCAGTGTAACCTGAGGGATCCGCGGATCTGACACAGAATTACAAAAATGTACGTTTTGACCCGACGAAAAGGTTTAGTCTTTGTAGACTTTTTAGTGAAGTTATATTACCCATTTTTACCTTTATTCAAGCTTGATTAACAAGATATCTAACAACAAAACTTCAAAGAAAAAAAATCACTAAAACACTTTTCATATTATGCTTATTATAAGATAGAAGCATATATCACCATTTTGTCCACAAGCAATTTAGCACGTTTTAAAAAAAAATGTAACAAAGAAAACATACCTTTGCTATATCCCCTTTTTATGGTTTTAGAAACCATAGACGCGAAATACTTCATGATCTTTTAAGATACCCCAATCCTTTGCTATATTCCCTTTTTATGGTTTTAGAAACCATAGACGCGAAATACTTCATGATCTTCTAAGATACCCAAATCCTAGTATGAAGACTTCTAAAAGGAAAATGTTAGAATGATCTATCACTATCCAACATATGATGATTTATAAAAACATGACTTTTTGTTTTAAGAAATTCCCTTCTTTGTAGTTTTCAAACATACACGGATCTTATCAAGTTTTCAAAGTACAATATACAAAAAAAAACTTGGTAACGAAGCTCTGATGCCAATTGTGGAAAACTAGAAGGGGGGGTTGAATAGTTTTACCAATTTAAAACATCATTTTAAATATTTAGATCGACTTATGTCAATCTATTTGGTTGTTTATGTTGGACGTTGATAGATAGATATATAAACTTGTAATGAAAGATAAAGAGTAAGAAGCACATCACCACGACACAAGTATTTATAGTGGTTCGGCTACAAGGACACCTTCCTTGCCCTACTCCACTCCCCGAGTCACCTACTCGAGATTTCGTAAGCACTACACCAACTCCTTATGGCGGAGAAGCCTTCACAACGTCGCTTAACCTTTTTCCGGTACAAAGCTAAATACCGAGTTCTTTCACACCAAGGCGAACCACACCTAACACAACGTCGCCTACCCTTTATACGGTGCTAGGCTAACCACCGAGTTCTTTCACACCAAGGAGAACTAATCCTATCACAACGTCGCCTACCCTTTATTAGGTACTAGGCTAAGCACCTAGTTCCATTACCATGGAGGAACTACTACCCTTCACAACACAACACCTAATATCAAGGAGATCTACTCCTTGTTACAATATCATCAAGGATATCACCATCCTTGGAAATAAACAACTACTTATAAGTATAACGATGCACCTCATCAATTATATGACCTAAGCATTCTTCCCAAATGCTACTTGATTAGATTCATTGGCATCCTTCACTAATGCCTTTGACACAACGCTTGGCACCCTTCACTAATGCCTTTGTCTTGACACCTTTAGCATTCTTCACTCATGCTTTCACACGGATGATGAGCACCTTTCACTAATGCTTTCATCTTGATACTTTCGGCATTCTTCACTAATGCCTTCAACCCAACATCTATGGAGAAAGGTAGATCTATCAACAAGAGAACCTTCGTTGTCTTGATGATGACGAAGCATGGCAACTCATGGACTTGAGCTTGCACGTCTTCAAGATGTGGTGATCCTTCCTTTAAGAGGAACCTAGAAGATCACACAAAAACAAAAGAGAAAAGCTACATAGATCTTTTGGATCTGAGGTTAGAGGGTTAGAATACTTGGGAGAAGTATGTGTGTAAAGGGATGAATAGAAAGGAAGAAATGGCTCTCTATTTATAGAGAAAATTATCTACTGTTCCCCGGATCCCACGGATCCCTTCCACTTGGGATCCGGCTAGCACAACGCCAGGGATCCGTGGAACGCTCCTCTTTGCCCATGGGTATTTTTGGTTATGGGTCATGGGTTATGGGTTGATCCATGGTTTTCTTTCTAGATACAATGTATCTTAAGGATACAATGAACTTGGTCAAGTGGTATATATAAAACCATGGGTTATGGGTCAATACCATTTGCTAGTATTAAGGGTACAATGAACTTAGTCAAGTGGTATATATAAAACCATGGGTTATGGGTCAATACCATTTTCTAGTATTAAGAGTACAATGAACTTAGTCAAGTGGTATATATAAAACCATGGGTTATGGGTCAATACCATTTGCTAGTTTTTACCCATTTAGTGTATACTTGTTTTTACCCAACTACATTCAATGTATTTGGTCAATGGGTCAAATACTTAAGTTTCTACCCGTTTACATTACCCAATATACTACATACTAGTTATGTGTATATTTACCCAAATATGTAAACACTAGTTGTTGTACATATGTAATACTAAATCATAAAATCACTTATACTTGTTTTAGTGTTTTATGTGAAAATGTGAATATGTTAGAAACTATTAGTTCAAACCATTTAAGTATTTTATTTGTTTCGTTAATATGATTTTACGTTTGTTATCGACAAAACATTAGAAGATCGTAAAATATAAATAAACGTTTTTACGGCTTATTTGTATTAACAAATCTTATTATGAGCTCCAACTCTCTACCTTGGAAGGTAGAGAGTATTTATAGTTCTTACATAAGTCGCCACCTACGGGCTGTGGATCAGGCATACAGTGGGTAAAGACCCGTCCGTCCTCCACGGTGTTACTTAACTAAATACTACTAAACATTAACTAATCTATGACTACGAGCTTTCTAATGATTACATATACTTGAGGTGACCGACTCTTTAATAACTGGATTTACTAAATCCTAACATGGTCTTCTACCATCCTTATGTGCGTAGCTTTGATTTTGACTGTTGGATTAGATTGTTTTTGGACGCGTGTCCTCTCTTAGGGTTTTCTAGGTTAATCGTCATTCCGTTTGTATAAATACCCCACGTTTTGACTTTAGCCATTTTTTCTTTTTATTGCTATTCTGTTGCGAACACTATTCTTCAATCTAGTTTTGCTTTTGGCTGTATCCGTTTTCCACCTTCCGCAGTCAGGTTAGGTTCTTGATTCCCTTTTTCTTTTTCCGTTATGGGTACTTTTTCTTCTACCAAGTCTAAATTATCCCAGAAGGCACTTGATCATTTCTGTGTTGATTATTTGATTCCGAGCTTTGTTCATCCGAAATTGCCTGATCCTGACAAAAGTATTCGTGAAGCACCAAATGGAAAGATCGGTGTTTATACCCGTTTATTTGAGTTTTCTAATTTCCGCCTACCCTTGTCCTCTTTCCTTGTTTTGATTCTCGACTACTATCGCATTCATATCTCACAGCTTTCCGTTATTGGTGCTGCTAAGGTTTCTCAATTTGAAATTCTTTGTTTTGCACTTGGTATTGAACCCTCAGTTGGTTTGTTTAGGTGTTTTTATATCTTGTCTCGCAGCCATGGCTGGCTTTCTTTTAGTAAATGTGCTGATAGCTTTGGTGTTTGCTATACCAAGCCCCTTGATTGCCTTAAAAGTTGGAACGACCACTTTTTCTGGATTGACTCATTTGCTTGTCCTTATATTCATCCTGTCTTTGTTGGTGGACGTCTTCCTAAGGATGTCACCCCTAGGGATACTGAATTTAATGTTGAACATGTTGCCTCCCTTGTTACCAATGCTTCTTCTTTTGTTAAGTTTCTGGAACCTTTCCTCTGTTTGGTTGGGTTGAGCCGTAACTATACTTTGGGCAACGACTTTTAGCCCCGTGTTTTATGATCAAGAGAATCAGGGTGGGTATCCCGTATCTATGTTTTTCTATCTGTTACTTTATTCTTATTTTGCCCTTACCTTTGTTTCTTTCCCGTTTTGTTTGCTGCAGCTATGGATTTGTTGTCTTTGGTTAAGCAGAAGAACCCTTCGGAGTTGCTTGTTGATACTCGACCACGGAAGGATGCCGAAGTTCCTTTGCTAAAATTGACCGAAGGTCGTACTTTCTTTCTCGTTCCTCCTTCTTCGGGTGAAGTTGAGCGTGTAGGTGTTTTTTCTGGAATCGGAGTTTCTCAATCATTCGGTGGTGTTGTTCTGCGACCTGATTGTTCGGTTTTTTATATTGGTTTTGATAGTGGGGTGGCCTCTGGTTCTGGTAGGAAGAGGAGGAAAGTTGGCATCAGCTTTGTCCATCCCCCTAAGAAGGCAAGGAGTGACCTTAACGATTCTGGTATGGCTTCTACTGGTGGTAAGTCTTCAGAGTCCATTAAGAAGTTGCTAGCTCAAATCGCAAAATCTTGAGTATTTCTTGAATGCTTTGCCCACTCATTCTTCTTCATCTCCTTTATTTTCAACTACTCCTTTTTGTGAAGTTGGGACATCTACTGAATCTGGCTTTGGTTTGCTTCATCTTGATGGCTTTCCTTCCAGGTTTGTTGTTTATACTTTTGTCTTTTCATAATTCCTTTGTATTTCCTTCGTTTACTTGCTCTTTATTTGTTTATTCACAGTTCTCCTGCGCCCGTTATGACGGATGTCGTCGTTACTACCGTTCATTCTATTCAGAAGGGGAAGAGTCAAGTGGATGTTCCTTCCTTTCTTCCAGATAGCCTTTCTCCAGTTGGTGGTGTTTATCCCATTCTTGATGACCTTTCGGATCTTGATGTTTCAGCTGGGGACATCCGTATCGTTGATGGTCTGGATTTTGATTCTCCCTCTGGAGTTCATGTTCCGAAATGGAATGTTACCAAAAGTTCGCTTCTTGATGAGTTCGCTCCTCCTACCTTCTTTTCCTCTATCCGTGATATGGGGTATGAACGCCTCCTGGGTGAGTTTAATGTTGCTGTGGCGCGACAATTGTTCTTTAGTTCTGAAGTTCGTCAGCGTTTAGAATATAATGCCATGGAGTAGAAACTCTTATTGTCTTTGTTGGCAAGTAAGGATAAGGAAATTTCAACTCTGAAGTCTGAGGTTGCCAATGCTAGTTCTTCCGAGGTATCGTCTGCTGCTGCGTCCTTAGCAGCTTCTGCTGCCAAGCTTTCGTCCCTAAAGGACCAGAATTCTGCGTTTGAGGGAGAACGAAATTCTCTTCGAGCCGATGTAGCATCACTTCAATCATCCCTTGATGCCAAGGATTCTAAGTCATCCACTTTGAGAGCCGAGATTGTTGTTCTTAAGTCTCAGAATTCCAGTCTTCCGAACAGGTATTCGACCGTGTTCTTGTCTATGTGTGTGTATATATATATATATATATATATATATATATATATATATATATATATATATATATATTTCTCCGTTGTCTCTTGATTTTGTTTTGTTTTTAGATACGGACTTTGGAAGAGTCATGCTCTGAGCTTCGTAGCCGAGCTCCGTCCTTTGCTGCTTTGGAGGAGGAATTCTGTAAGATTCAGGTTGCTAAGATGGCTGGACTTATGCGAAAGGTTGATTTGGCTATTGCTGACTTGTATGCCCTGGCTAGTCATCTTAATGAGGAGTTTTATCCTCGATTCCTAACACTATTATCTAGCCGTCGTTGGTTATTAACGAACGGTATGAGCCTCGCTGTGTTTAAGTGCTTAAACTCTCCAGAGTATACTGCGGCAATGGCAAAGGTTATTGAGCGTGCCGTTAATAAGGGTATGCAAGAAGGCTTAGCTGCAGGTATTATTCATGGTAAGGAAACAAAAGAGCTTGTTGAGCTTGCTGCATATAATCCTTATGCAGAAGATCACTATGTTTCCGCTGTGAGGGCCCTTTAAAATGTGGAGTTTTCTTTGCTTTCCGTGCTTAAGTCTAGCAAGAATGCCGGTATTGCTGAAGTTATGGACCTTTTCCGAGTTGATGAGCCTTCCGCGAATGCTCCCATGATTGCAGGGTTACAGCCGGATCTTGAGCAACTCATTATCCCTGTTTATGATAAGGGTAGTAATGTTATTGTTGGCAACAGCTCTTTGTCTTGCTCTTTGGAGGTTGTTCAAAGGAGGGTTGATCAGGTTAGAAAACGCCTTGATGGTTATCGGTTGTCTATTGTCGATGTTTACAATTCTTCCATTGATCCTTTGTCCGCTCGTAACGTAATAGGCGTGGAAACATCTTCAGCTGGTGAGCTGGTCTCTGTTTGTACTGCTTCTTTGCCGGTTGCGCCTCTTCCTATTAGTACTTCTGATATTTTCGCTATACCCCTTTCTGTTGAAGATTATGATGTTGGTGGGTCCAACACCCTTGCTGAGGTTGCAAATGACCATCTTTTGGAGTTAGCGAGGTCTCCGCTGTTCTGTCTGAGCCTTAAGCAAGTACTACCGCTTTAGTGCAGATTTAGTTAGTTTTTTTTACCTTATAATCATCTGAACAATGCCTGTCTGTTTGTTTCGTGATACTTCCGATGATTGTTTTCAGCCTTTTTTGCTTATCTTTCCGCATGTTTTCTTTGCTTTGTATTTATGCTACAACTTTTCTCTATATTCAAGTTCTTGATGCCTTCGGTGCATGTTATTTTCCACTTTTTTTTGCTATTTTTAACGTTATACGGATATGCACGTTTTGTAATAGTCTTTTGCGCACATACTCTTTTTGTCTGTGCGGTGCTATTTTTAACGTTATACGGATATGCACGTTTGTAATAGTCTTTTGCGCACATACTCTTTTTGTCTGTGCGGTGCTATTTTTAACGTTATACGGATATGCACGTTTGTAATAGTCTTTGGATAATTTTGGGCTATCCTCCCAGTACTGGGCTTGCAATACCTCTTACGTACTCTGGTGATTAAGATGTTCACCGGTTGTGTAATTCGTGATAACCTTATGCAATTCAGAAATAACATATTTTGGGCCGTACCCAATTCATGTGCTTGCGCGTCTTATGCACTTGATAAAAATAAAAACATTTTAAAGAATAAAATAATAAAGGTAGCTATTCTTCATCATTCTTTTATTAATTGATCATATTTTTTAAATACATTATAAAAATAGGTAAATTCAAATACATTTTATACTTCCATGCTATCGGCTTTACTCTTTTATTTCTGTGGCTACGCAAGTTGTGCTTCTCTTCAGAATTCTGCTAATGACAAACATTGTATTCTTTGGGAGATTTCTTGTATTTCATAAATTTGTTTTGTTTGTCATCCATATGCTATTCTTCTCTTTTTGCCCCCTTTTTTTACTGGCTTTGTTGGTGTGGATAACGTCTTTGTGAGTATCCGTACTTTCTTCATAGGCTAGAATCTTCTCCTTGTATGCTACTTTTTCCTTTGAGATCTTGTGTAACTCTCTTCTGACGATGATCCCGGAGGAGCTACCAGTCTATTACCTTTCATCCTTCGGAAAGTTCCGTGTTTTTAAAAGTGTAGCCTGTGAGAGTAGCTTTTGTATATATATCCCGGCCCCTGCAAGCTGGTCATTTTTAGCTTACGTTCGGTCTGTCCGACCAGATTCACTTTGGTCGGTAGACGTGTGCTTGTATGGGAGCCGGGGTGCAACAACAATAGGATGTATGCGTAGTTTGCATCCTTTGTAGCTTGTCGTTGTAAGGGAAGCTTCGTAATAGCTAGGGACTTCTTGATATAGCTCCTTGCCCCTAGCGTTCCTTTTTATCTTTCCCTGAGGACCCATCCCTTTTCACACTCCACCATTCCCGCCCTTACCATTTCAGTTCCCACGTGCCTCCTTGACCCGGATGTCTCCGCAGTTGACCCGTGAGCACCTGTTCGATCTTGCTTCCCGATGGCTGCTGGGAGTCTAATCGACAGTAGTGCTCTGGTCACGAGTGCCACAACTCTAATTGGCAAGGTACTTGGAACGCCGTAGGAGGAGGTTTGAATGACGGGGCGTCATGGTGTTTTGTGGTGGTGGGTGATTAGCCGTCATTTTAGAACGGCTAAGTGTTATTAGTAGTCATTTAAGAACATATTTATGTGCTTTCCATGTTCTCCTTCGTTTTTCCCTTGTGATGGTGATAGGGGTTTAGGTTATGTATGTTTTCACTGCCGCTGTTTTGGCGATATGTTGCCATGGGAACAAGCTTCTTCAGTCTTTTCTTTTTAGGAATTTTTGATTTTGGAGAATGGCGATCATTGCTTTTGCTTTTCTTGTGTCTTCCTTTTTTACCTCGCGCATTTATAGCGAAGATTTTACTGTTTTTCACGCGCTAGCGTTTGTCTTTTTCTACCAGTTGGTAGGTTATTACATGCCTATGTTCGTAGCTTGGGAGTATTTTTCTGCTTTATTTGACATGATATTCCTTGGGAAGGAACGTGTATCTGTACTTGCAGATTTCTTCCTTTCTAGTTATTTGGATAAGGTTTATCCTTTTACCTCCGCACTTGCCTTTTTTGTTTTTTATTATCTCCCTTTTCATGACTTGTGCTTATCATATCATGTCCGACGCGACTTCCTGCGTATTTATTTGGTGTGTTACCTCTTCCAGAGCTAACTTTTTACAGGTTACGGGTTTCTGTTTCTTTTTATTTTCTAGGAGCTGTTTCCGCACTGCGTTTTTCGCTCACCTTCGTAGTATGTTTCCATCCTTGCTGTTACTCCTTTCTACATTATATATATATATATATATATATATATATATATATATATATATATATATATATATATATATATATATATATATATATATATATGCGTGCGATTCCATTCATTCTTGCTATTCGTCAGCTTCTACCATCGGTTCTTTCTCTTTTGCTTCTTTCTGCTTCTTCAAATGCAAACATTCTTCCGTGGTATGTCTTGCTTTCCCATGGAATTCACAGAACTTTCCATTGACCTTTTCTTTGATCACAGTAGTTGGGGACGGGCCTGGGGACCTAGCCCTTCTTGTCGCTGGTATTTCCTCGGGCGGCCTTATCAGTCTGCGGAAACCTTGATGCCTTTCCTTGGCTCTTGATTTATTCTTAAGTTTTTTCCTAAAATTCTGTCGATTTGACTGTTGCTTGTTCCTTTGGTCTTTGTATCCATGGTCTTTTCCTATCACGTTTTCCCGCGGCTGCTTCCCCTTTAAGAAAGGAAGTAGTTATGTTCATTACTTCGGCCATTGACTTCGGGATTGTGTCATGCAACCGCTTAATCAGTTCTAGATCAGTAATCGCATGCATGAATCCTGAGATCTTCATAATTTCTGGGGCTCCCTTTACGTTCCTTGTTTCTTCTTTGAATCTTTGTACGAAGTCTTCCGTTAGTTCTCCATCCTTTTGCTTGATGTGATGAATCTCCATAGGGTCTTTGATACATTTCTTTTGTTACAGGAAGTTGGTCAAGAAATCCTCTTTTAGCATGTCATAGCTATCTATTGATTCGGGCGGAAGGTCATCAAACCCGACCCTAGCGGATCCGGTGAGCGTGGAGTTGAACATGTGACATCATGTTGGCATGGCCCATTGTTCCACCTTTGCTGCTGCCTGGAAGATCTTTAAATGATCCGCAGGGTCTCCGCTCCCATCGTATGTTTTCACGTTGGTTGGCATCCGTGTTTTTACGGGCATTTCGAAGTTGCGGATACGCGAGGTGAACGAATCAGTTTCCTTGCAGACCCAGGGTCTGGCCAGGTCGCAGTCATAATCATTCGGCTTCCGTTTTTTTGACTTTGGATCCTCGACCTTTGCTTCCGTGAGGTTCATCGTTTAAACAGTTATTTGCCTTCCGCGACCGAGTTTTTTCGGTTTCGTGACTTCTCAACCCTGATCCTATCGGCCATGTTTGAGAACCCTCGTGGTTGCTCCTCTCTTTTCTTTCGGTGCCGTTGAGGACATATTGCCTACGGTCTTTGGGACATATGGAAACACTTCCCTCCCTATTTCCGAGTCGGTGGAACACACTTTGGCGCAGCCTTTTGAACACCGTTTCCCTTACGTCCTCCTTCCTTTTGAGTGACCTAGATCGGGTATGTACTTGGCTGCCATCATTTTGCGTGTTCCGCCGCTTTGCTATCTCAAGTTGTTTCCGCAGCTCTTCGCTTGGCGTTTCCGCTCTGCTGTGATGTTGGGTTTCATGATACCGAATTTCTGCTACCATGGCTCTTTCTTCTCGTTTCTGAACTTTCTCCGTCACTATAGGCCAGATCTTGTCGAAATGCTTATCACAATACCTCCGGAGGGCTGTGTCGGAAACAGGTCCCTCAAGGTCCGTCGAGACCGTGTGGTCTTCTCTTTCTACCGTACTCCGCAACGTGGACATGAAGGCAAGAGTTGGTCCAAATCTAGTGCTCATGGTGAGTATTTTCTGGAATGCATTTGTGTACTGGGTCCCACGGATGGCGCCAACTTGTTAGTGCAATTTGTGCGACGGTAGAAGGTCTGGATGTAGCATACTGGATTGGGTCAGTAAGCCTTTGGTGAGCCTGTTTTTTACTAATCCAAGTAATGAGAATGGTGTTCCTGCACAAGAAAGGTAAACCGTTAGTCTTACCATGGGGACGGACCCCACGATTAGACTCCGACGTGAGAGTAAGTACACATCTTTGAGAGGGAAAGTAAAAGTATGTGTGTGTAATTATGAGAGAGAAAGTTATTGTACCTTGTATGGGGATTAGAGCCCCTTTTATAGGCGAGGTTTGCCGTTGGGGCTTCCTGGATTATCGCATATAGTGGTTATTCGCCGGAGCCGGACCCTTGACGGACAAGGGTTCTGTGTTAATCGCGGATGCGGACGTGAGAGGCTTAACAGTTGAAGGTTTAGCCCATTATGTACCTTGCACGCATTCCAAGGCCTGGGCCGTAGCTAATTTAGTCATTGGGCTTACTGTTGGCCCAGGGTTTGTGATTGTTGGACCTGAGTCCAGGATTCGCAGTCATTGGGCCTGAGCCTAGAGTGGGCGTAGAGTATGTTTTGGCTTAGTAGGCCTGTTGTACATACTATACGTCATCAGGTACTGTGGGAGTTTTTGGACTGCTATTATTGCTTAGTATGTGCATGATTTGATAATGGAAATTGGGTTTTTGTATTTGGGAAGAAGAAGGGAAAAGAAAAAGAAGAAAAAAGATGCAAGGTTGGCTGATCATGGATTGAACGCTGGTACTTGCAACTTTGATACTAGCTTTCCTAAACTTAGCGATTTGGATTGAAGGGGGAAAAAATGGACAATGTGGGTCGAAATCAACTAGTAAGAATATAACTCAAGTAGATGATGTATATATTGCTTCAACCGAAACAACTAATGTATCAACTAATGCGATTTTGGGATGTAATTAAAAGCCGTTTGGTGGGTCTACTAAGGTGAATAAATATGTTGAACAACCTGGTGTTTTTTATGCTTTTGATGCCCCATCACATGGAAATAAGGTTGCGTCTGAAAGTCAAGAGGGGATACCGAATATAAATCCAATGCTGGTTGTGATGTTATTGCTGGGAAGGATTTCTCTAAGAAACATTCGACCATTTTGGCATGTAATAGTTTTGAAGAAGCTTTGCATAATGCTGCTACAACTAATACGCCTATTGAAAAAATCCCCTCGAGTTACGCTAATAAGTTAAGCCATACGTCTATGATTAAGGTAAATTTTTGAAAAACTGAAGATAATGTTCCTAATGAAACAGATGACGACGTTGGGTTACCTATAGCTTCGGTCCATGAGGTGAATGAGAGATTGAAGAATTCGTTATACGGGTACTTTATTGGTAAAAGGCTCGCTTTTCCTGTTGTTGAATGGTTTCTACGCAACAATTGGGAGAAGTATGGCTTAGTAAAAGTAACGATGAACTTGAAAGGTTTTTTTATTTTTTTAATTTTTTTTTTTATTTTTTTTTAAGTTCTCGTCTGTTCATGGTGCAGAATCTATTCTTCGTGATGGTCCATGGATGATTCATGGGATTCTCATCTTTCTTAACAAGTGGTCACCCCCGAGGTAAGCCTTTTAAAAGAAGATTTATCTTGTGTCCCAGTCTTGGTGAAGTTACATGGTGTACCATTGGTTACATATACATTGGATGGTTTGAGCTTGATGGCTTCTAAGATTGGTATGCCTATGATGTTAGACTCGTATACGAATAACATGTGTTCGGATTCATGGGGGAGGAGCAGCTATGCAAGAGCCTTTATTGAAATTAATGCGTCAAATGAGTTTCGTGATAATCTGGTTTTGGCTGTTACAAAGCTTAATGAAAGTGGATATAAAAAAGAGTCTATTCGTATTGAATACGAGTGGGAACCCCCTCGCTGTGGTACTTACTTTTTATATGGTCATTCTTTTAATGATTTTCCTAAAGTTGATGCCAAACGTGTGGTGAATGGGATAGATAAAGGCAAGGGTCGGAGTTCGTGTGTATCAAAGAAGGTTTCAAAATTACGGTTGTAAAGTGGAAAGGAGCTATTAAAAAGAAGTTTAATGGTGTTCCAATGAAAAAGGTTGATTATAGGCCCGTTGCACCAAAGAATACCAATGCTTTTAATTCAAAGATAGCACAAAGGATGTTTCTACGTCTAGACAACCAAAAATGGATGCTAAAGTGGTAAGTACATCTAATGCATTTGGTGTTCTAGGTGAATTAGATAAGGGTCTAATGCTAATGTAGAACCTAGTGGTAATGTCCCTACACCTTTGGTTGGTATGACATCTGGTAATCCAAGTACTACACATTTGGTTGCAAAGATTAATGAACTGGAAAGTCATATGCTTGATGGGAAACTTGTGCTAGAGGATGATGATGTGAAGCCACTAAAACCTTGTAAATTAACGCTTCCTAGTTCTAAAAAGGTTGTTGATCCGGATAATACAGATATTGATGATGAAGTGCTCGAGGTCTATGATGAAACTGGGCATCTACCAGTTTCAAGGTAATGAAATATCTTAAAATAGTGGTGGAATGGGTAGGGAGAGTTTATACGAGCAATGAAAGGAAGAGACCTATGATGAAAACGAGTATGATGATGATGATGATTTTGATGATCGTGGCTTGACAGAAGCACAAATGGAGTTTGCTAACGCTTTTGACATTAGTCTTCGTGGCCAAATTAGATAGGGTTTTTATTAGGTTCCAATAAGTTTGGCATGTTATTCTTATGCTAGTTTAGGTGTTATTCACATTAGGAGCGTTTGTTTTACTTTTTTAGGCTAAGATGTGGGACTCACACGCATCCATTGTACTTATTTGTTTTTTGGCATAATAAATTTACCAGAGGTACTAAATCCCTTTAACAAAAAAAACATATAACTTTTAATATGTAACATTTTTTAATGTACTTTTTAACAGCTTGATGGGTTGAAATCGGGTTGAGAATCTCAACACAAACCTAACTTATTTAATAAACATATTAGACGCGTTGACCTATTTTCAACGCAAACTTGTTTAGCCTCAAATCTAGCTCGTTTATCTTCGTGTCGTGTTTCATGTCATGTCAAAAATTGTCGCTCCTAGCTTTATGTAGTAGCTGATTGTTTAATTTTTTTATTATTTTTTGTGTTAAAGTGTTTAATAAATTGTGTTTAACAACGTAGTTATATCCTTGACTTCAGTAATAATGTAAAAGTTAATGCTAATGCTAGACACTTCTATAAATAGTATTGAAAAACAACGTTCTTATAAAAATTCAAGCCATGAATTCTTTGTCAAACAAGATATGTAATATTTCTTAAATGCAAAATGTTAAACGCTCCCAAAACACACATAAAAATCTCTTGTCAAACACACTTATAATAGCCACTTATTTAACAATCATTGTTGCACCAAATTTGAGCCATTTTCTATAAGATGTCACTCAAACTTATATCAACTATATACTTACAAAATCATCACTAACAAGATTTTGTATTATAAAAGATCAGTGTTGCAAAAAGAGTCTTAAAGGTCGATTACTCGTCGTTTAAGTATTACAAGGCCACCAACCTTGTCGATTTATTTAATTGGGTCAAACAGATAGGTCAACGGCGGTCAAAACCCACAAATCTTGTCAGAAATACCAAAACCTCACCGTAAACTTATTTTGGTCACTTATAGTAACCGTTTTATTCAATTACAAGTTGTTTTTAAGAAAAAATCTTGTCGAAAATACATAAAACTCGCCAGAAATACACAAAACTTAGTGAAAATACTTAATTTTTTTTCCAAAAATGTCAATCCAATTAATTATCAATTAATCACGTCTAAACCGATTACAAGCTACAAAATGATCGACCGGCCTATTACCGATTCGTAATTTTTGCAACCTTGTAAAATACAGTAATCATTAGGTTTAAGGGAAAAAAAAGTTAAAATCAAACTAAAAACATAAAGATTAATTCTTCAAATATCTTATAGCTAGAAAACATGGTCTCATTGCGAGGAATCACAAACACAAAAGAGAACCCAATGAAAAGGCAGATTGGACCACGTGTCCATTTCTGGAATACCTTTTATCTTCTGTCATCAACAACCCAGCACCGAATTTGCCTTATCAGTAAACCCAAATACTTCGTTTTACACAAACCTCCACATGCAGCCACTAACGTGTCCTCATCAGGAGGCACTCCTCGCGATCTTATTGGTTCTAGTTTTAAACACTGGGACCCACATTTTACTGACTTTCTATTTGTGGAACAAACGTGATTATGATGTTGGGCCATATCGACACGTTACAATCTTAACCAATCAGCTTTTCGTGCTGGCGGTTTGGTTTCCGTATCACGGTTTTTTTTTAGTAATATATGTTTTTGCCGGTTAGAAGAAAAAGTATAGATTTGAGGTGTATGAATGGTTGTAGTCACACGTGTTAGATCCCTCTTGAACACGCGGCCTCTATCTAGGGCATCTCTGTTTATCACCAATGAAATGATAAGATCAGAATATTTTCTCCAAGAAACAAAACATAACATGCGTTGTGTTTCTTTGAATGGGTTGTATTGTCAATAGTCAATCTATCTAGTAATTACAAGAAAGATACGTGGAGTTAAATGCATATGTATATTTAAAAAAAAAAAAAAAAAAAAAGCTAATTCCCTGTATGCCAGTGATGGCAAAAAAACCTGAACCTGACGGGGAAACCCGAACTTATTGGGGCGGGGCAGGGCATACTTATCGGGTTTCGGGGCGGGTTTTAGGTCATTAACGGGGATTCTTATCGGGTTTGAGGCGGGGACGGGGCACACTATCCCCTCCCCGCCCCGCCCCAAAACATATACATATACATATATCTACATACCTTAAATATTGTGATAGTATTTATGTACTAAATATAATTCTCTAATTTTTGTTAATTTTTATCTTTTTAATATTTCAAAGTGTGATCATAAAATCTTGTTTTGTGTTATAATATTCTAAAAAAGTTGTGATTTATTCCAATGCCTAATATATTATTAATGGTTTCTCGAATCTTTAAGTTATTCCGTAAAATCATATTGTTAATAGCGTAAAAATAAGAATAAACGGGGAAAGGCATTAGTATGATGGAGGATCGCGCTTAAAAAAGAAAACCCGATAAGACCCCAATAGGGAATGGGGCGGATTTGGAGGAGCATCTCGCCCCAATGAGGTGCCCTGATAAGATCCCCAATAGGGATTGGGGCGGGGTTTGGAGATGATTTTTGTAATCGGGTTTGGGGATGGGGATCCCCGCTCCAAACTCACCCCATTGCCATTCCTATATGCCACAAGGTTATATACTTTAAAAAAATTTCATTTTTCAAAATGGCACAAGACGAAGGTCGTCATGTGTGTGTTTGGATGACTTCTTTAAAATTTTGACAAGTGTCCAAGGTTAATGTGTTTTTTATTTATTTTGTACATAGCAATTACACATATGCTCTCAGAGCAATCGGTATGATCACGAAATACCTAAGTTAAACCTTAACGCAGCCTGCGTTAAGGCAAGGTTACCATACCGGTGGACTGCGTTAAGGAGCAAGTGAAGCTGCTAACGCAGCGTTAAGCCAACTTTAAATTAAAAAAAATAAAAATAAATCATTTTACCCTCTCCAACGCGTGTATATTAACGTTGGGAATTCAATTTTTTTTACAACTTACCCCCCTCCCCCACCCCCTAACGTCTAAAAATGGCTATTGAAAAAAAAAAAAAAAAAAAAAAAAAAAAAAAAAAAAAATTCACAACTATAAATAACCAATTAACACACAACTTTTTTCATACTTCCACAACTCAAACTCAAATTTATATTCTTCCTCTCTAACAAAACAAGAACTTGTTCATTCATAGTGGATCCGAATCAAAGTGACGAAACACCTAAGTACTGGTCAGATGTAGATGACGACACTGACTTCGAGTTTATGATGGCTCTTTACGAATATCAGCAACAGTTGGAACAAGGAGCAACTCCACCTCGCTTCTCCCGTAACCCGAGCTATCGTGAACGTGAGATTGCTGAAAAACGCTTTTTGAACGACTATTTCAATCCCGGTTGCAAGTATCCGTACCGGAATTTTTCGAAGAAGATTTAGGATGAGCCGGAGACTATTTCTAGAAATAGTCAAAGGTATTGAATCTTATACTTCCGATCCTCTTCCAAGTCATTTTTCATTCTTTGAGCAAGCACCCGATTGTACGGGTCGAATGAGTATAAGTGTTCTTATGAAGTGTACATCTGCCATACACTAATTGGCATATGGCACTGCACCCGATGCGCTTGATGAATATTTGCAAATAGGTGAGCATACATCACGTGATTGTCTTGATAATTTTAACAATATGCCGGAGTATTTAAGAAAACTAACATGGGCCGACATTCAAAGTATTTACGAAATACATGTGGGGTGGCATGGTTTTTCGGGAATGCTTGGTAGCATTGATTTCATGCATTGGGAGTGGAAAAATTGTATGGTGGGTTGGCAAGTGCAATATAGTAGGGGTGATAAAAAAAATATCCAACAATAATGTTTGAAGTTATTGCTTCGCAAGATTAAGGATTTGCATTTTTCAGGGTGGCGGGGGCGAATAACGATATTAATGTTTTAGCTAACTCTCTGTTATTCGACGACATTCTTGATGGCGTCGCTCCTGTAGCACCATGTATGGTAAATGGAACCATGTATGAAAAGGGATATTACTTAGCTGACGGAATTTACCCACAGTGGGCAACTTTCGTCAAATCATTCTTGGCAACAACTGACGATAAACATGGTTATTTTAAAAGGAAACAAGAAAGTGCACGAAAGGATGTCACCACGTATAACAGAACAACCGACATGTCAACTGGAAGTTGTCAAGATACGTAGAATGATATAATCTTGCATTATTTTGCATAATATGATTTTAAAAGATCAAAAATTTACACTACGTGAGTATGGCGAAATGTGGGTGGATTCGTCACCACGTATGAGGCAAGTAAGGTGGGCCGAAAGATGTGATGTCCAACGTCGAAAGGCAAAAGAATACGCGACTGAGAAACGCATACTCGACTCCAAATAGACTTTATGGAGCATCTTTGGCAGAAACATCTTCAACGACAACAACAACAACAACAACAAGAAGATTCCGAAGACGATGAATAAGTATTTGTAATTCGTATGTTTTTAAATTTCGTTTGCTTCGTATTTTTTTTCGTTGTAACTTTTTCTTATTTTTTATTTATTTTTATTTATTTATTTATTATTATTTTTTATATTCCTATTGTAATGTTTAAGATTTAATTTTATAATTGAAGTATTAGTGTTAGTTTAGAGGCAAGGTTGGGTTATGATAAGGGGTGTTTTTTTTAGTTAAGGTTAAAAAATTAATGCTGATGTGGAGCTGGCGTGACAATGAGTTAAACTTTAACTCTTAAAGATTACACCATAGTTGTCAGGATCCCGATCCTGAAATTAGGATCTTACGATTTTACGATACCGCGAAGCAAAAATGATCTGGATCCTACATAGGATCTTTGAAAGCTTAAGATCTTATATGATCTCTATCTTAACCATACGATCTTAAGATCTAATCCTATACGATCTTACTTTTCTAGAATTACAAACTAAAAAAGGATGAGGATCCTCTCATGTTCATTTGAACATGAGAGGTAATGTTGTGCATGTGGTAATTGTACATTGCTATTAATGCAAAACATTTATTTTATTTTATCTCAAGTGTACAATTACCAAAAGCACAACATGAAAGGTAATGTTGTGCTTGTGGTAATTGTACATTGCTATTCAAATGAACATGAGAGGATCCTTATCCACTAAAAACCTACAAATTTATGGTTTTTCTTTTTGTAGAATTCAAGAACAACATGTTAACCCTTTTAAACATTTCATAATCATAATTTAGGACAACATTTTTATGAAACATTCACAGTATTTTGTTTTTATAATGTGTAATAATTTGTAGACTTGTATAATATTACAAAAACTATTAAGAAATAACATTATAGTAGGATTTTAAGATCCTGATCCGATCTTACGATCACGATCTTGCAAAGACGAAAACAATCCTGGATAGGATCCCGATCTTGAAAACCTTGGATTACACATTCTCTCTCTCTCTCTCTCTCTCTCTCTCTCTCTCTCTCTCTCTCTCTCTCTCTCTCTCTCTCTCTCTCCACACACCTGAACACACCACCCACCTCCTCCTTCATCTCTTTTCCTCTTTACTCATAACACAAACCTTATAATAATAATAATAATAATAATAATAATAATAATAATAATAATAATAATAATAATAACAGATCCATCGTTTTTGTAACAAACACTCGATCGAACTTCACAGATCCATCGTTTGTGTTAATTTTAGATCCCAATCACCAGACGATCCAAACCCTAACATCACTGCAGCCACCACCACAACTAGCATGTTTGAAACCCCATCTGAAAACCCAACAAACCTAGAAGAAAAGAACAATTCACAACCCTTAAAATCCCAAAAACTCTGAACCCTAATTAAGAATCAACAAAACTAGTCCAAGATAATGAGAACCCATATCAAGATTTGGAAGAAGAAGAAGCGGGTGAATGTCCATTTTGTTTATATATGAAAGGAAGTGAATGTAAAGAAACTTTTATAAATTGGGAAATATGTATTGAAAATAATAGTGATGGAGATATTGTTGAAAAATGTTTTGAAGCTATTTCTGCTTTGAGGAAATGTATGGAAGCTAATCAAGATTATTATGCTCTTATTTTACAAGTTGAGAAATTGGCTGATCAATAAGTGCTTAATGAATTAGAATAAGAAAAAGCGGAAAATTGAAAATGCGAAAGTGAAATAGGAAACAAAGTTTGGATTTTTGGTTTTTAGAGGTAAATTGAAAATGGGAAATAGTTTTGGAGTAGTGCCAAATGGTTAATTGCTTGGCTTATTTTGTTTATCATGAATTTTGATGACTTGAATTGATTTTATACATGAATTTTGATTTCATGGATTTGAAGGTGTTTGTTTGGAAGATATCTTCGTGTTCTTTTCTTTTTATTTATTTATTTTTATTTTTTTAAAGAGCAGAAAGGGGATACTATTTGAGTGGTGGTCGGAGTGGGTGGCGCTGACCGAAGTGGGTGGTGGTTACAAGGGAACATAATAATCAAAATGTGCAAGTTTAGAAGCCATAGGTACAAAAACAAATGTGAGAGTATATGTGTAATTTATTATTAAAAAACAAGAAAAAAAACATGGACCACTTGTCAAGATTTTAGAAGAGCTTTGAGGCATACATAGAATTAGCTCTTAAAAAAATAGAATTTTTTTAACTTGTGACTTAGGAGCTTATGTTAAAGAAGGTTTTACAGTTTTAATGTCACTCTTTAAATGGCCAGTAAATGGTTGTAGGGTCTTATGCTGGAGATTATGACGACTAATCAATAGTTGTTTTGGCTATTAAGAAGATGGCATTTAGACTGTGTGACCCTATTTAATATGTGCACTGGAGCACAATTCAGAAAGAAAAGAAAAAAAATACTCACTTCGTCTCAATTTAATTGTTCATATTTTCATTTTTGGATGTCTAAAAAAAATTGTCCACTTTCCTTTTTTAGTAAAAACTAGAGAATCTAAAGAAGGAATATTCTATTCGTGTGGTTGAAAATTAAAGTTGCCTCATTTTTATTAAACTTTGTAATTTCTCTCTCATGACAATTAAATTGAGACGGGGGGAGTAATAAGTATATATACTTGTGTATGTGTTATTCCTTTAATTTTTTGTTTGTGAAGTAAAATACCCGACTTTTTCTAAAACGAATCCTATCGATGTGAACCAACTTTGTCAGCAAGAGACTGATTGGGTGCACGGGTGGTCAAGACAAAAATTGTTTAATATTGTGATGTACTCTAGAACCATAATGTATTAGTTTTGTTTAAGGAAATGTAATTATCACAACTAAGAAGAAAGGGTTTATTAGGGTATAATCGAAAATTTATGGGATATACAGTTATCTTAGAGATATTACTGCGTTATGGATCTAAAGCAAGAGAAAGGATATTTGATCCTATTATATATATATATGGCTATCTATCTTTCTATATGAATGATTGTAACAAATGAAGTTATGAATGAAACAAATTGTGACAAAATTTATTTTCCTTATAAGCATTCAAAATAATCGGCCGCAGTTTTTGAAAGCATTTAATTTTTTGTTTCAATGGTTTTTCATTTTATTGTTATTATTATTATTATTATTATTATTATTATTATACTTTTGTTTATGTTCTTTTTCCTTTTGTTTAGATATTAATTAAAATTTGTTTTCAATTGAATTATGACCAACTAATTATTGAAATGTATGGTTTTAAAATGTTTGTTAACATAACCATCGGTTAAAACGATCTCTAAACTAATAAGTAGAACACAAAAGCTGAATCATGTAATCAGATATTTTTTTTAAGCTAGCTTATATTATACGTTTAACTATGAAATCAGATATTTTTTTTGAGCAATATGAAATCAGATATTCAACACAAATATAATTAAGGATATATTATTCAACATGCATGTTACCAACAAGGTGTTTTGATATAATGTTAATAAAATAATATGACATGTAACATGAAAAAATTCAGATATTAAATTGATGAATTGTTTTTAGATAAGTTATTGTGTAAGAGCATCTTCAATGTGAAAAGGTTTATATAATTTTTATGTCATATATTTTAAAATTTTTAATTTTATAAATTTATTATCACCATGCTTAAACTTGTTAAAACTTTATAATTTAATGAGATATTAAATGATTTACATGTATTTAGTTGTAATGAAAAAGTTTATGAAGTTATACCTAGTTTATTCCATGTCATCATAAGCCTTATCTCACTATACTGACTCAATTTATAAACGTCTTCAAATTTTATAAACTTTTTCATGAACCTCTTTTAGTGGCTGCTTTAAGATTTACTTGACACATTCCAAAAATTGATATCCTTTTCTTGTTTTTATTTTTATTTAATTATTATTATTTTATTGAAAAGATCTAAAATACAGTAATTATTTATTATTTTTTATAATTGATCAAAAGAAATTTATACATAAATAAAGATAATATTTGATTATTTAAAAGAATGTAATGGTCTTAATATTTTTAAATTACTTGTTTTTTTTATCTGATAACAATAGTCTTAAAACAATATAAGAGTTGCAAATAATTTAAAGTTTTACTAATGTGATGTTAAAACAACATCAATCTGGAAAAATGCAGCTGAATATTGCGGACGCTAAAATGGTCGTGTCCAATTATGTACACATCTATGTATACAATAGTGTACACATCGAAATAAAAGACAAGACACCTTTCATAAACAAATATTTACCCATATAAAACTAACAAAAAAATCTTGACAAACTCCTTTAAATACACACCACTTGACCACTACCATCATCTGCCTTTCATACACAACGTCAGACATTCCAAATTTAGTAACAAGAGAAAAAAACAAAACCTAACACCATAACCGTGAGATGGACGGTAGAGGTGGTTGTTGTATAACTAGATACTCAGACTGCGGAGGCCGCAGTCTGAGCCACGGCATGTCAAAAGTAGATAGAATTATGCTCAAGTTTCGGCCTATCGCGCCGAAACCGATCGCTTCCGGTTCCGGTTCTAGTTCCTCTACGGTGGATAACACCGAAGGAGGAACAAAACGCCGAAAACGGAAGTATGTTCGGTCATCTAACAAAAACAAAGCAAAGAAAAACACAAAGGATAATAGTACTCCTAAGAAACGAAAGGTTACCTTGTCTTCATCGTCCGTTTGTAACGGCGGAGAGACGACGGTGAGGGTGGTGAGTCCGGTGACACTGCCGTTGATGCCGGAGACACCTGACAGGAAGATAACATCACCCGGTGAAAATATAAAAAACATATCTTTTAACAAGCTTCAACCAGCTGCATGTAACAGTCACGCGACCAGATCTGCTGGTTCTGGTCACATGACTGTTACAAATAATATGCGAAACACGGAGAGTGTTTCGCTGGTGACTATGGAATGCGTTATAGACACATGGATGAGTCCTGACGTAGGGTTAGGGTTTGCAGCTGATCAAACGAGAATAATGAATTTAGAAATGGACACGTGTCCATCTTTTGTTACAAATAGTCATGACATGGTGGTGTGGACTAATAAGGCCTATAGGGAGATGACATCTGGTATTGACGCTGATGTGACGGTGGTGAATAAGTGTAATAGGGTGACTATGCCAGTTTATTGCTCAGCGTTTACGTGTAAAATGAAGGTAACGTGGGGTAGTAAATCGGCGCCGTTACACGTAACGGCGCCGTGTGATGTGTGGCGGTTGCAGAGTGGTGGTTATGCATGGCGATTGGATGTTAAAGCTGCGCTGTGTTTAGGGCGATGAAGCTCAAGTTAAAGTGGTGATTGATTAACTTTAGGTTTTTTTAATAGCCAAGTTAATGTTTTTAGAGTGATTTGGTGTGCATAAAACAGCGGGTACGTGAAGTATACTTAAATCATATTGTAAATTCGTATCAATAGTTTTCGAAACATATATTTTGGATGATCTTGTGTATTTGTGTTTATGATGGGGAACATCTAGCTATTTGTCATGTTTGTTGTTTTTTTTAATTTATAACTTTTGCATGGATCAAGCACAAAATCAGAATTAATACTTAGGCAGCATGTTAATTAATTAATCTAATCAAACCCTCCTACCAAGGATTTTAGATGTGCTTTTTTATCTATTAGATCCATCATTTTAGTACGTGAAGTAAAAATAAAATAGAAGTTGCTTTTATCGCTTATTTTTAGTGTTTCAGCTTCTTTTTACAAATCATTGTTTGTTGATTATAGCCGGAACATTTTGGTTAGCTTTACCACACTGCTCCTAGCATATCTTATTGAACGTAATACTAAATAATTCCTACCGTTTCAAAATTATTATGTATATATATATTTAATTTTCTAATATGTGGCATTTTTTTTTTCTTTTTATGTTTTCTCTTTATACATCCTCAAATATATATGATTTGTTATTATGTGGATCTTTCTTCGTAAAATTTTGTGGTTATAACCATGGTTGTCAAAATCGCGATCCTGCTCGTAGGATCGTACATCCTACGATCCTACACAGTACACACACATAAAATGATCAAGATCGTAATTCAAGTAGGGTCGCAGCAGGATCGTAGGATCGCGCGTAAGATCGTATAGGATCGCTTTCTTTTTTTTTCTTTTTTTTCTTTTTGGTATATTAACTTATTAAGTATAAGCCCATGTCTTAAAGCTCAGTAACTAAGAATTTTTCAAAAAAACTATTATTTTGGTGTTGTTAATTGATTGCATTTTGCAAGATTAATGAATGTAAAAACATTATGTTTTTATGGACTATTTAGAAATAGTTTAGATATATTTTTTTGGGTTTATTATGAAAAATGTTTTCGTGCTTTGTAAAATGTCATAAGCTTGTTTTTGAAATAAACCATCTAGATACTTGACCCAATTTTGTTAATAATTTATTTTATGTTACATATAAAAGCATCAATATTCTAAGTTAATTTATTTGGTTATCAAGAAAAAAAAATCAGTAATATTATTAGAATATTCTAATTTAATTTATTTGGTCATCAAGAAAAAAAATTGTGTTGCCCTCTATTATAAATTATGTCGTTTCATTTTCAGATACAATCTTTTTATCTTTTTGCATTAATCTATATATATATTGTACTGTAACAAAAAAGTTACAGAATTACGTGCTAATAAATTAACATTATCTTTTTGCATTAATCTAAATGTTATCACGAAAAACCTATAATAAAAAACATTAAAACAATGAGTAGGTGCACCGTGCACGTACGTAGTAACTTTGTGCAAATTGCAATATATCTAATATTCTACTACTATGGTATTTGAACATATAGCTTTTTCATTTATCATCCATTTAAATTCATTGATCATATGAAATATTATATAGAAATATAAAATTACAACCCCTATACAAAAATATATACATTTTCATAGGATCTTACGATCCCGATCCGATCCTACGATTACGATCTTAGGCAAAATACCGATCGTGAAAACCTTGGTTATAACATTCCTCTAGTTAATAATGGCAAAACTATCACTTTACTAAAGCAAACGGTAATAATTATTATACATATAACTAAAAGGCGGGGATTCGATGTGGACACGACACGTGTCCCCCGCATTTATTGCAAAGTTTTGCGACTTGGCAAGAATGGCCCCTCAGGTTTAGGTGTCGCTGCAAACTAAGTCCAAACATTAAATGCAAAGTTTCACAACTTGGCAAAAACAGTCCCTGAGGTTTAAGTATCGTTGCAAAGTAAGTCCGAAAATTAAATGCAAAGTTTCACAACTTGGCAAAAATAGCCCCTGAAGTTTAAGTGTCGCTACAAAATAAGTCCTTAGAAGCCAATCCCGCTGCATCGCGCGGGTTTCCACACTCGTTTTAACTATGTGTATTTTATTTAGAGACTGTTATTTTGAGATGCCAGAACTAATTTTCTAGCAGTCGAACTTAGACACGCTTTAAATTTCAAAAGATGGTAATGGGAGATAAAACTCAACTGCTAGTCCCGCTTAACATGAGTATATGTGCACCGCGGAAAGTCGACCGGTAGATGTTTACATCTAATTAAAACGCTAAATGGGTACAAACTCTCTGTATGAATATAAAATATAAAAAGCAATGACGGGTTATCTCATCCAACCTCCTACCTATCTGCAACAATTCTCAAAAGATATTATGCATAGTGATAAAGATTACAGCTCTACATTGCATAGTGATCAAGTATATACACTTTTACATTGTACAGTAGCAGCAACACATTTTGGATTTGATCAATTTATAGTGACATTGCGTGCTATGAAATGAGATTCCGACAAGGACCAATCTTGATAGACGAGGGATTAATTTAGATTCGGTACGTTGTCTATTATGCGATGAAGACTTGGAATCTGAAGACTACATCTTAATTTGTTTTTTGTGAGATCAACAGTGGCATTTGGAAAGATGTCCTCCACCGGTGTAATTTTTCGGGCATATCCATCACACACCTTTATGATGTGTTTTCTTTGGCTAACCATGTTCCTCTAGAAATTAAGTAATTTTTTTTTTTGTAAAAGGTAATTTTACCTCACCCGCTACACATATCTAGAAACTAAGTTCTTAAACTACTTCGATGCAGTAGTGCAACTACCATATGGCACCTTTGGATTTTCATAAACAAGACGATCTTCTCTCAAAGGCGGCCTTAAAAGTCTTTGCTTGTCAATGATAACTTTCGTCTTACACTTGGATCACAGGTACGAAAAAGAGGAACTCAATGAATTAAATAGATTGGTTTTGTCACCCATGTAATTCTCTATCAATTATTATATAATTAGTTTTGCTAGCTCAGCTCCTTGCTAGTTCTTTAATGAAATCGGCGTTAAAAAATGTATTGTTGGGTCTGGCACGATCACACAAACCATGAAAGATAAGAATAAAAGTTTAAGCAAGTGACGAAAACTGACGAACATCAACATTGAGGTTGGTTATGCATGAGAACGACTTTTACACGCTAATAACACTATTTGTACTTTTCAACTTTATAAATCATATTAGAAATGAATTAAAGATTTACAAAGGATAGCCTACGAAAAACTATCCCAGTTAATGACAGATTAACTCTCCAAAATCAAACAACAAGAGGCAGCTAGCTTTGCTTTGTTGTTCCTAGGAGAGGAGGATCCTAACTATAATACTTTGTATTATTTTTCTATGTTTACGATCACACATACCTTGAAAGATAAGAACAACAGTTTAAGCAAGTGACGAAAACTGATGAATATCAACATTGAGGTTGGGTTTGCATGAGAATGACTCTTACACACTAATAACACAATTTATACTTTTCAACTTTATAAATCTTATTATAAATGAATCAGATATTTACAAAGGATAGCCTACGTAAAACTATTCCGGCTGATGGCAGATTAACTATCCAAAATCAAGCAACAAGAGGTAGCTATCTTTGCTTTGTTGTTCCTAGGAGAGGAGGATCCTAACTATAATATTTTGTATTATTTTTTTATGTTTGAATCTCTATTTAACTCAGTTACAACATTTGTTTTACATAGAGGGGGAAACAGTGGATGCACATGGGTGCATAGTAACTTGCCAACTTGCAATAGATAGGCACGTGCCTAGTAGGCTAGTCTTGAGTGTACTTTCATCTTACCCGATTTGACAACTTGTAGTCCCAATGCCTGTTTCTCGTATATCAATAAGTACTTTGAGCTTATCTTCATAAAGAAATTTCCCGCCCATGCATTCAGAGGCTGAGGTTGTAAAAACTAAATTAAATCTTCAGAGTCAGAGAAACATTTGTCAGATCTCAATGACCTTGATGTTGTTGGTAGCTCCTTGTAGATCACTCTCTGACACCGTATCAGTTTGTAAAGTGTTTTATTCAGCTGGTCTTTGACGTCCCTGAAGCTAGATAGTTGGTTGAGCTTTATACAACACTCACTGATTTCTTTTATCAGTGAGTAACACCTTCTGAATAATAATCAGGGAGACATCTTTTCTAATTATATAAGGGAGTATCTCACTTCTAATAATTATCAGCTTCACATTAAATATTTATGAAGTGACACTCTCTCTGATCTTTATCAGAGACTTATGCTCATTGACCTTCAGAGAGAGTATTAGGCTATTTTATGTTTAAATATTTGTCAAAGACAACTTGGGTCTTCGTGTGGTTGTTCATGGTGAAAAGGCATATCATTCACCATGGTGGCGAATGAAAAGTTTTATGAACAGAGGGAACAAAGAAAAGATAGACTTATGAGAAAGCTAATAAAATAAAAAGAAAAATCTTACTTGATAGGAATCTAGTGAGTAGACCTAAACGAGATAGAAATCGAAACCTAAACTATTCCCCGGCAGCGACGCCAAAAACTTGATGCGGATAATTGTAAACACAAGAAGTTTTACAATCCTCCTAGGCAGTGTACCTAATCATTGTAGTGTAATATAGGTAAGACACGAGGGACTGATCATTGTCTAGGAGAAGAGTGTTGTGAAGGCTTGAAGTGTATGACGAATTAAGTCTAAAGGTTAAGGAATTATTATTTTTGGTCTTTTTATATTTTTTATAATGCAATTAAAAATCTCTGGGTTTGAGGAGTTTTGTTTTATAACTACTAATTAACTAATTAAACTAAATATGCGGAAAAATAAATTGGTGAACTCGTATGATAAGTAAATGTGTTTACTTAGAATCTTATTACTCAATAGTTATATCCTATTGATTAGTCGAATAGTCACGTTATTGTTTTACTTAGTGCATTGTATTCCGTAATATCAATCGTAGGGAGGTGCCAAATGCCCTAACTCTATGAATGTATAGGACTTGTTAAGAACGTTAATGTCAGCAACTGCAATTCTACCAACGATTGAGAATATATAGGACTCGTTAAGACTCTTAATGTCAGCGACGAGTAAATATAACTTGTTGGACAAACTTTACATATATTTCGGGTTGAGACTTTATACACAGCAAGCAAATTCATAGAACATAATATTACTAACAAAGTTAGTTAGTAAGAAGAAACGCTAGATAAAGTAGACTTAGAAATACATTTATGAACCTCTTTGCCAATTCTTAGTTTGAAGCGATTATCATCATCAAAAACCTCATCATCATAATCCACTCTACCTGCAATCATAGGGAAATTGCAAAATACGTCAAGGAATATTATAGATATCGACTCATAACTTGATATGCTTGATCTAAATAACCCTATAAGAAGAAATTACCTCCCAAATCATCTTTATCTACTTTGCAACCTGGCCAATCGTGGTCTTCACACGCTAGTTTGATGCCTATTTTCTGGAGTCTCCTCAAGTTTTGGTGAAACAACATCGCTTGTTCTTCGTTTACAATGAGGCTTAAAGGATGGACAAAAATCATAAGTGGTGATCAGTATTCGATCAAGAAAAATGATCCCAGTACACCAGTGCCAGTAGTTTTTTTTTTCTTGGCTGAATATTGGAGCCTGAAACAAAATAGCGAATCGGTTTAGCAATTCCGAAACATAAATTTCACATTAACAAACGAAACTCATATCGAAGACTTTGACTCTATACATCTTTTCACCAAAATCGGCGAAAAAAAAACATAAACCTATTTCATAAAAAAAAACCCATGTCAAATATACCATCTTTATTTTATTTTAGCGAAACTATAATAGCTAAATTCAACTACATTGTCACATTTTCACCTAAATCAGTAAAATAGCAAAAAACCATTTCATAAAAACAAAAACCCATGTTAAACCTAACCTGCTTGACCAAAGGCGTTTAATTCTTTGATACGGGTCTGCAAAATATGACCATTTGTTACAAACAGTAGCATACATTCAACTAAAAAAGAAATTAAAGTGGTATTTGGTATTGTGGAAAACTAGAAGGGGGGGGTTGAATAGTTTTACCAATTAAAACTTGTTTTAAACTATTTAGATCGACTTATGTAAATCTATTTAGGTGTGTGTTGGATGTTGATAAACAAACATATAAAAGTATAAATATGTAATGAAAATATAAGAGTAAGAAGCACAAAACCACAACGCGAGTATTTATAGTGGTTCGGCTACAAGGACACCTTCCTTGCCCTACTCCACTCCCCGAGTCACCTACTCGAGAGTTTGTAATCACTAGACAACACCGACTCCTTATGGTGGAGAAACCTTCACAACGTTGCCTACTCTTTTTCCGGTACTAGGCTAACCACCGGGTTCTTTCACACCAAGGTGAACCACACCTACCACAACGTCGCCTACCCTTTATCCGGTACTAGGCTAAGTACCGAGTTCCATTACAATGGAGGAACTACAACCCAACACTACACCAACGACTAATCCCAAAGGAGATCTACTCCTTATAATGTCAACAAGGATAACAATATCCTTGGACCCAATACTAATCTATCTTGTACATCGAAACACACCATATCGAATGTACATCTTAGGCACCTTTCACTAATGCCTTTAACTAGATCTTCAAGACACCTTTCACTAATGTCTTGTGACTTGACTTCTAGGCATCCTTCACTAATGCCTACAATACAGACGATCGACACCTTTCACTAATGTCTTCGTCTTGACACTTGAGACATCTTTCACTAATGTCTTCAACACTACACTTCTTAGTAGAAAGAAAAGAACCATCAACAAGAGGACTTCAGTAGTCTTGATGATGAGGAAGCATGGCAACTCATGGACTTGAGCTTGCTTGACTTCAAAGGTGGTGATCTCGCCTTTAAGAGGAACCTAGAGAATCACACAAAAACAAAACTACAAACATAGATCTCTTGGATCTGGGGTTAGAGAGTTTTTAACTCAAAGGGAAAGTATGTTGGAAAGGGGTGAGAAACAATGAAGAAATGGCTCACTATTTATAGAGGAAAAAGTTTAATGTTCCCCGGATCCCACGGATCCCTCCCACAAGGGATCCGTCTAGCGTAAAGCTAGGGATCCGTGGGACACTCCTATTTACCCATGGGTATTTTGTCATGGGTCATGGGTTATGGGTTGATAAATGGGTCTTATACTAGATACAATGTATCTTATGAGTGCAATGCACCTAGTCAAATGGGTATGGGTCAATACTATGGGTTATGGATATTATCCATATATGATATAAGCATGATGTCATGCAATGGGTTATGGGTCAAGCTCCATGGATATGGGTCATGGACTTTGGGTTGTACCCAACTACATTCAATCTATTTGGTCAATGGGTTATGATACTTAAGTTTCTACCCATTTATATTATCCAATATACTACATACTAGTTATGTGAATATTTTACCCAAATATGTAAACACTAGTTGTTGTACATATGTAATACTAAATCATAAAATCACTTATACTTGTTTTAGTATTTTATGTGAGAACGTAAGTGTGTTAGAAACTATTAGTTCAAACTATTTACGTATTTTATTTGTTTCGTTAAAATGATTTTACGTTTGTTATTGACAAAACATTAGAAGATCGTAAAATATAAATAAACGTTTTTACGACTTATTTGTATTAACAATCTCCCCCTTTTTGTTGATGACAAAACATAAAATTATTTTAAGGAAAAACAAAAATTCATAAAAGTTTGAATTGGAATTTTTACTCTCTTCTCCCCCTTTTTGTCGAAACAAAAAGAGCGTCGAAAAGAAACTAACACATTGTTTTAAGAAAAACATGTAAAAAGTAAAAAATGTAAAGAGAGCAATTGACGGGAATGGTTCTCGTCTTAACTCCCCCTTGACGAGTCCATCCCTTTGTGAGGGCGTCAAGTAAATATAAACTAACATGCTAACAAATTGCAATTTAGTTTGCAAATTGTTTCGTCCTTGTGACGAAAAAGCTCCCCGTAGAAGATTGCAACTTTGCAATGGGGAGGTCATGAAAAGTAATCCTAATATTGCAAGTAATTTTGCAATGTATTGCTTTGATAAAAAGCTCCCCCTAGCTTTAGGGTGTCAAAGTCTTCATGTGTAAATTGAATAACTACAAAATAAAGGTTAGAAAACAAATATAATGCATAATTTCCTGCAAATAATACTCAAGTTAGTAGAAAATTAGTTTTCTGTCTCACGGATCCCACGGTTCCCTTCTTGTAGGGATCCGTCTAGGAAAATTTCAGAGATCCGTCTGGCTGATGACTGAATTCAGCAATGGTGATATAACAAATAATGTTAACATCAAAGTGAGATATGTATTATAATATAATCATATACTCAGAAATATATAGCAAGTAGCATGTAATTTCATTTAATAAAACTAGAGGTATGATATACATGACTCTAAAACTAAGAAAATGAACGATACATGACTTGGAGTTACTAGATTTATCTAAGTAACGCTTGATGCTAGGACACCACTAAAAATCCTCTAGCTCAAGTTTGTTTAGGTTTAATCTCGTTGAAACGTTCGAGGAGGTGATAGAACATGAAACGTTGATCTTCTCGTACTTCATGTATCAAACTTTCATTATGTTGACAATGATAACAATCTTTGTCATGGCTAGGTAGTGGTGGTGGAAGAAATGAAATTGCTTGATGCGAAGGATCAAGTGACGCGGGTTGGGGAGCCTCAAATGACGGAGGGATTGGTGGAGGCACATTTGAAGATGGCTCGACCAAGAATGATGGTGGTGGTAGAGAAGTGTCAACTTCCATATGGTTGGGTGGTTGACCTTGATAATTTCTCATAATCCAAATGGGACTATATGATGGTTTAGTGGAGATGGGATTGTTTGGCCTAGGAGGTATGGTGGTGTTTGGCATAGGTAGTTTTGTGGGTACTATCCTTTTAGGGATTGGTTTGATTGGTTGAGTTGGTGGAGGAGAGATCCTTGCATTTGTGGACTTGACCGGAGATGATTCGGTCAAAGAGATTTCGTGTACAACACAAGCAATTTTCTTGGGTGGTTCTTTGGTGGATAAGCTGCTACTTGGAGTTTTCCTCATGATGATATGATTTCAAGAGGTTTGTAAAGATTTCTAAGTGCTGAAATGAGAGTGAAGATGATGACTTTAGGGGTCCTAACAATGTGGTTTATAAGGCAAGGGATTTGGCAAGTGCATTCAAGACTTAAGCCACTAAGATTCATTGGAGTGTGATGATTAACATGCACAAGAGTCAACTTAAGAGTTGTACTGATCTAGGAACTCATTTAAGATGAGATGGAGTGTTTAAGTTAGCAAGATGAGCTTAAAATGATTGTTTTAGCTAGAGTTGACATAAATATGTCATACGGATCCCACGGTTCCCTCCAACGAGGGATCCGCCTAGGCTAATCCTAGGGATCCGTCTATCAGCAGCTAAGAAAAGATAGCAATGATGTTTGTAAGGTTTAATGCCTATTTCTTCTTGAGTGTTTCAGTTTATCTAAGTGTCTTAAATGAAGATGTGCTTAAGTACTTGAGGGTAATGAGTGAAGTAGCTAATGATTGCCTTTTATGGAAGAAATTAGAACTTCCATCAGTACCAATGAATGAACAAAGATGACACTAAGGATTTTTAGAGTGTCAAATGGAGCTAAATGATCCTAGAGATCAGATAGTGACTTAGGATAATGTTTTGGGGAATATCCTAAAGACTTAAGATGGAAAAACTAGAATTTGATCAATTGTGAGGTAAAGATGATTATGATCAATTTTGCCATAATTGAAAGATTTCCAAGGCTAGATGTGAGGGATCATGTGAGAGATGATGAGTGAGCTTGAGAGCGGAAGAGTAATGGGTTTAAGTGAAACGGTAGATCTACAGGCGTCTTGAGTGTGATCTAGGTGAGTTATGTGTGAGTACGAAAGGATCCACTTAACTTGACAAGGACTCAATTTGCCTTAAGGCGCTATGTCTAACTAGGTGTGAAGTGTTCTAAAGGCATGTTTGAAATACAATGATTGCAATTGCATTTTCTGTTTGCCGGATCCCACGGTTCCCTAAGAGTAGGGATCCGTCTAGCCCAACCTTTGGGATCCGTCTATCTGCTAAGCAGAACCTTTACTAAAGGTATGCAATGATTTTGACAATGCATTATATTTCAAGGTTAGTTAAAGAAGTTCTAAAACTAAGATATCAAATGTAAAATGTTTTATTTCATTAAAGAAATTGGATTACATTGATAAAGGATGAATACTAAGGATTGATCCTATTTGAAAGATTACTAAGTTCCTTGAGTGTTTTCGCTAGAGGGATCATCAAATGGTTGATGAGTGTTTTTTGATTCGGGAATGAAGAAAGTCTTCATGAGAGATATGTTTAGAGATTGCATCATCTTGTTCACAAGTACGTACAACGGACTTTGAAATTGAGGGTGGAAGTACATGATGTTATGATAAAGGCGCGTCAAGAACATTCCATAGGGGATGAGTTTGTTCTTAGAGCCTTGAAGATTTACAATTCGCCTTGCAAAGAAGTAGGCGAGATTGTATGGTTGTTGTGTTAGCAAACAATACATTATGTGAGCACAACAAGCGGGAAGGATTTCTCGATTTCCCCTAAGACTCCAAACATTTTCATGTAGGATGAGTGCAAGAGCCTTGTACTCTTCTCGGATATCTCGTGTATAGATAATGTTTGGATCGGAGTAATGGGGTTTGCATATTATGCCTTTCAAGTCCTCCGGGGAAGGTATGTGTGAACAATATGGACTATTTTCTTCACGAAAGTTGAAGAGAGAATCAAGAGACCAATCTTCAGTGAAGGAACATTGTCCATGATTTGGAATTCGGAGGATGTGAGCAAATCGCCCAAGGGTTAAAATGAACTTTTGGTTTTTGATCCAAAACCAAAGAGAAAGAGAGCGATCCTCGTTACGAACGAGTTTGACTTGACGGAAGAGTTCCAATAAAAACCTTGGACATATTTTCTCGTTAATTTCGAGAAGACATTCCAACCCTATGGTTCGGAAGGAGGTCTTGATTCCTTCTTCGTATTGTAGAGGAGTGTCGACAATACGTCCTTCGTGGAAGTGACGGGTTTCGAGATTATTGAACCCACGGACATGATTGCCAGGTGTGTTGGGCTCAAGGGAGATGTTAGGAGTGCAGACGCTAGTGAGTGAAAAATCAGACTCATATTCATGCGACATAGCGAAACCTATAGGAAAGACAAGTTAATAGGATGTGACGTATTACGGGTAAAACAATGATTACCTAACGTTTTTGCAAGGTGTTTATTAACAATGACATTTATCTAACTTAATGTTTCACATTTTAGTAGAATATATCTTTTAGGAAGAAAGTGATTTTTACTTTGCATGGAAAAATCTGTTATCCAGAAGGACGGTTCCCACGGTTCCCTTCTATAAGGGATCCGGCTAGTATACTTGTCGGGATCCGTGGATCTGTAGTAACAGAAGCAGATTTTTTATAAAAACATAAGGTTAATAGTTTTATACCAAAATAGGTGTTTTAGCCTATATTTTCTTTTAACATGCATTCATGGTTTCTTATGTATCACGAAAGATATAAATCAAAAGAAATGACAAACACATAATGATAATAATAACCTAGATAAACTAGACTATTAGTAATATTTCATTTCAATGCTAAGAATGATACAAAGAGTTGGGTATATAACCCCAATGTAGATTAACAACACAAAGTATATGTCTCCGTATGAGAACTTCGTCATAGGGAACACAAGAGCGATGAGCGTTAAGGCAATGAGCACGAGGGCGATGTAAACCATGTTAATGACGAACCTTCTTGGTTTTGTTTTGAGATGAGATGAGATAAAGAGGAAGATGAAGTTTTTGAATGAGAGTAAATTTTTGAAAATGGAAGATTTGAAAAAGTGGGGATTTGATGGAGTGGACGACGGAAGGGGTTTTTATGGGGAAAGAGGAATTTTTGAGATTTGTGTTTTGTTTTATTATTAGAAAGATATGATTTTTGGATTAAGTGAAATAAAACAAAAGTTTTATATATCACGACTTTAGACGAAAAAGTAACACGTATGTGAGGAAAGGCTTCCTAATGAAGCTATATGTAATACATGTATATGCACAAAAGATAATCATATAAATACCAATGTAAGCATACTTATTTAGCAAGCTAATGTCATTTAGAGATAAGAAGAAAGTCATACCTCTAATGCACTTAGGAATGTCTTTACAAATGACACAACAAATATCAGAAGACAATTCCGGCTCCTTTGTGCATAAGATACCTTCTTAGGGAAGGTAATCTTGTTACCAAGTGATTCCTATGACTTGGTATGTATGAGCTTTAGCTAAACAACATGATAAAGAGGATTAGTGCAATTAAATGAAAAATAAATAATAAGAAAAATGTTGTCATCTAATCAACATTCAAACAAAGAGTTTTTTAAAAGACGTGGTGTTTGTTTTTATGAAAAAAAAACCTTCTTTGTAGTTTTTAATTAACCATATATCGTATCAAGTTTTTAAAGTACAATATACTTTAAGAAACTTGGTAACGAAGCTCTGATGCAAATTGTGGAAAACTAGAAGGGGGGGGGGGGGGTTGAATAGTTTTACCAATTAAAACTTGTTTTAAACTATTTAGATCGACTTATGTAAATATATTTAGGTGTGTGTTGGATGTTGATAAACAAACATATAAAAGTATAAATATGTAATGAAAATATAAGAGTAAGAAGCACAAAACCACAACGCGAGTATTTATAGTGGTTCGGCTACAAGGACACCTTCCTTGCCTTACTCCACTCCCCGAGTCACCTACTCGAGAGTTTGTAATCACTACACAACACCGACTCCTTATGGTGGAGAAACCTTCACAACGTTGCCTACTCTTTTTCCGGTACTAGGCTAACCATCGGGTTCTTTCACACCAAGGTGAACCACACCTACCACAACGTCGCCTACCCTTTATCCGGTACTAGGCTAAGTACCGAGTTCCATTACAATGGAGGAACTACAACCCAACACTACACCAACGACTAATCCCAAAGGAGATCTACTCCTTATAATGTCAACAAGGATAACAATATCCTTGGACCCAATACTAATCTATCTTGTACATCGAAACACACCATATCGAATGTACATCTTAGGCACCTTTCACTAATGCCTTTAACTAGATCTTCAAGACACCTTTCACTAATGTCTTGTGACTTGACTTCTAGGCACCCTTCACTAATGCCTACAATACGGACGATCGACACCTTTCACTAATGTCTTCGTCTTGACACTTGAGACATCTTTCACTAATGTCTTCAACACTACACTTCTTAGTAGAAAGAAAAGAACCATCAACAAGAGGACTTCAGTAGTCTTGATGATGAGGAAGCATGGCAACTCATGGACTTGAGCTTGCTTGACTTCAAAGGTGGTGATCTCGCCTTTAAGAGGAACCTAGAGAATCACACAAAAACAAAACTACAAACATAGATCTCTTGGATCTGGGGTTAGAGAGTTTTTAACTCAAAGGGAAAGTATGTTGGAAAGGGGTGAGAAACAATGAAGAAATGGCTCACTATTTATAGAGGAAAAAGTTTAATGTTCCCCGGATCCCACGGATCCCTCCCACAAGGGATCCGTCTAGCGTAAAGCTAGGGATCCGTGGGACACTCCTATTTACCCATGGGTATTTTGTCATGGGTCATGGGTTATGGGTTGATCCATGGGTCTTACTAGATACAATGTATCTTATGAGTGCAATGCACCTAGTCAAATGGGTATGAGTCAATACCATGGGTTATGGATATTATCCATATATGATATAAGCATGATGTCATGCAATGGGTTATGGGTCATGGGTCAAGCTCCATGGATATGGGTCATGGACTTTGGGTTGTACCCAACTACATTCAGTGTATTTGGTCAATGGGTTATGATACTTAAGTTTCTACCCATTTATATTATCCAATATACTACATACTAGTTATGTGTATATTTTACCCAAATATGTAAACACTAGTTGTTGTACATATGTAATACTAAATCATAAAATCACTTATACTTGTTTTAGTGTTTTATGTGAGAACGTAAGTGTGTTAGAAACTATTAGTTCAAACTATTTACGTATTTTATTTGTTTCGTTAAAATGATTTTACGTTTGTTATCGACAAAACATTAGAAGATCGTAAAATATAAATAAACGTTTTTACGGCTTATTTGTATTAACAGGTATTACATATTGAAAGTGACAGTCTGATGATAACTGAAGCTAATAAAAATCTCATACAATTCTTATTCAAAAATAAAAAATTTTACGTTTTTAAAATTTAGAAATTGTCTAACCTTTTAATGAATTATTCTGAAATTGAGTCACAACATCATTAGTATGGTTCATGTAATCACCCTTTTAATAAAGCAGAACAACGTTGACAAAAAATAACCGACGATGAAACATCAGCGACATCTGCTATCGTATCCGTCTGAATAAGCTGACAATACATGTAATTGCAGGATGTTGCAAAAAATTAGTGCAACTTAATTTGTCTCTTACTTGTTCAAGTGACCAACCTTCTTATTACTAATAACATAACATAAGCCTGATAAACAACCTAATGCAAACACCCCCAATAATTATATAATCACTATCGAATTCCAAATCACAAACACCCCTAATTTAACAAAAAAATAGTGACTGAGACCAAACCGTAATCGGGTATTCTTACACAAAAACCCCTAAATTAAAACGAACCCCTAGTTCTTATGAATCACCTAACCAATACAAAATTTAACAGATTATACACACACTACAAAGAGCTAAATTTAATATTAAATATATATATATATATATATAATGTAACTAACATCAACATGTGATTTCTGATTTTTTTTCAATATTCACATTTTTCATCTCCATATTCAAAATGAAGATCTCTGTCTCCATATTAAAGCCGTTGTTTGTATGTAACTTCTAAAACCGTTGTTTGTATGTAACTTCGTGTGGATGATTTGAGAAAGGGCAAAACCCTAGCGTTTACTAGCAGGTGATCTCTTTAGAAGCTCTAGAAACTGCAGTTTACACCGATTATGATTTATTTGTGTTTTGTAGAACAGACTGGGCCAAAGGAAAAGCAAGGCCAAAACAGCCCCATCGTAGCCCGAACGCAGTCTGGAAAAAAAATAATATTTTGTTCGCCTAAAACGGCGTCGTATGGATCGTGCTTTAATAATATTTATAATGGATAGAATAGATATTTTACATTTAAAAAAGAAATTATCATGTATTTTAAAGTTTTAAATGTGTATAAAATAATAGTTTGGATATATATGACATATTTATATCTTTGGAAGGATATATACGTAATTATGAACTTTGATCGGATATATATGTAATTAAAAGCTTTTAGGAGGATATATATGCAACTCTCCCTTAATAACTGTGAGGAAAAAAAAAACATATCTTGCAAACGGTAAATCTTTAAGCTATCAAAAATATATCATCGCGACGAGAATTAAATTATATTTCTATGGATATGCACTTTTATATAGTCTCGACCAATTTGTTTTTTCAAATTTTTCGCTCAGAAAAATCACATGTGATACGTAAAAATCACTTGTGGTTTGTTATTTTTATAATTGGTAAAATTCCCGCCCAGAAATTCACCTGTGAGTTGTTATTTTTTTGATTTGTAAAATCAGTTATGATTTGTTATTTCACAAGTCACATGTTATTTTTAAAGTAATAAATCACACATGATTTTTTCCGAATCACATGTGATTTTTCTCAGAGAAAATTTTGAGAAAAAAGTTTGTTGAAAGTATATAGAAGTGCATATCTATAGAAAATTATTTAAATCTCATCGTGATGGAATAATTATTTTCGTTTAACGATTAACTGTTTGCGAGATATTTTAACTAAGAAAAGGATGAAAATTGGTTTTTTTATTAATGAAAAAAATAAATGATTAAAGATTGCATTAATTATTCTTTAGATAAATATTATTCAGTAATAAACTTTTATCTAACCGTGAGTGACATATTTAAACTGCTAACTAAGTAATAAAACCTCATGTAACTAATTGTTACTATGAGGAATTTTCAAATGTTTACTCTTATTTTGATGCTTACCAAGGGACAAATCCCCACTATTCATCTAGTTTGATCTAATGGTGGGGATAAACCTAATATTTAATATAGAAACCTAAGTCCATGTTTTTTTTTTTCTCATTTTTCTTTGTCTTTTTGTCTTTCTTATTTATTAATTTTTTTTTTAAATTTTGAATTCACGTTTTTTTCCGCTTTCATACGTTTTCATCTGTATTCATACGTTTTCGTTCATGATTATACGTTTTCGTCTGTGTTCATCCGTTTTCGTACGTTTACATCCGTTTTCTGACGTTTTTGTCCGTTTACTGATGTTTTCGTACGGTTTTTTACGTTTTCGTCTGTGTTCAGACGTTTTTCTCTGTTTTCATACGTTTTCGTCCATTTTTAGACATTTTCGTCTGTTTTCACACGTTTTCGTCCGTTTTCATACGTTTTCGTCTGTTTTCTTACGTTTTCGTCTGTTTTCATACGTTTTCGTCCATTTTCTTACGTTTTTGTTCGTTTTCATCCGTTTCCATCCGTTTTCTTTCGTTTTCTTCCATTTTTCATACGTTTTCAGATGTGTTTTTACGCTTTCATACATTTTCTTCTGTTTTCTTACGTTTTCGGCCATTTACATCCACTTTCATACGTTTTTGTCTTTTTTGTAGGTTTTCATGTATTTTCGTCCGTTTTTAGACGTTTTCGTCTGCATTTTTACGTTTTCATGTATTTTCGTCCGTTTTTCTACTTTTTCGTCTGTTTTCAGACGTTTTCATACGTTGTCATCCATTTTTTTACGTTTTCGTCCATTTTTAAACGTTTTTGTCTATTTTTAGACGTTTTCGTCGCTTTTCAGACGTTTTCATCCGTTTTTATACGTTTTCGTCCGTTTTTGTCCGTTTTCAGACGTTTTTGTCCGTTTTCATACATTTTTCATTCGATTTTATACGTTTTTGTCCGTTTTCAGACGTTTTCATTTTGATATTTGTTAGTGACACTTATTTATCTCTTGTGATACAACACTGTAAGGAAAATGAAAAGTATTACATTCTTCATCATGTATGTGTTATCAGTTGTGATACTCAACTAAGAATGTGATGGTTGTGTTTTTGAAAATATTTAGGAATATTTTTTTGTTTTATGATATTATGAAATATTAGAAAAGTTGTTCAACTGAAAACAAGAGATGTTATGATACTTTTGTTAGACTTGTGGTGGATTTTTCTATTTAATGGATACATTGTGCATGTTTCGATAGGTTTTATAGCGGGATTTGAAAATATCTATGGCTGAATCAGCAAACTAAATAAGTTATGGTTGAGGATAGCACACATCTTTATAAACAAACTGAGGAAGCTCAAACACCTGTGATATCACAGGTGTTTTCACCTCACTTGTGATATCACACGTGATAGCATGTGTGATAACACCGGTGATATCACCTATGATATCATGTGTGATATTACCGACGATAGCATGTGTGATATCATAGTTTATATCACTTGTGATATATTGTGATATCACCTGTGATATCATGTGATATCACAAGTGAGGTGATATCACCTGTGATATCATGTGTGATATCACTGGTGTTTGAGCTTACTCGGTTTGTTTATAAAGATGTGTGCTTTCTTCAACCATAGCTTATTTAGTTTGCTAATTCAACCATAGATATTTTTAAATCCCGCTATAAAACCTATCGAAACATGCACAATGTATCCATTAAAGAGAAAAATCCACCACAAGTCTAACAAAAGTTTCATAACATCTCTTGTTTTCAGTTAAACACATTTTCTAATATTTCATATTATCATAAAACAAAAAAATCTTCCTAAATATTTTCAAAAACACAAATAAGAAAAATGAACATAATCATCACAGTAATATAATAAGTGATGTTTATTATCATTTCTTTCATATATACTTGGTAAAATACTAAATTCTTATCACATTGTATATGAATTTAATATTTCACATTCTTAGTTGAGTATCACAACTGATAACACATACATGATGAAGAGTGTAACACTCTTCATCTTTCTTACAGTGTTATATCACAAGAGATAAATAAATGTCGCTTAAAACTATCAAAATGAATAAAAATGAAGCAAACTAGGAAAATAGAGACTTAACATATTCTTAAAATCAAACAAGTGTTGCATTAAATTAACATATTTTTGAACAAAATAAGAATTTACCTAAAGAGACTTTAACCCTTTTATTTCTACTAAGAGTATAATATCACAAGTGATAAATAACATTTGTTGCATTAAAAAATATGCGCTTGTCAATTGCGATGAAATGCACAAAAACTATCTTGAAACTGAAAATTATAAAAATATTATAAAACACATAAGTGATAATATATAAAAATATACAGAGCAATTAAATATCTCAGGTGATATTAAAGGTTAAAAAAACATACTTGTTTGCTTATGAAATATCACAAGTGATATTAGACATTAACTTTTTTTTTAATAAAATATCACGATTGATATTAGACATGTAATATAATGAAGTTTAATAGTAAGCATGCAAACGTATGAAAATAGACGAAAACGTATAAAAACTTCAAAAAACGGACGAAACGTATGAAAACGGACAAAAACTTATAAAATCGAATGAAAAGCGAATAAAAACGTATGAAACGGAAAAAAGCGTCTGAAAACGGACGAAAACGTATAAAAACGGATGGAAATGGACGAAAACGTATTAAAACGGGCGAAAACGTCTGAAAACAGACGGAAGCGTCTAAAATGGACGAAAACGTAAAAAAATTGACGAAAGCGTATATAAACCTATGAAAACCGATGAAAACGGATAGAAACGTAAAAAAAATAGTCGAAAATGTATTAAAATGGACTAAAATGTAAGAAAACAGACGAAAAGGTACGAAAATGGACAAAAACGTAAGAAAACGGACGAAAACGAACGAAAACATAGGAAAACAAACGAAAATGTAAGAAAACAGGCGAAAACGTAAGAAAACGGACGAAAACGTATGAAAACGGACATAAACGGACGAAAACGTATGAAAATGGACGAAAACGTATGAAAATGGACGAAAACGGACGAAAACGAACAAAACGTAATAAAACAGAAGAAAACGTAAGAAAACAGACGAAAGCGTAAGAAAACGAACGAAAACGTAAGAAAACAGACAAAAACGTATGAAAACGGACGAAGATGTAAGAAAACAGAAGAAAACGTATGAAAACGGACGAAAACGTATGAAAACGTATGTAAACATAAGAAAACGGACGAAAACGTATGCTAATGGACGAAAACGTATGAAAACGGACAAAAACGTAAGCAAACGGACGAAAACGTAAGAAAACAGACGAAAACGTAACAAGACTAACGAAAACGGACGAAAACGTAACAAAACGGACGAAAACGTATGAAAACGGACGAAAACCTAAGAAAACAGACGAAAACGGACGAAAAAGTATGAAAACGTACAAAAACCGTATGAAAACGGACAAAAACGTTAGAAAACAAATGAAAACGTATGAAAACGGACGAAAACCTATGAAAACAGACGAAAACGTATAAAAAGCGGAAAAAACGGACAAAAACGTAAGAAAACTGACGAAAACGAGAAAAAAAAAGAAAGTGAAATTATTAAAAGTGATTAAAAAAAACAAATAATAAGAAAATAAATAAGAAAGATAAAAAGAAAAGAAAAAGACAAGAAAAAAACATGGACTTAGGTTTAGACATATTAAATCTTAGGTTAATCAACACCATTATATCAAATTAGATGAAAGGTGAGGATTTATCCCTTAATATGCAAATTTTTTTGAGTATGCAAAATAAAGTGACTCTTGTTACTATATATTGCTGAAATAAACTTCAATAACACTACAAGTTATAGGAACAACAATTTTTTTTCTAAAATTAACACTCCTAGTCTCTTCATGATTATTTTGTTAAGAACATAAATTAGGGCATAGTGACTTGGTTAACTTACACTTGAATATAAAACACGGGTACCATTAATTTGGTAATGGCCTACGTTGTAACAATCTTGCCTTAATTGGAAAGCTGTCTCCTGAAACTTTTTAAACCACCACTTAATTTAATAGAATTCGTTTTTTAGTTTATTACGAGCAGGTGAACCCGCGCGTTGATGCGGGGCTGCCGTATTTATATTTATGAGAATTATGTGGCAATCATTTATCTTTCATGAACTCTCTAAAAACCACATTGTTAAAGAGCTCTTGAAATCATTGTTGATGGCACATGAAGACTAAAGGTAAACAAACCATATCGTAAATCGTAATCATCCACATTAGGCAACTTTAGAATCAAAGTACATCTAATAAAAATACAATACCATGTATAGGTAATAAAAGATAAGCATATATACTTGAGCATCTTCAACATTTCCTACTAAAAGGGTAACTATTGTATTATTTAAATAATAAACTGGATTAGATAATATAACATGGTTTGAACCCTCTTTTGAAAGTTACATTTTTTACCTGCACAAAGTTTGACCAATTACCTAAATGGCTAAATTCCATTAATAAGATAGAAGATGTACATTTGAGTTGACCTTGAACACTATCATTGCTTACTGGTAAAATACTACATTTACATTGTCGCTAAACGTCTATTCAAAGTAGTCTTTTTAAGATATGAGATACATTTTACCTGTCCAAGCTTTTAAGAGAACCATAATAAGCAGGTGACGAAAGTTGCTTGGTATGAAAATCTTTAGAGGTACCCTTTCTTTAGTTAGCTCATGTTTCACTTTAACTGATAGAAGTTACAAACAGAAGATCCAACAAAGAAACCATTCACACATGACTTGTTAACTTTACTTGACAAAGAGACACGGGAGCTAGTGCAAATGGCAGACATGTTGCCCCTCACATCAAGCAGATGTGACCTCGTTGCGGAACTGAAAAAGAAAAGGAAAAAAAGAGGTCAGTTGTGGTTATCCCATTGTTTCATAACACAAAACAATTAAAGTTTATAAACTTAAGTGTTAAAATATAGCTACTGTGACCAAGTGAAAAATACCAAAAACAATATGCACAATTCACTTTTCAAATATTTGTTCCATACAATTCACCTTTCAAGTCTTTTATTGGGCTTGCTTAATTACTTATGTACCTAAGAACAACCGCTAAGGACATGCTATCCAAACAGCCCTTAAGAACATGTTATGACGCCAAAATGGTTACCGATTGATGTTCCTTTAATTAGGTTTTAGATGATGTTGATCTAAGATGAGTTTGGTAGTTTCTGGAGAAGATGAGTTTCGTTATATTACCTCCATTTAGTCCCATTTCACCATCCAAACTCTCCTATTTCATCACCCAAAGACATTCACTTCGCCTCCCATTTCAGCACCCAATGGCACCCTTATCAGCCCCCATTTCAACCCCCAATCCAACATCCTTTTCAGTCCCCAAACTAACCCATGTTAGTGCCCACTTCAGCCACCAAACAGACCCATTTTAGCCGCATTTCATCACCCAAACCCACCCATTCAGCCGCCAAATGCACCCACTTCAGCCCTTCAAGTGGCGGCAAGGCCTCACTTGACTTACTCTTCTGCCATAGTTTCTTCGCATTCGCCTTGACTTTTGTTACGCTCTAAAACCATGTTACTGGCAAACAATAGACATAAACGGAGTAACGCCATCATCAGTTTCAATATTAGGCTGCGAAACAATCACCACCACCTTTACAATTTATAAAATGATATACATACATATATTTGTAATATACAAAATAGCCCTCAATAAAGTCTTACATTAAGCCTTGTGTTTTAATTAGTAAAAGTTTTCAAGCATCTTGCAGTGCATGATCAGCAGCCCAACTGCGCATGCTGAATTGCCGGAAACGCTCCACCATCACCAAAATAGACGGCCTATACCTAAACAGTTACGTCGTAATATAAACCGGCATCGGATTAGTTTTAACAAACTCGTAAACAAATCATCTATTGGCCACTAATTTAAATATACCAACTATTCAGTACCTTGGAAAAAAGAAATTTCTTATTCAAAATAGCTTATTTCAATCACAAATACCCACAAAGCAAGTCTGATCACAACTTTTTCCCTGCAAAAAATCGCATATGTATCACAAACAAAGTACCGCAATAAGCAACACTATCTAAGTTTCGTATTTTTATCTCTACCAATTCTACTAACTCAAGAATATAGTTTAACATTCAAACGTCAACTATATAATCAACACATACCTGTTATTAAAATACAACCACACAGATCAAGAACACGAAGATTAGGACACCCATAGGTAAACTCATAACGGCAACATCACCAACTCCCTTGCACCAACCAAGATTTATCAACTGAAATTGATTACAGTTGTATCCAATACCCTACAAACACAACAAAAAGTAAGATATAACATCTTTCAATTTATACTCACAAATGAAAATCTACTTTTGAAATTCTGACGGAGTCATTTATTTGCTCAATTATTAGATAAACCTCTAATCATCATTTTGAATTAACCCTCACACTAAATGAACAAAAGAAAACATGAACTGAACCTTCCGAACACAAATTCCCACTCACCGGATCCGGCTGTACATGCCTCTCCATGCCGTCACAGTTGCAAACACACAAATCCACAACACCGGAGTTGGCCGGATACGCCGCGCAGTAAGAAAAAAAAATAAAATAACAAAAACATTTCCATCATCATTAGCTAAAAACTTTAATGGGATGATTACCAATTCACGAAATCAGCTGCTATTTTACGTCTTCCATGGCGACCCAAACCATGTTAAGATCGAATAATTAGGTATAAAATTCGGCCGCCTTTATTCATTCCGGTGTTGAAGATTTGGGTCACCGGATTGATGAATGATTAATAGTTTTTGAGAAGCAGGTTATTTTGTATATGGGTTTAATGAGTGAGGCGATGGGATGAACCTGGAACATTGAGATGCATTAGAAATTTGTAGAACAATGTGGAGGAAATTGGAAGGAGGGAGGATAGATGGATCTGAAGCATTTATGAGAAAGAGAGAGTGATATTTGTGTGTGATAAAGAGAAAGATCTAGAAAAACGGAGTGCTACAGTGCAATACAGTATATTATAGTGCATAACAGTGTTTACTTCAGTGGTAAAACGGATGTTACTATTCATAGGCTACTGTAGCGAAAGGGAGTGATTAATTTTAGGAGCCAATAATAATGTCCCTTTTGTCCCACTACCACCACATGACACTTGCTACACCAATAGGAAGCCAAATTAAGATGGTAATTACTCCGTAACACACATGCTTGGAACCCCGTTCAAAAATGGGTTTTAGTATATAGTATAATATTATGAACTTAGTCTATGTTTATAGATATTTCAATTAAATAACATTTTTCTCAAATAATTCAAACAATGATTAATCACACTACAAAATCTAGAAGAAAAAAGTACTTTATAAAACGATAAATGATGTATGATCTCTTTAGAAAATGAGTTTGTTTAAAATATTATTGTCCTTTCATTGTAGAGACAAATAATCTCATACAATATGAAATCTGATGAACCCATTCACGAATATTTTGTTTGATTAACATTACTACATGTGTAATCATTCGAGCAAAAACGGCAAATGGAAAATATACATGATATTTCAACCAGTAGAGGGCTTACAAGTTACGGCTTGGTTTCTTACTTTATTCTATTTCTAACAAATCCAAGCAAATTCCTGATCTAAACATACCTACTACCATAATCACTTTTTAGAAAGCAAAAAAAAAAAAAAAAAACCACTTTAATGGAAATACTCGGTGTTTGGCTCAATTCAAATACATTAATTCCACTATATAACTTAGGGTTTTACTAGGGCTATGCTTAAGAAATAAAGCATACATGGTCGCACATAATTGTACATAAAGTCAGTTAAAAGATGTTTAAGATATTAATGGTTATTATTGAAAGTATAAATAATTCATGCATGTCTTAATACGTTAAACAAAACCATTAATCTATAGCAATTTCGTATATTTGTTGTAACAAAAGACTAGTTTAAGTTATCAATCAAAGTTATTATTGTTGGTTTATGGATATATTTAATATGTGTATGACCGGATTCAAACTCGAGACAACGAGATTGTACACTTTACGTATGAGATTCGATGTTTAAATAATTAATATAAAATATTATGATTAATTATTAAATTCACAATAAACGACTAAACGAGTGATAAGCAGTTATCGAAAGTGACTATTGGTCGTTAAATGTCAACGGGATATGAAGAAAAGTAAATAAGCCAAGAGACGGTTTTAGGAACCCTCTTTTGGGCTTGTTTTTTGCCGAAACTATGGAATCCCACATCGGAAACCATAGTAATTTTGACATCTACCATAAGGCTATAAATACATCCTCATGTACTCATCCTTTGGTACACTTGATTTCATTAGAAGGCCAAACTTCTTCTTTTCTTTCCTCTTGTTCTTGGTCGACGAGTGAATCCCCATTGTAAGGGATTTACAAGTGACCTTGAGCATAACAAAAGTGTTTGGTTATTCTATTGTGATCAAGAACTAGTATTCACATCGAATCGCTAATAGTACGTGTGTACAAAAACGTGGTGTAACACACTATTGTTACATCATTTGGTTTGAATTGAAAAACGGTAAGGGTCAATTCGTTAAACCACATAAACCCTAATTAGGGTTCTTGAATTGAAGAGATCTACCAATTGCAAGACGTACGTTACGCATCTTTCAGTTAATTAACTATTGTTATGATTCTAAATCTTCCGCTGTGTACTCTGTGGTGTCTATATGATTCTATTTGTTTTCATATATCTTTAACTCAACAGTGGCATCACGAGCCTTGTATAATAAGTAATTAATTACTGAAACACATAAAATAAATAAACATGATTGTGTTATTAATTGTATGCGTAGATCTAGGGTTTGCAAAACCTAAACCCTAATTTTTTTTGGGGGGGGGGGGGGGGGTGGGGGCGTTTTTTGGTGCCCTAATTAGGGTTTTGTAAACTTCAGTTTTAATTGGATTAGAAACCCGAGGTTGTATGCAATTTTATGTGTATAGCGTAATTCTGTTTAATTGCATTAATTGTTAAGTGTGATTTATATCCATGATAATTACATGCATGTTTTATCATGGATCTGCTTTTATTGTATGTTTTACTTGGTTAAGTGATATACACTAAATATTATGATAGATCTAAATTGGGGAAGACCTCAATCATTATTATTTAATCAATTATATGCTATGTGGTATATGTTTTAATTTTGACTTACGCAATCGATGAATCGATGCATGTGGCTCACCTTGTACATAGCTGAAAACGGGTGAAAGTCTTAATTAAATATATACATATTGACAGATCTAGAATTGATTATTAATAGGATTTATCAAAAGGTTTGCCTGTGGCTATTTGATATGCATGACTTATTATTATGTTATGCATTCATTGTTTATTTGTTTATTTTTAAATACTTGCTTGTTTGTTATGTGTAACAAGGGTATTTTATAAGAAAAATAAACTGACCTAAACAATGGTGAAACATGTATGTTTAAGCATAGTAATTATAATCGTTTAATTGATTGATTATTTGCACAAAATAGTTAGAACGGCTCACCCATTAATGACAAACTTTGTGATAGGTACAAGGATGGTACGCATTAAATTGTGACCTTAAAGAAGAGGGTTTTTAATATGCTTCGCGCTGACCTGATTCTCCGCTCGTTTGTGCGTCTTAATGGAGCTACCAAGTATTCCTATATGTGTGCATAAAATCTTAAGGGTGAATTACTTTAATTTTTACGCGCCACTTTTGTGGTAATTATCCGAATAACTTGGGTCTTATGACTCATGCAGTAGTAGGATATAGGAGTAATTAAAGGTAATTCTTTAATTGGTGTAACCAATACCTCGATTAAAGTTTGATGATGAAAAGCTTAAACATTAAAACAAGGATATAACTGTTTTAATAAAAACCTTATGCTACGAAGATAAATGCATGACATCTTTGTACATATTTGATTTGACATCAAAATTATTACCCTTAATTTAAATTGTATGTCATCCAATGAAACAGAAACACCTGAGATTACCTTTTATTTGCATGAGAACGTGATTTAGATCGTAATCAAAGGGTAAAATATCCACGTGTCGTGAGAACGGGCATGGATGATTTTGCAGTTTCTTAAGTTGGACAACTTAATTGAGTTTTTGTAGTGAGAACTGGCAACTCAAGGCATAAGATGGGGATAAAACATGTTTACATGGCAATTGAAATTGGCTAAATGTAAATCTCATAAATCTAGGAATTGCAATTTGAAAATTGGCAATTGAGGCTCGACTCGTACCATTTTGAATAATTTCGTTACTAGCAGATCAACTGATGTGATGAAACTATGTCAATTTGGATCATAGTTTTCAGTGAAAATTAAATGGTTATATGTTTATGAACCATGGGTATTTAATTTTCTTGAAAAGGTTAATTATCAAAAATACTAAAATTGAATTTTGTAATTCTTTTGAATGTATTAATGCAACATTTAACCGTAAACGTGGTTTAGTCTTTTATTAGTAAATTGATCCATTCTGCTGTCAAACAAATGTTTGATCGAGAATAAATTTACCGAAAAGATAAACAAAGTATCTTTTCCATGAGAGAAGAATGAGACTCAATCCTATTCATTTTCATGAATGAGAAAGGTAATAATAGGAACATTTGAATTGTCTAAATTCTAATGTAACTCATAGCAATAAATTGCACATTTTATTTTCCATACAGATTTCATTACCCTCATTTGGTGAATGAATCCTTTTGTAACAAACATGAATGTTGGTTAACTGGAAAACATGTATGTGAGTTACTAAATTAGAAGCTAGACTAATTACCGCGAAAATTGGTAAAAGGCAAACTAACATATTTTATCTAGTTGTTTTGCTTTAGCCTTTAAAGGTGCTACATACCAGTATGGGGATGGTAGGCCTGTTAAGGAAGAAATTGCATACCCAGTTTTTCAAGTTAATAACATTGATAGAAAACCCATCATTCATAGAGTAGAATACACTTTTTTAGTACTTTAGTAATGATTACATATGGTTCTTTAAAGGTGTAGGAAAGTAAAAAGCAAGCTAGTTGTTTTCACTGGTTATGAAACACTTACAATGTTGTCAAATTTAGTAGGAGCATTTGTGTTGCATCACTGAATAAGAAGTTGTTATAATGATTTCTAATTCAGTGGGAGCTACAAGCTTTGTTTCCTGTATAGTAACCCAGATTATCTTCAAAGATAATTACTTTCCAATTGCAGACACTTATGTTTTTAAGGATAGTCATGTGTGTTTCCTTACTAAACAATATAGTCCTACATCTACTTGTTATATCTATGACACAAATCATATTAATCAAATAAACAAACGTTTGTCGTGTTGTTTATCTGCTACATGATGTTGTTCCATGCACAAGTGGGAGAAATCTTTATTGTGTGCAAGGTACAACACATATAAATATGATTTAAATGGATTCTCTTGACCACAAGGTAAGAGAGTAACGTTCTAATACGAATTATACATTTAAATGTGTATGATTGCCCCATTAAGAACATGTGTCAAGATGATAACAAAGACTACTTTAAATATTTATGTCATTCAATATTTAATAAACACTTGTAGTTACAATTTATGTTACGTGAGAACGTGAACTAGATTGTAGCCCAAGGTAAAATATCCACGTGTCGTGAGAACGAGCATGGATGATTTTATAGTTTCTTACGTTGAACATTCATGGAATGACATAATTAAATGAAGTAATCTAATACTACTTTGATTTTAAGTATTTTTGTATTAGTTGAATGACTTAAATATATGTAGTAAATATTAACTTGAAATTATTAATTGAAACATGAGGTGGTGTTCATAATTACTTTAATTATACATGTTTATAATCTCTTTGTAAAGTCACAAACATGAAGTCTTTTAATACAAGACTTACAATATAAAGTAAGACGTTAACCTGCTATGTTTTAAGACATATGCATGAAGTCAATGAGTTGATCAATGACTTATAACGTATAGTGGGATTATAACTGTTATGTCTTTTGACTTGGTCAAGAATACTTGTGTTATAATACATGCAATTGACTTGGTAATTCTATTGTACCATTAAGTTTTACTTTGTTGGTAAATAGATAAGTCAAAGAGTAGATGGCTATCTTAAATATTGTTAGATTATCCTACAATATTAATTCTAATGAAATACCATAGTTTCATGGTGTGTTCAGTTAGAAGAATCAAAATCTATTGGCATGTTTGATTCAAGATAACTATAGTTTCTTCCAAAAGTTATCAAGGTTAGTAGATTGAGTATAGATTGAATATACTCAATAAGATTCTAACCTAGAAGATTAATAAGACACCATTTTTTTTGTGGAATGTGATGAATCACATTAAGTCTTATAATGAAGTTCTGAATTTGTTAAACTACTTGTAAACTGAGTTGTAAAAAACTAATGTCAGGAACTGTAAATGTTTTTGTAATATCCCAAAAGAGAATAATGTATTGTTGCTCTACTTGCTAAACTATTTAAAGGTAATCTTTAGTTGTTAAAGGCAAGTGGGAGTTTTGTTAGATCTTGAAAGATTAAATTACAAAATACATAATCTTCTGACATACACTAGCAAATATCATGATGAGGCTAAACATGTAAATGATGGACCTCAATATGATGGAATTGTCATTCATAGATCCATAAGGATATCTCAGATATTTAATATGCTGAGGGATATGAGTTACAGGATCATGGTAAGCCTGTTAATCATAATGATGAATTTACCAAATGTTGAATTGTGGTAAATCAATCATACTATGAATGTAGAGATGATGTCCATAAAAATAATCAACTTTAGATACTTGGTTTATCTTAATGAAGATGATTTTCTTCAAAGGATGAAAACCCTAGTGGTTTAAATCTTTGTGTAGAAATCATATGGACAATATTGTACACGTATTTAATGTATGTCTAGTGATAATAATATTAATCATACTTAAGCAATTAACGATGATTGAATATTCTTTCTTAGATACATTAAATAGAAGTATAAAGATTATAATTGTCATACTTAGTTTCATTGATATGAAATTTTGACAATGAATATCAAAACTCTTTGTTTTGGAATTACTTTTGCGAGGACGATAAGTAATGCAAAGGAGTTTTTATGAATTCAAATAATCTTTGAATATGTACAAACTGCAAGAATCCATGAATGGATATATGCATGCATCTAGGAGATGATTCTTATGTTTAATATTAAATCCATGTTTGATTTAATAATTAAAATAAGATAGCTCATAAGTATTCCTGAAAGCTAGTGGGAGTATTATTTTCTTAAATCTTATATGTTGTATGGGCAACTACATTCCACCTAAATTAAGTTTTAGTTGGGAATGAAACTTCGTTTGTAAGATTTGGAAATAAGACATACAATCTTGGAATATATGTTTATTGTTATAAATATACGCGGTAAATAAATGAGTCTATTAGAATATGATGAATACATATCTTTGACGAGATAGAATATGAATGAGATCTTAAAGTCTAACTTGAAGATTCATTTTGTACATCATGTTGTGTATAAGGTTGTTGTATCATGCTTGATTACAAGATGATTTAACAACATTGTAATATTTATGTTTGGATTTAGAATCGCATTCCTCGGCCTGGAGTTGCTCCCAGATTCTATACAACAATTGTTATGTAATTGTTATAGTCAACAAATTTGAAGTTTGAATGGCACCAAACAAATAATATTCAAAGTTTACGGATGTTTAAAGAGCATATTGTTGTACACAATGATGCTGGTATAATTGAGATGACACTCAATTCTAGTCATGGTATCCTTGATGATGACCATGTTGACTAGTTATGCTCAACTAAGAGCATAGTTGCATTATACATTAGAGAATAAAGAATACTTTAAACTTTAAAGTTTTGGAAGATGATTGTCATAAAAGGGTGGTTTAGGTTATCATGCACCTTATGGAATGATATGACAATTTCAAGATATGTGTAAATACATACAAGAATTTCACTTATTGAATTCTTGAAATAAGTATTCTCAAAATTCCTATAGATCAAAGTTAGTTGAAATTATGCCCTATTGTAACACCCCCGAAAATCTTAATGACAGCGGAAGACTAATTCGGGTGTTACTTGAATGGAGATCATAGTCAACAATTATAGAAAACGACTCGAAAGAGACGTTTTATTAAAATAGTTATCATTCATCGAAAACTCATAGTTTGTTACAAAATATTGTAAATAGATCCAGTGTTTTTCCCAAAAGAAAGATCATGAGTTTGAAAGAAATGATAACTTTTATGTTTTACACCACCAGATAAGCCTTGCCATGCCCCATTCCGCACCTTGGTCATAATCTTCACTGATTACCTGAGATAACATGCTTAAAAAGGTCAACAAAATGTTGAGTGAAGTCCATAGGTTTAAAATAAGTTTGAACACAAGTATAAGATCATGATCATTGTAAACTAACAATATCATAAGAAAATATCACAGATTATTATGCGCTAAGCTCATGAAACCAAAACTCAACTGCATACACCGAATTACCAGTGTACGTAAATATGCCCCAAAGGAGGTAATAGCCAATTACCTAATGATATTCGATATGGTGCGCCCCGGTTATTTCTCTATAACCGAAACGGGGTTCGTTATTCCCCATAGTACTATTCACGATATCTACGTTCACTCGCGGTGACTAATGGTTCATGATCAGGGGACTTGTGGCTAACAACTTAGGCAGTACCAATAATCAAGAAGATCAAGCATTTATGAAAAACCCTTGTGTTCTAGTTTAGAGCATGTATCTCCCTCGCGGGGTTTATAAAAATAAGTAAAAGCGAGGCTATGAACTCACCTTGATAATAATGCACACGCACAAAAAGATCAAGCACAATGTAGCGGAGGTTCCAACTCGAAACCTAAAATGATGAGATGGCGAGTCTCAGTAATGAGCATTTTGGTTCGCGACCAAAATAATAGAGCATTGAATGTTCTTATTCAATAGATCATTGGATTGTCCAATCCAATAGTGTGCGATCGTGATTAACGTTTTAAGTTAATTTTCATGCTACATTGCCTTAATTAATGATCCTCACTTACGCATAAGTGAAATGTTTCCCCCGTTGTGATCGTAATAAATTTGTTGCGCATTTTAACGTATTTAGATTCCCCGAGTATTTTATCGAAATATGTACCTTTTTACGTATACTTAATTATTTTCTAAAAATATATATATATTTATATATATATTTACATTTATAGATTAAATTCATCGTTATTGAAAATATTACGCTCATGTGGTCAAAATATTTATTTTTACGAGGCTATAATGAAATCGTAAGTTTTGCTAAACTTTTCTCAAATTTACACTTTTTACCCTCGAGTTACAAAAAGTACAAGTTTAGTCCCTATACTTTTAGAAAATGACACTTTGTACCCAAAATGTTATAGGCTTAAAGTTTTCAGTTTTGACACTTTTAGTCCCTCGAAAACTGTTTTTGTAAAATACACTTTAAAGTATTAACTTTTATTACATTTTTAATATCTAGTTATAAAGTTATTGAAAGTGTAGGGGTAAAATCTGCCAAACTGTGAAAGTTGTAAAATAAAAAGAAGAAAAACGCCACAGGGTGGGTTTCGAACTCGCGACCTCAAGCTCAAACACACCCGCGCCTACCAACTGAGCTAGGCTCGTTTTTGTGTTATAACACTACATAACTGGCTATATAATGAGAGGTTTTTACGTTATTTATTTTTGTATACATGCCACAGCTTATGTCGTGGCTTGCATGGTATCATATTCTTGTTTTCCATTTCTTCTTCTCTAATTTGACATGCATTTGTGCCATGGTTTTCAAGTGACCAAAAACAAGTTTCTTACTAAACCAAATGTTACTCCTAATAAACCGAACATGGCACGAGGGTTCTTATTTCAAGTTATGTTGTTAAGTTTCCTAATGAGTATAATGTAATACTAGACATCGAAGCATGATATGAGTCGTATTGAAATAGGTTCGAGGAAAACTTACAATCACTCAAGAGAGTGGTGTGGAAACTCGGACGAGGAGTGAGACACCAAGTTAACTAAACCGAAAGCAACCCAAGTCTCCTAGTTGCTAATAACCCAAAACTCTTTGCTTTTCTTCCCTTCTTCTTGCTCGACAGAAACCCAAAAGAGATAAAATGAAGTGAAGTGTTTTTGTTTGAGGTGTGATGAAAATGCTTAAGGGTGGTGGTTTATATATAGCCAAGAACAAGCATGGCTTTTATCATTGTTTATCCTTAGATTATCTAGGTCAAAGGTTGTATTAGGCATGTGTTATATTGAGTTTGTTTATATTTGTGTCTATGTTTCTTGGCGTGGAATGATGGCAGCCAAGTTTGGGGGCATGCTCAAGGCTTTGTCAAGTCATTAGAAACACAAAATCCATTGGTTTATAAGGTCAAGCTTGGTCAATATGGGTTAGAGGAGTATTTTATTAGTTTAGGGTAGTCTTGCAAGAGTTTTGTCTCCTCTTTTTGCATACATACGCAAAGCACTTGACTTAGGATTCTTAGTGGAGGTGTATTTGACTTTCAAGCTTGGTCTCTTGTTTCTTGTTGTCTCGTTCACAGCCAAGGAAGGGGAAAAAAGGAAAGGATACTTGCACATATCTTGATGAAATCATAGCCCAAGAGAATGGCATTATAATATTACTTAGCATGGTTTGTGTTGAATGTTTCTTATATATTGGTCACGTTGGGATTTCACAGAAAAGGGAACAAGAAATATTCATTTGTCTACTCTTTTAAATGTAACTTGGGCTTGGGTTGGGCTTGGCAGCGAGGCCCAAGGAAAGCACATATAGCGATTGGGCTTGGGTAGTGAACAAGGCCCAAAAGAATATAAGTAGGGTGTTGGGCTAGTCAAACAAATCGACAAGGCCCAAATAGAAATATTGGTGTGGGCTTGGCCCGGTTACAGGGCCCGGTTATGTGTCGGGTTCGAGTGGTGAAAAGTCCAATGAGTTCCGAGGCCCAATACGGATAATATATATATTTTATTATAATTAAATTCGTAATTTTTACAAATTTTTACGTATTCATTACGTATTTTAAAGTTATCAAGATCGTGGGGAAATTTATTTAGATCACAACGGTATATTTATGAACGCTCGAGCTGCGTTGATCATGCATATGCCAAATGATATGCAAAAGTGATGTTTAGAAAATTTCCTGACGAAATAGATCGTGTTTAATTCTTGATTAAAACGTTAAGTACATTGAAATTTTCCGGGAGCTTACAGTACCTACCCCTTAAGAGAACCGCGTCCCGCGGTTAAACTCGCAGAGGCTGTCATGGGTGATCTAGATGAACAGGTGGGGATACTTGGAACGCATTATATCCTCGCGCTCCCAGGTGAACTCTGCACCTCGTTTCTTATGATTCCATCGAACTTTAACGATAGGAATGCGGCTTTGCTTAAGCCTTTTAACTTCTCTGTCCATGATCTCGACTGGTTCTTCGACAAAGCTAAGTTTGTCATTGAGCTGGATGTCCTTGAGTGGTACGACTAGAGTTTCATCCGAAAGACACTTTTTAAGATTTGAGACATGGAACGTATCATGTACTCGGCTAAGTTCTTCGGGAAGATCAAGTTTATATGCCACTGGACCAATTCTTTGAAGAATTTTGAATGGTCCGACGTATCGAGGTTTGAGCTTTCCTCGTTTTCCAAATCTGACCATCCCTTTCCAGGGTGATACTTTAAGCATTACACGGTCTCCGACTTGGAATTCCATTGGCTTTCTTCGAACATCTGCGTAGCTCTTTTGTCTATCTCGAGCTGCTTGCAATCTTTGCCGAATTTGCATTATCTTTTCAGTTGTCTCTTGGACAATTTCGGGGCCTGTAAGTTGTACTTCTCCAACTTCCGCCCAGCAAATTGGCGATCGGCATTTTCTTCCATAGAGTGCTTCAAAAGGAGCAGCTTTAATGCTGGCGTGATAACTATTGTTGTAAGAGAATTCAGCCAGAGGCAAGTGCTTATCCCATCCTTTTCCGAAATCAATCACACATGCTCTTAGCATGTCTTCCAGAGTTTGGATCGTTCTTTCACTTTGTCCATCTGTTTGAGGATGGTACGCGGTACTCATATCTAAGTTGGTACCCATGGCTTTTTGAAGCGTTTGCCAAAATCTTGAGGTGAATCGGCTATCACGATCAGATATGATAGAGATTGGTACACCGTGACGAGAAACAATCTCTTTGATGTACAATCTAGCGAGTGTAATCATCTCGTCGTTCTCCTTGATTGGCAAGAAATGAGCGGACTTTGTAAGACGGTCTACAATAACCCAAATGGTGTCAAAACCATTAGAAGTTTTTGGCAACTTCGTGATAAAGTCCATTGTGATTCTTTCCCATTTCCATACGGGAAGTTCTGGTTGAGTTAGCAATCCAGATGGCTTTTGATGTTCAGCTTTAACTTTCAAGCATGTCAAACATTTACTGGCGTATATAGCGATATCAGCCTTCATATTAGGCCACCAGTACAAAAGCTTTAGATCTTGATACATCTTGTTGGGACCAGGATGTATGGAATACTTTGATTTATGTGATTCATGCATGATGAGCTCTCGGATACCTCCAAAGAGTGGAATCCAACTTCGATTTTTGAAACATAGCGTTCCGTCCGATCTCTTCACGAATCCATTCTCATTCTCCGGCATGCCATAAATCTTCTCATTCGGCCTATTTTCTTCTTTAAGAGCTTCGATTTGAGCTTCAAGAATTTTCGACGGCAGGGGTGAATTGATTACCATTCCCAATGATCTCACTCTAAGTGGCTTAGGGCGATCTTTTCTGCTTAAAGCATCGGCAACAACATTTGCCTTTCCAGGATGGTAACGGATCTCGCAGTCATAATCACTAAGCAATTCAAGCCAGCGACGTTGACGCATATTCAATTCCTTTTGATCTAAGATGTGTTGAAGACTTTTGTGATCAGTGTACACTATACACTTGGTTCCGTACAGATAATGTCTCCATAATTTGAGTGCAAATACCACGGCGCCAAGTTCTAGATCGTGAGTAGTATAATTCTTCTCATGAGTTTTGAGTTGTCGTGACGCATAAGCAATCACTTTGTTCCTTTGCATGAGAACAGCGCCTAAACCCATGTGTGAAGCATCACAATATACTACAAAATCTTCGGCTCCTTCCGGTAGTGCCAAGATGGGTGCTTCGCAAAGCTTGTTCTTCAGGAGTTGAAAAGCTGATTCCTGATCGTCTCCCCATTCGAATTTCTTCGTTTTCTGGGTTAACTCGGTCAGTGGTTTAGCTATTTTTGAGAAACCTTCGATGAATCTTCGATAATAACCAGCAAGTCCTAAGAATTGACGAATTTCAGTGGGGTTAGTGGGTACTGGCCAATTTTTAACAGATTCAATTTTTGCGGGATCCACATGGATTCCTTCACTGTCGATCACATGACCAAGAAATTGGACTGTCTCAATCCAAAATTCACACTTGGAAAACTTTGCGTACAATTTTTCATCCTTGAGTAACTTCAGGACAGTCTTCAAATGTTCCGCATGTTCTTCTTTATTACGAGAGTATATAAGAATATCGTCGATGAACACAATGACGAATTTATCCAGATATGGTTTGCAGACTCTATTCATGAGGTCCATAAATACAGCAGGTGCATTAGTTAAACCGAATGGCATTACTTGGAATTCATAATGGCCATATCGAGTTCTAAATGCGGTCTTGGGTATATCTTCTTCTCTTACCCGTAACTGATGATATCCAGATCTTAAATCAATCTTCGAGTACACACTCGAGCCTTGTAATTGATCAAACAAATCATCGATTCTTGGTAAGGGATAGCGGTTTTTGATTGTGAGCTTGTTCAATTCTCTATAATCGATACACATCCGGAATGATCCATCTTTCTTCTTAACGAATAATACCGGTGCTCCCCAGGGTGAGGAACTTGGTCTAATGAATCCTTTCTCGGATAGCTCTTCTAGTTGTTTGGATAACTCTTGCATTTCTGAGGGCGCTAAACGGTACGGTGCTCGTGCTACAGGAGTAGCTCCAGGAATAAGATCGATTTGAAATTCGACTTGTCGAGCAGGTGGAAGTCCAGGTAAATCTTCTGGAAATACCTCAGAAAATTCCTTGATTACAGGTACATCCTCTAGTCGTTTCTCTTCCGACTTCTTTTCCGTTACTTGAGCTAAGAAGGCATAACATCCTTTTTCCATGTACTTTATTGACTTCGCACAGGATATGATACTTAAGTACTTTCTACTTTGATCTCCTTGGATGACTAAGGTTTCACCGTTGATCGGGATATGAACGGTTTTCTCGTCACAAACAATCCTAGCACGGTGTTTGGACAACCAATCCATGCCAATTACGACATCGAAACTTCCAAGTTTGATTGGCAAAAGATCTATGAGGAACGAGTGATCTTGTAATAGAATAGGACAATTACGGATTACGGTGTTGGTTCCTATTATTTTCCCATCGGCAAGTTCTATCTCATAAGTTGTATCTAAGGCGATTGGGGATATTTCAAGTAATGGTGCAAAAGTAGTAGATACAAAACTCTTATCGGCTCCAGAATCAAACAAGATTTTTGCAGAATGATTGTTAAGAGAATACGTACCCGTCACAATGTCAGGGTTCAACGGTGCATCTCCATCTCCTAGCATGTACACTCTTGCACGTGCATTGTTTGTTTGAACGACATTTAACTTCGGGCATTGACTTTTGAAATGACCAGGTTCTCCACATCCATAGCAGTTCATGTTTGTCACAGTGTTGCCTCTTCCAGGGTTTCGGCAATGCTTACCTTGATGACCTACCTTGTTGCACTTATCGCACTTCACAGTACAAGGTCCAGAATGGTGCATCAAACATCTATTACACTGGGGATGTGGTCCTACGTACCCTTTTCCAGCAGTGGGTGCAGCATAAGCCCTTGCGGCTTCTTGCCTTCGGTTTTGCCGATTGTGGTGTTGATTTCTGTTGTGGTGATATTGATTGTTGTTGTTCCGATTGTTGTTGTTGGATCGATAGTGGTTGGAATTTGAGGTTTTCCGATCATCAAACTTTCTTTTGTTGTCATTTGAGCCTTGTGCATTTGCAAGCTTTAGTATTGGTTCCATAAGGCGGTGGGATACAATGACAACTTCTTCAACAGTTTTTGGCTTTGAAGCGATGACATCTCCTTCGATGCTTCGAGGTAAACCTCCGATCATAGCTTCCAAAAGTTTTTCATTGGTGGGAAACAGATGAGGACATAAAGCTCTTAGCTCGTGGAATCTCTTGAAGTATGTCTTGAGATCATTACCTTTAGCAGCCAAGTGGTAATACTCATCTTCGAGTTTCTTGATCTCAGTCCTCGGGCAATACTGTTTCATTAACAGTTGTTTCAGATCTGACCATGAAATCTTACAAGCTTCTTCCATTCCAATTGGTTGAGCGTGGCCTTTCCACCAAGATAACGCATCTTCTAACAAAGTTCCAGTCGCAAACTTGACTTTGCAATCATTTGTGCAGTCACTTAGCAGAAATACAGTCTCGGTCCTCTCAAACCAATGAAGTAAACCAATAGCACCTTCAGTGCCCTTGAAGAATGTCGGCTTGCAGTTCATGAACTCTTTGTAATTACACTTGCGAGTTATAGAGGACTCACTTTGATTTGGAGTGTTAGTTGCATTTGAGTTTGCCATTTCAAGAAGACGTGCAGCTTCTGCGACACGATTCTCTTCAGCAATGCGAGCAGCTTCAGCCTCACGTGCTGCTTGAGCGACACGCTCAGCTTCAGCCTCTCGAGCAATTCGGGCGTTCTCAGCTTCTCTTGCAATTTCAGCTTGCCTTGCAATTTCAGCTTCACGTGCCTCTTGGGCAATTCGTTCAGCTTCAATGCGTTCAGCTTCGGCTCTAGCAGTATCAGCGACATGTTGAGCTATAGCTGCGCTAACACTTTCAGCGACCATTTTCTGAATAGCTGCGGGAGTGATGGTGGATGAGGTAGCTTTCTTCTTGACCATTTTTCTAAAATTTCCAAGAATAAATACCAAGATTAAGAATTTGTCGATCGATGATAAAATTGATTTCATATTATACATTTCATAATAGTCCAGATTACCACTTTAAGTGATATGATATGAGTATGATTTTTCTCAACAAATCGTAATATATATAAGGACATAAGGATTGGTTCGGTGTACATCACCGAGGAATAATAACATAACATTAGATAATAGAAATACAACCATGGAATACATCGTTACATAGTTTGTTCACAACCATAAGTTACATCATCATAATACTTGTTCCAAGGTTACAAACCAAAATGATACAAGCCTTAATGCCTCATATGGCGGCTTTATGACACACACTAAGATAAAGATGACTAGGATCTACGCATCTCCCGATGCGTCATCCTGACGACGACGAATCTCCTCGACTATAGCTGTCAGGTCTCGAATCTGCTGCTCACGAGCTTGGTCTCTCGCCTCGAGGTTATCAATCCTCTCCTCCAGAATAGTAGTGTGAGCATGAGCAGATGCAAGCTCGTGATGTAGGACTCTCTCTCGACCCAAAGCAGTCTCTCTCAAAGTGCTAGCATCACGAATAGTAGTCTCCAATCTCCGAGTCAATTGATTAACGGCCTCTCTTGCCTCCACAATCTGCGTACTCATCATATCAAACACGATCTCGATGGAGTAACGACCTACCACGAGGTTCTCGACCTCTTCCTCCAAACTCTCTATCCTCACTAGTGGAATCTCATCATAGTGTGCCATGAGCTCATTCAGCTGATCTTCGTGCCTGACAAGTCTCGTAGCCAACAGAGGAATAGTGTGGTGCACTGGTTCACCGGTAACAGGTATGACTGGAGCTGGTGCAGTAGTCGAGCTTTCTCCAAGCTCAAAGGAACTAGGCGCTCCTTCGTCTTCTCTCCAACGTCTGAGTAAAGGTATCAAGAATGACCATCTTCTAGCACCGGATTTCTTCCTTGGCCCGGCTTCGTTGTCCACTTGAGTAGGCTTTTCAGGATCAGATAGTGATGGTGGATAGCACTTGATGCAGAGCGGTAAAATTGGCTCACTAAAAGTGTCCAAAGGAGGTGATGCTGTCGGTGGTGATGAAACAGGAACAGTAGTAGTCTGACGGTAGAACACAGTAAGTGGCAGTGGTGGTGAAGTAGCAGTAGGTGGAACAGTAGATGAAACTGGTGATGACTGAGCAGGTGGTGACTGAGCTGGTGATGACTGAGCAGGTGGTGACTGAGCTGGTGATGACTGAGCAGGTGGCATCACATGAGTCATGGTGATGGGTCGCACACGCTTCCTAGCAGTGCGTTTGAAGGTCTTACCATTAGGATGCAGTCTATAAGGTACTCCAAACGGCTCAGGTTCATCAGGCTTAAGAACACGAATCATACGTCGGCGACGACGGATAGCTTGAGCAGATGATCCAGAAGAATCTGATGAAGCAGAGTCAGTGCTTTCTGATGATTTGGATGATTCATCATCCACAGCAACATCTGAAGCAGGTAGCCATTGCTGCGACTCATAGTACTGATCTAGGGTCATGGAAGCAAAAGCATTGTACTCTTGAGGATGAGCAGTCATAGCTGGAGCAGTAGGAGTTCGGGCAACTTCACCTTCTTCAAAAGGTTCAGTTTCGTCCGAAACAGTAGCTGGTATGACAGGACTGGGATGAGCTGGCATAGTGACAGTCGTAGAGGACATGGTGTCATCCATCTCGGTGTCAGAGGACAGAACAACTGGGTGGGATGCAGACATGGTACTGTAACAACCCATAAATTAATGTAAGTAAATGCCAAATAATATAATTATTTTAGTTAGCTAAGCAAATCTCCATGCCTAACTTAAAATGAATGCCATTTACTTATGATCTAGTGATGCATCAATCCTAATGCATAGAGCGGTCACGGAAGGGCGTAAGGCAGTGGTGTAAAATAGTCCCGTTTTAAAAGTGCGGTTATAGTCCAAATGATTTTGAAAAACTCTTTGGTTCTCTATAACCTTGGCTCTGATTACCAATCTGTAACACCCCCGAAAATCTTAATGACAGCGGAAGACTAATTCGGGTGTTACTTGAATGGAGATCATAGTCAACAATTATAGAAAACGACTCGAAAGAGACGTTTTATTAAAATAGTTATCATTCATCGAAAACTCATAGTTTGTTACAAAATATTGTAAATAGATCCAGTGTTTTTCCCAAAAGAAAGATCATGAGTTTGAAAGAAATGATAACTTTTATGTTTTACACCACCAGATAAGCCTTGCCATGCCCCATTCCGCACCTTGGTCATAATCTTCACTGATTACCTGAGATAACATGCTTAAAAAGGTCAACAAAATGTTGAGTGAAGTCCATAGGTTTAAAATAAGTTTGAACACAAGTATAAGATCATGATCATTGTAAACTAACAATATCATAAGAAAATATCACAGATTATTATGCGCTAAGCTCATGAAACCAAAACTCAACTGCATACACCGAATTACCAGTGTACGTAAATATGCCCCAAAGGAGGTAATAGCCAATTACCTAAAGATATTCGATATGGTGCGCCCCGGTTATTTCTCTATAACCGAAACGGGGTTCGTTATTCCCCATAGTACTATTCACGATATCTACGTTCACTCGCGGTGACTAATGGTTCATGATCAGGGGACTTGTGGCTAACAACTTAGGCAGTACCAATAATCAAGAAGATCAAGCATTTATGAAAAACCCTTGTGTTCTAGTTTAGAGCATGTATCTCCCTCGCGGGGTTTATAAAAATAAAGTAAAAGCGAGGCTATGAACTCACCTTGATGATAATGCACACGCACAAATAGATCAAGCACAATGTAGCGGAGGTTCCAACTCGAAACCTAAAATGATGAGATGGCGAGTCTCAGTAATGAGCATTTTGGTTCGCGACCAAAATAATAGAGCATTGAATGTTCTTATTCAATAGATCATTGGATTGTCCAATCCAATAGTGTGCGATCGTGATTAACGTTTTAAGTTAATTTTCATGCTACATTGCCTTAATTAATGATCCTCACTTACGCATAAGTGAAATGTTTCCCCCGTTGTGATCGTAATAAATTTGTTGCGCATTTTAACGTATTTAGATTCCCCGAGTATTTTATCGAAATATGTACCTTTTTACGTATACTTAATTATTTTCTAAAAATATATATATATTTATATATATATTTACATTTATAGATTAAATTCATCGTTATTGAAAATATTACGCTCATGTGGTCAAAATATTTATTTTTACGAGGCTATAATGAAATCGTAAGTTTTGCTAAACTTTTCTCAAATTTACACTTTTTACCCTCGAGTTACAAAAAGTACAAGTTTAGTCCCTATACTTTTAGAAAATGACACTTTGTACCCAAAATGTTATAGGCTTAAAGTTTTCAGTTTTGACACTTTTGGTCCCTTTAAAAATCTGTTTTCGCAAAGTGTTTTGAAAACTTATTTTTTTTGTTACACTTTTAAATATTTATTTTGTGTAGTTATAAGTTATTGAAAGTGTAGGGGTAATTTGTTGCCAAACTATGAAAGTTGTAAAATAAAAAGAAGAAAAACGCCACAGGGTGGGTTTCGAACTCGTGACCTCAAGCTCAAACACACCCGCGCCTACCAACTGAGCTAGGCTCGTTTTTGTGTTATAACACTACATAACTGGCTATATAATGAGAGGTTTTTACGTTATTTATTTTTGTATACATGCCACAGCTTATGTCGTGGCTTGCATGGTATCATATTCTTGTTTTCCATTTCTTCTTCTCTAATTTGACATGCATTTGTGCCATGGTTTTCAAGTGACCAAAAACAAGTTTCTTACTAAACCAAATGTTACTCCTAATAAACCGAACATGGCACGAGGGTTCTTATTTCAAGTTATGTTGTTAAGTTTCCTAATGAGTATAATGTAATACTAGACATCGAAGCATGATATGAGTCGTATTGAAATAGGTTCGAGGAAAACTTACAATCACTCAAGAGAGTGGTGTGGAAACTCGGACGAGGAGTGAGACACCAAGTTAACTAAACCGAAAGCAACCCAAGTCTCCTAGTTGCTAATAACCCAAAACTCTTTGCTTTTCTTCCCTTCTTCTTGCTCGACAGAAACCCAAAAGAGATAAAATGAAGTGAAGTGTTTTTGTTTGAGGTGTGATGAAAATGCTTAAGGGTGGTGGTTTATATATAGCCAAGAACAAGCATGGCTTTTATCATTGTTTATCCTTAGATTATCTAGGTCAAAGGTTGTATTAGGCATGTGTTATATTGAGTTTGTTTATATTTGTGTCTATGTTTCTTGGCGTGGAATGATGGCAGCCAAGTTTGGGGGCATGCTCAAGGCTTTGTCAAGTCATTAGAAACACAAAATCCATTGGTTTATAAGGTCAAGCTTGGTCAATATGGGTTAGAGGAGTATTTTATTAGTTTAGGGTAGTCTTGCAAGAGTTTTGTCTCCTCTTTTTGCATACATACGCAAAGCATTTGACTTAGGATTCTTAGTGGAGGTGTATTTGACTTTCAAGCTTGGTCTCTTGTTTCTTGTTGTCTCGTTCACAGCCAAGGAAGGGGAACAAGGAAAGGATACTTGTACATATCTTGATGAAATCATAGCCTAAGAGAATGGCATTAAAATATTACTAGCATGGTTTTGTGTTGAATGTTTCTTTCTTGTTTGTTTTGTATGTTTCTCACATCTTGGCCACGTTGGGATTTCACAGAAAAGGGAAACAAGAACATTCATTTGGTCTATACTTGCTACATATTTGGAACACAAAGAAAGTAAGTGTGTTGGGCTAAAGATACAACCGGCAAGGGCCCAAGAAAAGAAAACAAGAAATGGTTATGGTGTTGGGCTAGGGTGATTAGCGTGGCCCAAAAAAAAATTTAAATATGGCGTGAGCTTGGCCCGGTTACAAGGCCCATTTACGTGTCGGGTTCGAGTGGTGAAAAGTCCAATGAGTTCCGAGGCCCAATACGGATAATATATATATTTTATTATAATTAAATTCGTAATTTTTACAAATTTTTACGTATTCATTACGTATTTTAAAGTTATCAAGATCGTGGGGAAATTTATTTAGATCACAACGGTATATTTATGAACGCTCGAGCTGCGTTGATCATGCATATGCCAAATGATATGCAAAAGTGATGTTTAGAAAATTTCCTGACGAAATAGATCGTGTTTAATTCTTGATTAAAACGTTAAGTACATTGAAATTTTCCGGGAGCTTACACCTATCAACAAGTATGATTATCATGACTTGAGGCAAAATTCATTAACTAAGAATTATAATGCATTGATCTATTTAGTATTTGGATAAAGGATATTGTAAACATTATTATTCAAATGAAATAAAGTATTTTTATTATGTTTATTATTCATTTATTATGATGTTATCCTATATTTGCATGTTTAATCCTTGAATAACTTAAGTTATTCTAAATAGTCCGTTGTCGATCAATAACATGGGAATGATATTGAATTAAGACAAATCTGAGTATTAGTTAGAATATACTTGAAAGTATATTGATGCGTAGCATGACTAATTTCAGATGATATTCAATGGATTGAATATAGGACTTATCCCAACCACATGATGGTACTTTATGGATCTTAGTCATTAAGTACATCATGGATATTTATCCTCTGACTTGAGATACCAGAGAAATGTCATGGATGTAGTGCATTTCTGTGAAATAATCTAACGCTATACGTAACTGGTAGTTATAAGGGTTGTTTTCAGAAGTGTTGCAAAATTTATGAATTCTGCTCGTAGTCAAAACGGGATTTGTTTCCTTCAAATTTAGTTTGAAGTATAATACTGCTGGGCCCCTCGTAGGGTTGTCAAGATGTTTGCATGGCCATGCCCAAGGTCTTCTGGAATATGTTCAGAAGAGTTGGTAATCTTGATCAATCAAATAAAGCGAGAAACAGAATAGTTAATTAAGAAATGAGTGAGATCTATATTCTTATTAACATGGTATTAGAAACAAAAGGATAAGTATGATGATGAATCATCAAAAGGTTTTTTCCAGGAAACCATACTCGAGTTGTTCTGGGGTCATTGGTTGTTGGTTTATGGATATATTTAATATGTGTATGACTGGATTCGAACTCGAGACAACGGGATTGCACACTTTACGTATGAGATTCGATGTTTAAATAATTAATATAAAATATTATTTTTAATTATTAAATTCACAATAAACGACTAAACGAGCGATAAGCACTTATCGAAAGTGACTATTGGTCGTTAAATGTCAACGGGATATGAAGAAAAGTAAACAAGCCAAGAGACGGTTTTAGGAACCCTCTTTTGGGCTTGTTTTTGGCCGAAACTATAGAATCCCACATCGGAAACCATAGTAATTTTGACATCTACCATAAGGCTATAAATACATCCTCATGTATTCATCCTTTGGTACACTTGATTTCATTAGAAGGCCAAACTTCTTCTTTTCTTTCCTCTTGTTCTTGGTCGACGATTGAATCCCCATTGTAAGGGATTTACGAGTGACCTTGAGCATAACAAAGGTGTTTGGTTATTCTATTGTGATCAAGAACTAACATTCGCATCGAATCGCTAATAGTAGTGTGTACAAAAACGTGGTGTAACACACTATTGTTACATCAATTGGTTTGAATTGAAAAACGGTAAGGGTCAATTCGTTAAACCACATAAACCCTAATTAGGGTTCTTGAATTGAAGAGATCTACCAATTGCAAGTGGTACGTTACGCATCTTTCAGTTAATTAATTATTGTTATGATTCTAAGTCTTCCGCTGTGTACTCTGTGGTGTCTATATGATTCTATTTGTTTTCATATATCTTGAACTCAACAATTATCACATATATTTTGTAGTTGACATTTTTTTTTTGAACGGCAAAGATTTGAGATTATATAAAACACCTGCCTAGCAAGAGACTAGGACAAGGCACATAAAGATTATAAAGTAGGACATAAAGCATTACAAGGGTTATTAAACCAATCTACCCAACTAAAAGAATGCAAATTTGCTCTTGAGCGAATCCAAGTGAATGAAGAAAGCTTAATGCTGTTGAGAATAAAGTCTTTACTTGGCTTCTTGGACGCGAAGACTGTTTCGTTTCTATGAGCCCAGAGGACCCAAAGAGTCGTTTGAACCACCACATCAAAGTACCTCCTGTGCTTGTTATTAAGAAGGGCTCGGTCTGCTAATTCAATTACGTCGTTGAGGCTTGAAATGTTGAGGTTATGGATACCCCACCATTTAAGGACCGTTAACCATGTGTCCTTTGCAACGGTACACTCAAAAAAAATATGGTTTTCGCACTCAAGATCATCATCACAAATGGGGCAGCGGACAATGTGTAAGTCTACACCTCTTTTATCAAGATTTAGCCGAGTTGGAAGCCTTCGGTTTTTTATATGCCATGTAGATATGTTGACTTTAGAGGGTAGATATTTGTTCCTACGAGATTAAGTTATGGTGGAAGGATGGTTAGCCTTGGAGATGTAGAGCCGCATTCCTTTGACAGAGAAGTTTTTAGATTCGTTAAGAATGCAAGCTCATTTATCAATTTCATTATTAAGGTGAAGATGTGAGACAAGCTCGGTAAGAATAGTGAGTTCTTCAATCTCAGCACGAGCGAATGGGTTTCTATACCAGCCCCATCGAAAGAGTAGTCCATGAGTGAGTTGCATTGGCACGTGCCCTGATGTAAGAGGAGCTAAATGATTATCAAAAATTGTTTCAGCCAAAACAATAGGACCAGCTCCAGTAGCCCAGTTAGTGAAAGAAGTTGAGACAGGAGCGCGATCACATACAAGCGCTGAAGGGTTTGATTGCAATCTGAAAATCCCATGGAATGAATCTTTTAGCGGTTCATTACCAATCCAAGTGTCCAACCAAAAAAGGGTGTTGCAACCATTACCTATTTTCTTTTTAAAAACTGAAGGCAAAGACATCCCGTGTGAGACAAGATCATTTTCCAACTTCACAATTTGTCGCCAAGGACTTGAGTGTAAACTAGAATGAGGAGGATTTTGAAAACCACCCTCAACACCATATAGAGGCAAAAAACAAGTTGACATGTCCAGTAAAATAAGTTAACTCGAGTCACAATATAGAGGCAAAAAACTAGAGGTGGCAATTTGTGCCCAAAATCAAAAGAATGGGCTAAATGGGCAAACTTTTAAAAGATTTGGCCATATTTTGGTCCCTCCTTTTTTTAAAATGGGCATGTATTGCCCATTTAGAAGTTAAATGGGCATAACGGGCACATGTTTTTCTCGAACATTAGATTATTTTTAAAGAGAAACTTACATTTTGTTTTTTAAATATAAATGAGGTGTTACGTTCGATGAATTTATTTCGTCATTTTGGGTCTTTTTAAAAGCGATTCGTATAACATGAGCCCGTTTGGCCCGTGCTCGTTTAGCCCGTGCCCGTTTGGCCCATAGCCCGTTTGGCCCGTAGCCCGTGCCCGCCCGTTTTGACACCTCTACAAAAAACACATTTCAAAGCAACATGGATTTTAGGAACAAACAAACCAACATAGATAAGTTCACCATTTTAAGGGATAGAGGGAATTTGTTTTAGTGTTCTTACTTAAAATTTTAAAAAATTCTCGATCTAAATCAACTTGGGCCAGCCTTCATAAGGACTAGCATTGTCTCAACTCTCAATAATCTTCCACTATCTTAAATCTTCTACTATCTTATTAAAAGTTGTAGATAAACAATTTGCTTGCAAAATAGGTCATGAATTGTTCACTAAAACACTTGATTCGTTTACATCCTAGCTAGTGATAGATGATAATTCTATTCTTCGTAAGTACCAATTCGAAATTGCATTTAATTTACTAGCTAGCTTTGAAAACAGGAAGAGAATAACGATTACATTCATAAAACATTATAACAAAAACATCAGAAGAGCATCCTTTATTTAGCTAAAATAAGCAGCCATATAATGGCTTGCTAAATCACTCGAAAACAAACACAATATATGTTTGAACAATATAAACTAGAACCAGAAAATATGCGTACTTAAAGCTTTGATGATCCCTTTGGATGATGAACAACGATATGATTGTATGCGTTCAAGGTCAGAAAATCATCAAGCACGGGAGCAGTACATTGTCGAGCAAAGATCTTACACGCTTCCTTGTACATTCCCTTCTTAAACTTGTCTCGACCCACTTCATGTTCTATCCTCATCATCTCTTCCTCAACGACTTTCCCAAAAAGCTCGCGGTTCACTTTAACACCGAGCCCATCACCATCCAACTCAACTCCATATTTCAACCACTGCCAGTTTTGAACTCGACTAATCTCAGCAGTGGCAGCATCCTCCATGAGATTGTACAATGGGACTGACCCTGTCCCCGTGAGCCAGGCTGCTACATACTGGATCCCGACACGTGTGTTTAGCCTTAAACCTTCAAGGGTTCGAACCCCTCTTGGGATTTGTAAGAGGTCTTCCTCGGTTATGCTTGCAGCATCTTCACGCTTCATGGTTTTGATCAAGTTAGGGGAGTTGCTCATGTTGTTTGTGAAGACTTCCATTATGGCTGGAATTAGGCCCGGGTGTGCTGCCCATGTCCCATCGTGCCCGGCTCGTACTTCTCTTAGCTTGTCCTTTTTTACTAGCTCGAGCGCTGCATTGTTTGCTTCTGGATCGTCTCTGATTGGGATCTGAGCAGCCTGTTCATCAACAATAATGTTAAAAACCAAGTATTCATTTGGTCAAAACAAGTAGCTTGGATGCTGAAATTGGTAAAGGAACAAAAAAATGTTTCAACATTTGAATTTTACAGGGCCCCAAATTGCAGAATACTAAAAATTACATACCATTCCTCCCATAGCGTGGACACCACGCCTATGGCAAGTGCGGATGAGAAGATCAGAGTAGCTTCTCATGAAGTGTTGGCCCATACCGACAAGAACACGGTCTGGCAAGAGTCGGTCAGGATGACCCTGGAATGTCTTAACATAGCTGAATATATAGTCCCATCTTCCACAGTTCAAACCAACTGAATGGTCCCTTAGCTCGTATAATATCTCATCCATTTGAAATGCTGCAGGTAGTGTTTCGATTAGGACTGTAGCCCTTATGCTACCATTTTCTATTCCCACCATTTTCTCTGCCCGAGTGAATACATTGTTCCATATCCTCGCTTCCCTGCACAAAAACATCAATTAGGAACATTTTTGCAAAACATTAGTACTCCACGTCTCCACCTGATGTTGCAATTTTTGACTCCTGATTAAAAACGCAAAAGGTAAAAAAGTTAACTAAAAAGGGAACAAGTGAAACGTGTCGAAAATTGCCCACAGAGAGTCTTTTATGCCATAGAGTTCAAACTGTTTCAACCCATGCAACCCGCATTGTTCTATGCAATACCAAAAAAGTACCCATTTTGAACTCTTACCCAGCCCATCTGACCAACCTATTTAGCCACTTCAAGCCACATGATCCGACGTAAAGTTACCTGGAGTTTTCCATCTTTGGAAGATAGAAAAACGGTCCGAATCCTTGGCCTTGTGTTTTACGGAATGCTGCATGATTGTGATGGAAGTAAAGCCCGAAATCAACTAGGCAACCGATTGCTGGTTCACCATCAATATAGATGTGAGACTCGGGTAGATGCCAGCCTCTGGGACGAACAAAGAGCTTAGCTATTTGATCGTTAAGCTTGTAAACCCTGTTTCTAGCCTTGTCTTCGAAGCTGATTGTGCCATTAATAGCATCTTTCAAGTTCACTTGTCCCTTCATTAGGTTCTCCCATGTTGGTGATAGTGCATCTTCAAAATCAGCCTGTTTTTATACACATGAGCATTCCATTACTACATCTTAAACACATATAATTCTTACGTTAATGTCATTCGGTCAAAAAAGCTTTGGTTAACCGAACTCGAAAAAGGTTTCGTTGATACAAAAATGGAAAAATCCAATCTATAGCAACATACTTTAATCCAATCTGACAAATAAAATTGATTTGCACACACCTTATGTTGTTTTATACACAACACCTATTGGTGTGAATAGTTGTTAACAATTTGTTTCATACTAAGCTTGTAGATCGAATTGTAAATGCAACAAACTCGCAATATTTACAAATATCTCACATAGCTTCTCATATGCGACTTGAACTCACATGCCGATATGATGGCTTACAAGCATTTTTATGTAAGTAAGTTTCTTATTTTGTTGATTTACCCGTGAACAATTGTTTACCTTTTTTTAAGTGATATGTTAAATAGTACTAGAAACTTTATTTATAATATGGCTAATGATTCGCACATTCATTTTTTTTATTCGCATTTACAGAGTTGTACAGTTGTTATATGCTGCATCTCTAATTTGTATACTGGAATATGCGAATCAAAAAAATAAGTGTACGAATCAACACTATTAATATAGAGTTTTTAATTAAAATAAACCTTCAAATAGCTTTATACACTGGTTTTGAAGCAAAAAATCAACATGCATATGTCATGCAATTTACTATTTATGGCCTATTGCTATTTACATGCAAATTACCTCATGCTAAATTAAACAAAAAAACTAAATTAAAACATCGTGTTACAAAACAACTTACCATAAAAACCTTAGCTCCAGAATTAAGCGCATTAATAACCATCTTCCTCTCAGTCGGACCCGTAATCTCGACCCTACGGTCCGCAACCGCAGGCGGGACCTCAGCACACATCCAATCCCCGTCCCGAACATTTTTCGTTGCCGGGTCAAAACCCGGCAACGCACCAGAATTATACCTCATTTTAGCCTCTGTCCTACACTCCATTGCATACTTAACATGGTTCCTGAACTCCCTTTGTAAACCAGCCACAAACATTAGAGCATCTTTTGTAAGTATCTTAGCATACTCTTCGTCGTATCGACCTCGAATGTCGACTCCTTCGGGTACGTCGTACCCGCCTCCGACACCACCAGGAACTTTTTTCATGGCGGTGTCACCATAATAGCCCATACTAAATGCCATTTGTGTTGCTAGGAAAGATAGTTTTTTTTAGTGTGTGTGTTTTGTTAGGTGTTATGGGCTTTAGCAAAGTTTATAAAGTTGCATGGGATAAAGATTGAAATGGGGCGGGATTGGAGTTATGTGCGTAAGATTGTAAGAAGATAAAATATTAAAATGTGACGACGATGTTTTGTTGTTGATAAGATTGAGGTATGGGATTATCAATCTTTTTGGGTTACGTGGAGTTTGTTTTTTGAAGTTTTGGCCTGTGTTTGGATAAAATTAAAGATCCATCTCTACTTCTCTAGTAAAAAACATTTTACAGGAAATGAGAGTTAGTCCTCTAGTAAAAAAAATACCTATAAAAATTAAAAATAAAAGTAAAAAAAATAAAAAGGCCTGTGTTTGGATAAAATCCTGATCCACTACTTCTCTAGTAAAAACATTTTACAGGAAATGAGAAATAGTACTCTAGTAAAAAAAAAATAGCTAAAAAAAAGTAAAGAAAATTATTTGAAGAATGGATTACATCACTCTTAAAATCGGGCTTTTAGTCACGGATAACTTTTAGCCAAAACACAAGTCGTGGCTAAAAGCCTACAAAATAACAAAATAAATTGTTTCTAACGTTTAACTAAAGAAACCACTTTAAGCGACGACAAAGTCATGGTTAAATGTGTTGTCGTCGTGACTAAAAGTATTTAATATTATTTAACTAGTGTTCGGCTTAATATGATAATAAATAATAAATAATAAAAATTTTAGCCACGGCAAAAGTCATGGTTAGCTAAAAGTATTACGTAAACTTTTAGCCACGACAAAAATATCATGGATAAAAAGTAATTAATATAGTTTTTTAGAAAAATTAAATTTACCTCCAAAATTTTGACTTGGAATTGGTCTCTCGGTCGACCTTTAGCAACGATTTGTCATGGCTAAGGTTTCTGATTTATATTTAAAATGAAATTTATACATAACAAGTTTGATTTGAAACAAATGAATTTAAAAATTTATTGATATGCGACTATACACTTTTTTTTAAAGGTTTTGCTAACGACAACCCTTAGGGCTGTGCTTAAAAATATATATTTGATTACATGGTTATAAATGAATGATTATGATTGGTTGATAATTTCGAAAAAGATAACACAATCCCGTAAAATATGGAACCACAACAAACAACTGATTGTGATTGGATGACTCAAGTCATTACAATGAATTGCAGTAAAAATAAATTTGTTAACCACAACCCTAAGGGTTTGTCGTTAGCAAAACCCTTTTTTAATATAAAGTTCGATTGTTTAAAGTCAACAAGCATACAAAGTTCCAAGAAATTCGTTACCTTTTCGTAGTAACGACTGATGACCGCGAAGAAGACTTTTCTTATTGAACGTGAAGAAGTCCCAGCCTCGTCCTCCCATCAACAAGGACAATCGTTTCTCTGGTCCGGGTAAAGGTGATACCAATGAAACTGGAACCACTCATTCTAAATTGAAATGGAACTATGAGTCCACTGCGTATTGGGTTAATCTCAATCTACCCAAAGTCAACCCGAAAGTCAAAAACACAAAAGTCAACTATGGCAGTTTCTTGACAGTTACAAAAACGGTTACTTAGCAGTTATACACCAAGGGACACATCTGTTGAATGAAACGAACCATCACAACGATTCTCTTATACCCATTCATTATGTATATATACTTAGAACATATAGTTTGTAAAGATGATGACAAAATTATATTAAAAGCTTATCAATTTCAATTGTTCTTATTTACTTGGTATATCTTCTTGACCACGTTATAAACCATAGATCCAACGTTAAAGGCCAACAATTGGTATCAGAGCAGGTTTGGTAATTTTTATCCAAATCATCATATACCAAGGTCTTTCTGAACCTTGTTCTTGAATCGATACACCCCTAAATCTCAGTAAAAAAAAAATGCAAAACCAGTCGGACCACAATAATCAAAAAATCATTTTATTGTGTTTTTTCATCAAAAGAATCCACTTTCGTCACCTATGTATCAATCACAATAGTGATTAGTTTACCGGCACCAAAAAAGGTTCCTTTTATCTATTGCAAAAAAAAAAAAAAAAAAAAAAAAAAAAAAGTCGAATCGATTCAAAAACAAACAAAAACCATATACCAAATTCGATATAACATAAAGTCATCAAAAGGGCAGAAATTAAATGGGTTAATAACATTTTAAAGAACTATATTTGTCAAGAATGGCAGTTCTGTGTAGCGAACTAAAAAAATAACTCTTTTAAACATTAAAGTTGACATTTTTGTCTTTCTTTAAGTATTATGACCATATTATAACCATTTTACCCTTCGAAAAATATTTTAAAAAAAAAATCGAAAAAAAAATTTCAGAAATTTCAAAAAAAAAGTATTTCGAAAAAAAATATTCAAAAAAAAAATTTTGAAAAAAAAATTCGAAAAAAAAAAAGTATTTCGAAAAAAATTTAGAAAGGGTAAAATGGTCATAATAGGGTAATAATACTTAAAGAAAGACAAAAATGTCAACTTTAATGTCTAAAAGAGTTATTTTTTTAGTTTGCTACGCAGAACTGCCATTCTTGACAAGTATAGTGCTTTAAAAGGTTATTAACCCAAATTAAATCGATTCACAGCAAGGAACAAACACACCTGTTTAATGAGGAATCAAGCCCAGAACATCAAATTGAATCATCAATTGACTCAATTTCAATCTCCAATCATCCATTTCTTACACGGTTAGAAAAACCCCAATTCAAAGAAACCCTAGGTTTCATTTGTGGATTTATAAGTGTTCGTGAAGAACACAGCAAACTGGAGAAGAACGAGGAAGGTCAACCAAGCCTTATCAACAGGCGGTCAACCATCAGATTAGGAGAGGAGAAGAACGGGACTTATCCCAGAAGAAGAGAGACAAAGCTTTTATTTTGTCTCAAGTGACGTTTTCTATCTCAGAAAAGAGATAAGAAATAAAAAGAGGCGCGTCACAAAGTAGGGCAACACAGAAAAGGATATTAGACATCGGGTTAAACCATCAACCCCTCCAGGTTCCTAAATTTTACAAAAGCCACCCCTTTCAACTTTTATTTTTTATATAGTATATATTATTTTTGATATATATTGTATTTTTTTGATAAGTTACTTTATTTAAAATTAGTATCTTGTCAAATTTTGGAAAGTATAATAACCTAGTGATTACACTGCTTATTATATTGATTAGGAATAATTTTTAAGGAGTAATTAACCTTAGGTTATTTACTTTTAGAATATATAATCTCTGAGGATAGTTTTTGGATTAAAACTATACCTATAAAGTTTTATAACCTTTTACGGAAAAATCAAACATAAGAGCTCGCTAGAAATAAGAAATTTTCAACACACCTCGTGTTAAATTCTTTTGGAGATGTATTGTCAATATCTTTAAGATATGACGAAAGGAAGTGGAAATAAGGAACTTAGTACAAATAGTACACCACAATTTCAATGCCCAATCCTAAAGCCCGCGAATTACTCTTTATGGGCAATTCGAATGCAAATCATTCTCGAAGCGAATGGTTTATGGGAAACAATAGAGCCGTCTGAGACGACTCAACCCGATAAGAAAAAAGACAAAACCGCTATTGCATTCCTTTATCAAGCCTTACCGAGGAACAATTACTTCAAATAACAAAGCACAAAACCGCGAAAGACATTTGGAATGCTTTGAAAACAGGACACGTTGGCGAAGACAGAGTTCAACAAGCAAGACTGCAAACACTCAAATCCGACTTTCAGATGTTATATATGAAGGAAGTCGAGACAATCGACACCTTCACTACAAAACTAACAACACTCGTAAACAAAGCCGCTAGTCTAGGACACACAATAGAAGATCAAACCTTAGTACGGAAACTACTAAATGTTGTACCCGATAGGTATCTGCAAATAGTCGCATCTATAGAACAATATTCCGACCTAAGTACGATGACAATGGAAGAGGCAATCGGAAGACTTAAGACTTACGAAGAAAGGATTAAGTTCAAGGAAGGAAAACAAGTGGACAATCAAGAAAAATTGATGTTCACACGACATGACAATAGAGGAAAACATTTTAGAGGACGTGGACGTGGAAAGTATAAATTTTCACAAGGAAGAAACCACAAAAAATTTAAGGAAGAGAAGAAAGATGGAGAAAACACTCATAACAACTTCAACAAATCAAACTTTGATAAGTAAAATGTTACAAATGTAATAAAATGGGTCATTATGCAACTAAGTGTTACTCAAAGACAAACTCTATTATGCAATCTAATCTTATCGAGGAGGACTTAGAACCTACTTTACTAATGGCAATATTAAAAGACCCACATGTAACAAAACTTGAAGATCAAAATGTCTCGCTACACGAAGAAGATGTTGGATATAAAGAGACAAATGTTGATAGTCTATGGTATTTAGACAACGGAGCTAGCAACCATATCACTGGAATAAGAGAACACTTCAAAGAGCTAGATGAGAATGTTAGTGGAAAAGTAAGATTCAGAGATGGATCTCACATAGAGATCAAAGGAAATGGTTCAATCTTAATAGAATGTGATGACAAAAAACAAAGAATTATATCACACGTATATTACATTCCCAGCTTAAAAAGAAACTTATTGAGCCTTGGACAATTCACCGAAATCGGTTGTAAAGTAGTAATGGAAGATGATGAATTACGACTTTATGGCATGGACAACAAAATCTTCATGAAAGTCACAAGACAGAGAAACCGTCTATACAAAGCAAGTCTAAAGATAGGCACACATGTTTGCTTACTAGCAAATTTAAAAGACAATACTTGGTTATGGCACGCAAGACTAGGACATCTCAACTTTTAATCTCTAAAATCTATGACTCAAAGAGAGTTAGTTTCAAGGAATATCTGCCATTAAACATACAACACAAATCTGTGATGTTTGTTTAGTTGGGAAACACAGTAGAGCGCCATTTCCCAAGAAAGCAAAAACTAGATCAACATCACCCTTAGATTTAGTATATGGAGATTTATGTAGACCAATCACACCACCAACACCATCTGGAAAGAAATACATATTCCTACTAGTCGATGACTACTCAAGATATATGTGGGTGTATTTCCTAAACACGAAAGATCAAGCATTTGATACTTTCAAGGAATACAAGAATACGATAGAGAAGGAGCTAAGGACAACATTGAAAATGTTAAGAACTGATCGTGTAGGAGAATTCACATCTAACGAATTCACTCAATACTGCAAAGAAAATGGCATAGCACGATAACTTACCGCACCTTACTCAACGCAACAAAATAGAGTAGTTGAACGAAGAAATAGGACGATTATGTCTACAACAAGATGCATGATGAAAGCAACCAACATGCCTAAAAAATTTTGAGCTGAAGCTGTTAGACATGCTATATACAATCTAAACTGCGTTCCTACAAAAGCCTTAGAAGACATCACTCCATATGAAGCAATCAAACAAAGAAAGCCAAGCGTAGAAAATCTAAGAGTTTTCGGCTGCATAACATATGCAAAGGTACCATCACAACATCTGACGAAGTTAGATGATAGAAGCAACAGAATGGTATACTTAGGAAATGAACAAGGATCAAAAGCTTACCGACTATTTGATCTAACAACACAAAGGATATGTGTCAGTAGAGATGTGTAGTTTAAAGAGAATGAAGCATGGGATTGGAAGGCTTACTTGAATGAGTACACTAACGATGAACCTGAATGGTTTGACTTCAAAGTTGAAAACCTTGAAGCCACAAATGAACATCAAGAACAAGAAATCCAACCAAATAAAGAAGACAGCGATTTCCCTAACAATGACAATGATGAATATGCAACATCAACAACAAACTCACCCTCACATTCACGAACACTTTGCACACCATCTACAATTTCATCGCGAATAAACTCTCAAGTTACGCCAACTACCTTAGTACAATCAACCTATCAAAGTAATTCTAACGCAACCAGAAATTTACATCTAAACTTTGATCATACACCATTACAAGGTTTTAGAACATTAAATGATCTATACGATAACACCGAGGAAGTATTACTGGCTGAAGATGAACCTAAGAATTACAAAGAAGCATCAAGCGATCAGAAATGGATTGAAGCAATGAAGGTCGAATTAGATTCCATCAATAGAAACAATACATGGGAACTAACCACTCTACCCAAAGGACATAAAGCAATTGGATTAAAGTGGGCATTCAAGACCAAAAAAGATGCTAATGAAAATATAGTCAAGCATAAAGCAAGACTAGTAGCAAAAGGCTACATACAAGAGCATGGCATAGATTTTGAAGAAGTCTTTGCACCTGTAGCAAGAATGGAAACTGTCCGATTACTATTAGCCATAGATGCTAATAACAAATGGGAAGTACATCACCTTGACGTCAAATCTGCATTTTTTCATGGAGACTTAAAGGAAGAAGTGTATGTTACACAACCCGAAGGATTTATAAAGAAAGAAGATAATGGAAAAGTCTACATACTCATAAAGGCTCTATACGGTTTAAGACAAGCACCACGTGCATGGAACATAAAATTAGACAACACCTTCAAGTCTTTAGATTTCAAGAAATGCGCTTTGGAACAAGCTGTCTACACGAAAAAAATCAAATGACTCAATACTTTTAGTAGGAGTCTATGTAGATGATTTAATCATCACTGACACACCAAAAGAGGAGATAGACAAGTTCAAAGCTCAAATGGAAGAAAAATTCGAGATGAGTGACCTAGGATTACTATCCTACTATTTAGGAATTGAAGTCACACAAACTGGAGGTGACATATCAACAAAACAATCCGCCTACACAAGCAAGATCCTAAAGGAAGTTGGAATGTTAGACTGCAACGAAACTCTAATACCTATGGATCCAGGAACAAGACTCACAAAGAACACTCAAGAAACAATGGTCAACTCAACTGAATATAGAAGTTTAATTGGATGCTTAAGATATCTGCTACATACAAGACCCGACTTAAGTTACTCCGTTGGATTACTTAGTCGTTTTATGTAAGAACAAAAGGAACAACACATGAAAGCTATAAGGCAAGTACTACGCTACGTAAAAGGAATAAAAGACTATGGAATCACCTTTAAACACAATGGAGGAAACCAGATACAAGATTATAGTGACAGTAGCTACGGAGTCAACACTCAAGAAGGAAAAGGAACTAATGGAATTATATTCTAATATGGTGAATCACCAATGAGCTGGAGTACGCAAAAGCAAGCCACGGTAGCTCTATCATCATGTGAATCAGAATTTATTGCAGCAACAGCAGCAGCAACACAAGCATTATGGTTAAAGAGATTACTAAGCAAGCTTACACACACACAAGAAGAAAATGTTACAATAATGGTTGACAACAAGTCTGCCATAGAACTAATGAAGAATCCTGTATTTCATGGAAGGAGTAAGCACATTGAAATAAAATACCACTTTATAAGAGAATGCGTCGAAAGAGAAGATTTACAAGTCGAATTCATAAGTGGAGAATTTCAGAAGGCTGACATACTCACAAAAGCACTACCGAAGATCAAGTTTCTAACAATGAGACAACTAATTGGGGTCAAAGATCTGCAACAAAGCGATTGTGATTAAGGGGAAGAATATTGGGTTAATCCCAATCTACCCAAAGTCAACCCGAAAGTCAAAAACACAAAAGTCAACTATGGCAGTATCTTGACAGTTACAAAAACGGTTACTTAGCAGTTATACACCAAGGGACACATCTGTTGGATGAAACGAACCATCACAACGATTCTCTTGTACCCATTCATTATGTATATATACTTAGAACATATAGTTTGTAAAGATGATGACATAATTATATTAAAAGCTTATCAGTTTCAATTGTTCTTATTTACTTGGTATATCATGACCACGTTATAGACCATAGATCCAACGTTAAAGGCCAACATTGTGTCCATTGATGAGACGGGAACATCTGCTACAACAGTTGGAACAAAGAGTCGAGTACGGCACCAGAAAGATACCTTTAGCCAACAACGGATGATAAGTTTATGATAATACCTTTATATTTCCCAATAACGGATGATAACATAAACATCTTGATCCCGAAAGGAACCAACAACGGAGAATGCGCAAGACCACAAGATTGAGGAAAAAGTTCTTAGACTTTTTTGCAAACATACTCGATGTGGAAGTTCATCCGTCTGTTAGCGACTACTGCAACTTAAGGAAGATGTGTGAAGATTCGAGACGTCAAATAACTTATACTTAGTGTTGTACATTTTGAGAGTTTGTTGTTAAAAATTGGAGCTCAAGATCAAAAAGAAACTTTTGATAAGTTCTCATCGAAGATCCCTGTTTTAGATATTTATTCTGATAAGACTTTATTGATTAACAAGCACGATGATGATCTTTTTCTAATGAAACTATTTGTAAGATTTTCACGTCCCATATTCGTATGATATCCACAACCAAGGTTGCAGATTTTTTTTTGTGTGTTTCTAACTTTGGATTAGGAGAGGGACGTGCCTAACTCTCATTTAGTAAGCTACCTTAACACTGTGTTTTGTTTATAATGGAGTAAAAATCTAGTACGTTCTTAGCTAATTAAGTATTCTAGTTTTGATTAACTAGATATTGAATCCAACAATATATTCAATACATCCAACAAGACTTGGTTGAGGATGTGATACGTCTGGGCCCGAGCCTATTGCCTATTAAGGTTTTAGGGTTTTACCCTACTTTGTCTTATAAATACTTTTGTAATCATTTATTATAATTCAATCAAGTTTAAGATCAATAATTCTATAGTTCTTCTCTTTTATTTCTTAAGGAGCTCGCACACGCTTGAAGTTGTGCCTTATCCCGATACAACCCCTAACAGGGTCGTATCAATTGGTGCTTTCATTGAGAGCTCTCGTTGAGAGGGCTTACGATTAGGGTTCCAATTAAAAAAAAAAAAAAATGTTCACGGTGTACTGTTCATCGCACTGTTCACGGGGTACTGTTCATCGGAGTACTGTTAATCGCGGGTACTATTCATAATTTTTTTTTGAGTTATTAATTGCTTGAGTATTATTCATGGCATCAGGAGGCAGCGATCAGGACGCGGAATATGCACTCTCTAAACTCTTGCAAATGAGTACGGTGGCCCAATATGAGAGTGAGTTTGTGGTACTAGCAAATCGAGTAACAGGGATCTCTGAATCGTTACTTAAATCGATGTATATCTCGGGACTTAAACCGCTTCTACAATGTGCACTCTTACGGTTAGCGCCTACAACTTTAGGAGAAGCCTGTTCCATAGCCCGTATAATGGAGGCTCGTTTTGAGATAATTGCAGGGAAAAAGCTGAACATTGAAGAGAAAATAGATATCGTTCTATCATGGCCAAGTGAAGAAGCTCCATATGTGATTAAAGAGTCCTTAGATGCTAATGAAGATATTGGTGTTGTTGAGGTTAGTAGCGCGATAAACGATGTTTTTAATATTGGTGAGAGTTTGGTTTTTTGTTTGAAGTGGGTATATCGCGAGAAGAGCCGTGGGGCAACAAAAGATGGAAGAATGGTGTTGTGTTATGTCCAAGGCAAAGGAATACGGAAGAAGAAAAAGGCGAAGGCTGCAATTCAAAGAAGATTATGGGATCCCGGATTACGCCAATGTTGCAGGAGGACGGACCGCCCAAATGACTCAAGAAGTCCAAACGTATGGCATAAAGATTATGTCATATAATCTATCTTTATTTACGTGTCTTTGTTTAGGATTGTTTTCATGTTTATTTAGGAAAGTCAATTAAGAATGTTTTAAGACAACACCTTGAGGGCAAGGTGGTTTTGAAGGAGTGAGGAATGATACGCCTGGGCCCGAGCCCATGGCCTATTAAGGTCTTAGGGTTTTACCCTACTTTGTCTTATAAATACTTTTGTAATCATTTATTATAATTCAATCAAGTTTAAGATCAATAATTCTATAGTTCTTCTCTTCTATTTCTTAAGGAGCTCGCACACGCTTGAAGTGGTGCCTTATCCCGATACAATCCCTAACAGGGTCGTATCAGGATGTCATACCTACGAATATCACATTTCATTCTACTATAGTGATAGCTTTATATGAAACAACATCTTTTGAGAATATGCAAGTGGAGAGTATCGATGTTCATAAGCAATTGTTATCACATCTCAGAATAATTAAATGATGATCAAGATATGTGGACCAACCAAGTGTTTTCATATTCAATTTAGTTGCATTGTCCACATTTCATTCTATTACAGTGATAGCGCTTATAGGAAACAACATTTTTTGAATGACGCAAGTCAAATACGATAAGTATCGATGTTCATAAGCAAATGTTACAACATCCGAGAATTCAAGTGATCATCGAGGTATGTGAACCAACCAAGTGTCTTAATATTCAATCAAGTTGCATTATCGCATTTCATTAAATAATAATGATAGTGCTTATACAATCAGTTGAATATAAAGACACTTACATGATATGATTTATTTGAATAGTCTCGAATGATCAACACTTGCACCGGTCTCATACTATTTAATATAGATTAATCTTTTTATTTCATAACCAGGATGATAACTTATAAGTGTACGATTGTTGTGTGACCTGGTTGACCGTTTAATTTTGTTTCACCAAGCCGGCTAACATACGTTTAATTTTGCGAATTTTGTTAAATGAGCCGTGATAATAAGGATTACATATAATAAACAACAATAATGAAGGAATGAGAACGACTATAATAAACATGTAACTCAAACTTTTAATTTATGAGTGTACGATTATTAATGATCTAACGATACATGCTAAACGCTCATTGTAACTTTCAAATCGAGATCGAATATAATATTTTTATTTAATATATAATCAATTTTTTACAATATATAAACTTAAATGTAATTTATTACTTATTTAAACTTTAAAATATATTTAAATAACATTTTAAAATTAACTTTAATTACTTTTTTTATAAGTAAAATAACTTTAGCCACGACTTAAGTGATGGCTAAAAGTATTTTCCCTCCCAAAATTTCGGGAAACTCAAGTCTTCCCTCTAAAATATAAATGAAACACTATTAGCGACGATATAATTGCCGCTTTTTTATTATTTTTAAGAAAGAGTAAAAAAAAAATTAACTAACTTTAGTCACGATCTTGTCGTGGCTAAATGTATTAAATAATATGTTTAATACCTTTAGCCACGACTTGATCATCGCTAAAAGTTTTCCCACACACAAAACCGATATGATACTCAACACCCAACACTTACCTCTTTTTCTCTTCTCTCTCATTTACTCAGCTCACACCACCGAACCACAACCATAGCTCCACAACAACACTCACAAGTTATTCATTCACAACTCATTCACCCACACTTTCACTCACAACTCATTCACTGACACTTATGAAAGAGAGGTCAAATTAAGTAAAGTGAGTCAATTTTATTATTTTGTGCTTTTATTTACCTTAATACCAAATTAACCCTGTACGTCATGGAATTAAATTTCACCTTATCTAATTCTAAGCTACTTATAAGGTTTTTGTAATGATGGTTGTATTCAAAGCTAGCAAGAAGCTAAAAAATAAATAAAAGAATTACAAAAAGCAACGAAGCGAATTACATGGGTCACCAAACCGCTCCATCCAATTGAAGATTGATCTCCGATACGTACTTAAAATCTAAGTGAAAGATGAAAACTTTTTATTTTGTAAAAGATAACATCTTTGTGGGTCTGTTTGTCGGAGAAGATCAATTAACTTGTTCCTCGAACTTCAAAGAAACCAAAGCGTAGAATATAAGCTTTGTTTGACAACGAAACCTATAAAAAAATTTAGAAAAAATAATAATCCATCATCTCTTAAATTAAATGCTACTTTATGAAGCTTATTGAAATAATCTATTTTCTTTAACTCCCGCTGCATTTTTATTTACAGTTTCATCACTAGTTTCAGCAAAAGTAATTTTTGTCAAACATGCCCTACATGAAAATAATTCAACAGCTCGGGCTCAATGTTGACATGATCAGTTAAATTCAGCGCCTCATTTAAGGACGAGAATGTGATTGGTAATTTCCACCACTTGAGAATGTCCTTCCAAACATCGACTGCGAACCGACAAAGGAAAAGGGTGTGCATGTGTGATCTTCTATTTCGGTATCATTGTTGCATATCGGACATAAAACAGAATCTAATTCTGTACCGCGATGATCAAAATCCCTTAATACTTTTTTGGCTACTTGATTTGGGTGGGTAACATATATAGTTTTTTTTTTCAAACTCGGTATTGGTAACGTTTTGTACGTAAATCTAGAGTTGCTGGAAAGTGAAGGATTTCACAATCGTCGGCATTGTTGTACATGCCACAGTTGTTTCATGTATAAGCTTTCTTGTTTAGTTTTTATTCCTGACTGCTGCATGTTTTTTGATGTTATTATTATTCTCAAAGGGAGGAGTTATCCTCACCCTTCCTATTTATACAAAGAAAACTCTCCCTAGTAAGAGAGTAATTTTTGTCATTTTTTTTGTTGTCTTTTTTTTTTTTTTTTTTTTTTTTTTTTTTTTTTTTTGTATTCGTCTAATGTGTTTTTTTTAATTAAACAAAAACAACAATAACACGTTAAACATTAACACATTAAACAACTACAACAACAACTGTTATTATTATTCAATTAAACAACATTAACACATTATTTAAAAACAACCTACTACATATGGAGATTATTTATGTCATATGATCATGGAGCATTGCACCCGACCGACATGCCTGATCCTCAGGATTCCTTGCCAATTCCAGTGATGCCTCCAGCATATTTATTCTTGTTATCAACATCTTGTTTTGAGACAATAACATATTGTTTCTTGTTTCAAGCTGGTCAATCTTATTATCTTTAGCAACGCAGTTTGAGCACTGCGTTGAAGAAGAGGCTTGCCTAAGTACTTGTTTTGAAAAGCAGCCTTTCACATAAAGTATCCATACCCATTGTCATCTGTTCCTGCCTGTTACATGTTAAGAAAATTATCAGAAATGTATTCTTAACAAACAAATTATTTACATATTTACATAACTAAGCAAACGTATAATTATTTACCATTGAATAAGGACATGCATAATACGGTTGCCCATAATTAGCTTCTGTACAGGATGTCCTTTCTATAAATAATCCTCCCATAATTAGCTTCTGTACAGGATGTCCTTTCTATAAATAATCCTCTCCGACAGCGACACAAGAAAGGATTTTTTGGTTCCACCTGGCCAAAGAATTTGCATAATAATTTACAACATAAATCAGTAATGTTATTATTAATTTAAATAAACTTTCAGTCATTTACTATGTTTTGTTGGTGTCATAATACAAACAGTTATTTACAACATAAATCAGTATTCATTCACTATGTTTTGTCGGTATAATTATTTACAACATAAATCAGTAATCATTTACTATGTTTGTCTTCGTCTATTCTCAGTATACATGAGTTGTAGATCAGAATATAAAGTTGCCCATTCGGCTGCATTGTCAAGTCTGTACGCTCCCCATTGTGGGTGAGTATCCGGAAGTGGTGAATTTCCGTCCAGCGTCAGATAAATGAAGTGAGCACAAGCGTCTTTCCCCCACACGGGCAATCACAAGGGGGCCAATTCCTTGTGATAAGTTTGGACCGGAAAAGAGCGGAAAACACGTATGACTTTGTCGTTGGGATATAAATACAAAGAAAACCCTCCCTAGTAGATCTGTGATGGTTTGTTAGATCCGTGATGGTTTGGTAAAGTTTTGATGGCGTGGTTTGTTAGATCTTTTGTAGATATGTGAAAACTTTCGAAAAATATGATTTCGAAAAAGATCTGTGAAAACTTTTCTAGCTATTTGGTTGTTTTTGTTTTGTGAATTCTAGTTTTGAAACTGTTTATGTGGTTTCTTGGATAGAAAAGTAGTTGGTGAAACTGCTTATGTGGTTTTTTGGATAGAAAAGCAGTTGGTGAAACTGCTTATGTGTTTTAAGCATTTTCTTGCATATTTTAATGAAACTGCTTATGTTGAAAATGCTTATGTTGAAACTGCTTATAAAAAAATCGAGGTACGGTGATGATGATTTTTTTTTTAAAAAAACTTGTCGATTGGCATGGCATAACCAAATGGACGGCAAACACTTTGCAACATTTGAATTTGCAGCCATATGATTGAAAATAATAATCTGAGCCGTCTCGATGTGTCATTTTTTTATAAACGTAAACTTTTATATGTAATAGCGTAAAATTATACCTCGTTCTCGTTCGTGTAAAACGGTGATGAATTCATCGTAAACTTTTATAAACCCGTAATAGTCGCACTTGATCTTCTAGCTATTTTGTTTTTGTTTTGTGAATGCTAGTTTTGAAACTTTTATAAAACCCGTATTGAAACTGTCAAGTTGTAGTTATTTGCTTGTTTTTGTTTTATGAATTCTAGTTTTGAAACTTTGTTAATGGCAGTTGCTTTCAAACCGCTATATAACCTCAAAAAAGTGCATAGTGAAAACAATAAAAACGTGTTTCACAAAGAAAACATAAAGATTGAGTTTCACAAACTTTGTGAAAACACTCCCGTGACTTCTACTCAAACAAAGGACGGGAAAAAAAAAAAAAAAAGGCGAATAAGCATTTGTTAGTTCTCCTCTCACTTAACTAGTTCTACTCACACATTTAACTAGTTCTACTTGCACATTTAACAAATTTATAACCCAAAAAAAAAAAAAAGGTACTACTACCCTACTACTAGGAATCTTCCAAAAAAAGGAAAGGTTTCTAGTAGGGTTTGTATATGTATCCCTTTCTCAAATTTTCATTCTATCTCATGCATATACGCTGCAAACTTCACTGCATACGCGTAGTACTATCATCACTTTCAGTTAATTAAGCAGCAAATATGACAGCATAAGAATCATCTTTAATTTAATGCCCACGTACGTGTATCTAGATCAAGTAGATTTAGAGGACAAAAAGCTATGACGACTTTTAGAGACGACCGTTATCGTTTATTATAATTATTCGGTAAAATCCAAAGGCAATCTAACAAATAATTTTCCATAATTTGTCCTTTCCTTTACAATTAGTAGCTAGTAGCTCCTTCGTTGATCTCTCCTCTTCCCGGCCAGTGTATTTTTTTAATTACAGACGCATATTGACATGCATGTATTTACAAGGCCGAGAGTGCAATGTGGGCAACCGCTCAGGCTTTTAAAATTTGTTCCGTTAACAGTTATATGTATTTGTATACATATTTTTTACGAAGAAAAAGATATATAGATGGCAAAATATCTTAACTAAGTAATATATTGAACATTTAGATAACTAATTGCATTATATTTTATCAACGGTTATACTTTATTTATAATATTTCTTTTTGAAAGACGTTATTATGTAATTTCGTTTAGAGCCCTCAAAAATTTTAAATTTTTTGAGAAAGCCCTTTGTAAAATCTTTATTTTAATGTATAAACACACGCAAATTAAGATTGGTTATTTTTAATATTATCTAATGGAGCTTTCATGCATGCATATTCCTTGAAATTTCCTAGCAACTATTTACTGTTTACTATAACATGTTTTTTTAATATACATGTCAATTTACATTTTTATTATAAGTATAGGGAATAATGTTGTCTGATCATGGGAAAACATTGGTACTTCAGCGCTGAAAAGACGTATTCATGCATATATTTAAGTTCGAATATCGCAAAAATCGTTAATTAAAAGTTTTCAACTACATACAGTATTTCTGCTAAATGGGTGATGCAGTTCTAGTTGTCATTCTAGTGATGGTGGCAGTGTTCTCCATGATCGCGTTGGTTAGATGTTTCACTGTTAGCGAGAATGACAATGAACAAGTTCGCAATAAACAAGGTGAAAGAGATAATCCTCTAGAAATTGTTATTGGCTACGATGGTGGTGGTGGTGGTGATCATGGCGGAAGTGCCATCGGCGGAGGTGGTTGCGGTGGTGGTGGAGGTTGTGGTGGTTCATAGACTCATTGCACACTAGCTACTTGCAAATTAAAGACGGATATTGAAGTGCTTATGCGTGTTAACATCATATGATAGATAAAACTAAAATAAAAAGGGTGAGAAAAAATCACAATCGTACATTTCATATGCATTTACAAAAACAGATACATTTCTCTTTAAGTTTTTCTCTCTTATTTAATATGTGTGGTTAGCGATACCTCTCATTCTTATCATTTTAATTTTTAAATATCGTAAACTTATTTTGTATCTTTCAGTGTGCCTAAATATGATTATAAAGAAAATATATGTATATACTAGTAACGCATATTTCAATTATATGTTAATGATTGAGGACTTGTAGTGCTTATTCTTGATATCGTTTGATGATATATAAATCTCCCAAAATCTCAAAAGAAATGACGACGATTATTTAGAGCATCAGGTGTCGTAACAATCTTCAACTTCGTCGTCGTGCCACCTCAGCGCCACATCAGCATCCCATTTTTCCACAACTAACCACAACAAACCCCCTCCTCACTCATAACAAACCTCAACCTCTTCATTTGGGACCCACCGTTACACACACACTACACACACACCTGTTGCTTTGTCAGAATTTCAAGCTAGTCGTGGTGACGACAAACCACACGACGGCGAGCCACGACAAGGGGGGCCAGTGTGGCGACGAGCCACGGCGAGAGCTCCACGGTGGCGGCGAGAGGGACGGCGAGCTCCACACCGGATGCTCTTAGATATAATCATGGCTGAGGGCCCCCACCTGGGCCTTGAACTCAACATTAAGAAAACAGAAGTTTTTTTGGCCCTCATGCAATTGGGTGAAGGTACAGGATGGTTTGTTTCCCCACGGGATTGGGAGGCCGACATTGGGTGTGAAACTCCTTGGAGGCGCTGTTAGCCGGGATGCAGGGTTTATTAGTAGTTTGGCTGTGAAAAGGGCATCTCGTGCTGTGGAACTAATGAGTTGTCTCACAAGTCTGCGCGACCCTCAATCTGAGCTCCTTTTGCTTCGCTCATGTATGGGCGTCGCAAAGCTGATGTTCGATCTCAGAACGTGCCAACCTATGTATATAGGGGAAGCTGTTTCTGTTTTCTACAATGGCCTTCGGAAGGCAATAGAGGCCCTTGTGGTTTGTGGGGGCCCTTTTTTTGGGGATTTTCAATGGAGGCTCGCATCCCTTCTGACTCGGTTTGGTGGGTTGGGTTTATGTTCGGCTGAGGATGTATCTACGTATGCTTTTGTGGCCTCGAGGGCGCAATCTTGGAGTTTGCAGGATCACATTCTTCGGGGATGTGATATTGATGGGGTTGACTCTGATTATGGGTATGCAATGGATCGCTTGCGCATGTCCCTTCCTGATTTCGATCTTAGCGATTTCTCTAACAAGGACACCACCCCACCTAAAGCCCAAAATGTTTTGGCGTGTGCCCTTTTTAGTGGAATCGTCCGGGGTTTGGGAGAGAAGTTTGATTTATCCCCTCGACAAAAGCGGTGTTTGAATGTCTCCGAGCTCCTTATGCTCAAGATTTCTTGACGGTTATCCCCATTGAATGGCTAGGCCAACATATGTCGGCCCTGGAGTACCGGACTATCCTTAAGTACCGGCTAATGATCCCTCTGTTTTCAGCTGCTGAGCCTTGCCCAGTCTGCCGCAATGTTTGTTTAGATTCCTTTGGCGAGCATGCGGTCCATTGCAAGGAGTTACCGGGTTTCAAATACATGCATGATTTGGTTAGGGATGATCTGTATGATGTTCTTAAACGAGCAGGAATTTCTTTTAAAAAAGAGGCCCCTGAGAACTTTCTGACAGATCCGCTTGAAGGGAGGTCTACTTTACAGCCAGCTGATATACTTGTGTTTGGATGGGCCGGGGGGAAACATGCTTGTGTGGATTTTACCGGAGTGTCCCCTCTTGTTGGGCTAAGGGACAATGGGTTTGTTGCGGGACAAGCGGCGTTGAAAGCGGGATCGAGCAAAGTTGCTAAACACGAGAAAGCTTGTTTAGAGAATCAACACGTATTTACCTCTTTTGCTTTTGATACATTTAGGTTCCTAGTTTCGGCATCTGTGGAGTTTTTGACTAGGGTTCAACGGGGTTGTGCAAAGTAATTTTATTTTTAGTAGAATTGGTTTTGCCATTCAAAAGAGGGTTGGGGCACAACTTGTTGCCCGTTTGCCTGCCATCTTATTGTAATCCGTTATAAAAGTTTGCCTTTTAATTATAATCAATTAATGAGTAAAGAAAAAAAAAAAAAAAAAAAAGAATTATATAAGATTAAAAATAATGATACATGATCACAGTAGATAACAAGCCAGTTGTATGTTTAGTTGCGAAGAAATGAGGTATTTGGGAAGAAAACGTATAAAAAGAGCAAAAATTTTGAAGAATCTTTATTATATAGTTATAAGTTTCGTGTACGCACGAAATTTACACATATATCAAATTTATTTTAACATTTTAGTTCATTATATACACATATAAGAATCTGCTCATGAAAATTGTGATATAAGTACAACTAATACTTATGCACAAGTTTTTCATTATGCATTAATATCTATTAGAATTTGGTAAATATTTGTAAAAATTTCGGTTAGGTAACTCAAGATTTAATTTTATTTAGCTGACAAAGATGTTGATGTTGTTATTTAAATATCACTACTGATATTATGTTGTACATATGATGCAAGTTTAATAGCACATAATGAGCGTTGATAAAGTTAAAGTATACTCCTTAAAGTTTTTTAAAAATGTTTTTCTAGATATCCTTATATAAATAAATAAGAATTACAAGAGTCATTGTTATAAGTACAATCACGTATATTTATTTTTATATTAAAGTAACTCGTGCTTACAATTTGATAATTATATTCTCGTTTTCAGTAATTTAGCCGTATTTAAAATGTAAACTCGTGTCGACATAGGTTAAACTTTTAAAAATGAAATAAATGAGTCCTTAAATTTATATGTTGTTATTTTAAAACAACATATACATTGTATTTTGTAAGATATAAAGTATAAAGAGTATAAAGTATAAGGGAATATTTGTTTTTAATCCAAAGTTATTGAAATGGAGGCTTATAATATTACACTTAACTTTATATAATTTTTAAAAATTCAACTACTAAAGTTTTATTAATTACCCCCTCTTTTTCTAAGTTTTTGTTTTCACAAATTTGATACCTATATTTTTATGTGTTTTTTTTATCAACCAAAATTTTCCACTAAATTTATTAAAATTTGACCAAAATCAATTTAATTTTGATTTTTATTAAACAATCACATCACACGATTTTGCTTACGTGGCGAAATCGAGCTCACGTGTTGGCCCAATTGTTTTTCAATAAGAAAGAATTGACAAAATCACTCTGAAATAATGTAATTCCTTTATTATATAAAAGATTAGAGCTTTAATTTCATTAGAATATATACATCATTTAGTTTAACTTTTATTTGATTGTATCTATATATACCTATTAATTAATGACTTTTTAATAATATTTTTATTTTTACAGACTTGTGTTCATAACACGTTCTAACAGGTTGTTTTGATTTAGAGAGATACAGTTTTTTTTTTTTTTTTTATCGTCTTGGGCTACAGTCCCATGTATATCCTCTACTAGGCTATTGGTTACGTACAGTTTCTTTAATGCGTATTAGTTTATTCCAATCAACAACAGATCATATATCGTAGATCAACCATAACAACATAAGAATCATCTATAATTTAATGTGCACGTATGTGTATCAGGATCAAGGATATTTAGAGGACAAAGCTATGACGACTTTTAGAGACGACTGTTATCGTTAATTATAGTTAGACTGGCCGGGTGATGGGTGAGCCATAACTCTTGAGGACCATGGTCACGCGCGCTTCCACTCCTACCATCACCTTTCACGCGCAAGCATAGGAAAAAATGGGAGGTAAAGATGAGCCACTCATCTCTTGGTTTACGTATAAAATGTGGGCCCCTTTTCAAACCTGATGTACGATGCATATACATTCAGGAAAATGTTCTGAATGAGTCGCCTCCTTTTCACATGGATAGTTCAGAAAGTAACTATTCATTATCTATTCTTTCGTGATAATATTGACTGTACCGGAAGAGAAGACATTTTCCTGTTGATAAAGTGCACAACCGCAATTCATCAATTGACATACGACACAGTCCTTATGCTCGAGACGAATATCTACAAATAAGTGAGAAAACTACTTGTCTGTCTTTTGATTATTTTTCTATTTTTGTTAGGTAAATATTTCAGAGCAGAGTATTTGAGGAAACCCACTATGACTAATGTTGAAAAACTTCATCAATATCACGAAAAAAAACGCCGGGTTTTTTTGGGATGTTAGGAAACCTTAATTGTACACATTGGCCATAGTTTGGTTGTTCGAACGCTTATAAAGCACAATATTGTAGACGTGGCCATGGTCCGAATCCATTCATTTTGGTGGAAGTGGTTGCGTCACAAGACTTATGGATATGGCATAATTTCTTTGGTGTTTCTGTGGCGAACAATGACATCGACGTTATACAGCAATCCCCTTTATTTAAGGATCTCAAATCTTGAAAAGCACCATAGATTTCGTTTGTGGCTAACGGCGAACTTACCCATAGGGATACTATCTTGTTGACAGGATATATTCAAAATGGGCGACACTCGTTAAGACGATTCCAGAACTAGCTGATGATGACTACAAGAGAATAAGGTATAAGCAAATGCAGGAATCGGCAAGAAAAGATGTGAAACGAGCGTTTGATGTTCTGAAGAACAAATGTGCTATAATAGTTAATCATAAATACGATATGTGCATGCATCATATTACATAATATGTTCGAAAAGACAAAGGAAAGATGATATCTCCTAAATGGTACCCGGAGGAAGCACATCAACCGGACGACCTCTTACGATCCGATGAACAAGTGCTACATTTATGAGGTAAATTAAATCGTCACAAGCACATCAAAACCTTCATGCCGATTTGGTTGAAACCTGTCTCGTAATGTTTAATTTCAGTTTTAAATGTAATATTTTTAATATTCGAAGTCTATGTAATGTTTTTAATTTATGAATAAAAGTTTTTAATTTCGTACGTTTACGTTTACACTTACATCAAAACATAAAAGTTTTTAATAAAAGTTTACTGCGAGTGAAATGTATGAGGGGTGAGAGGAGAGAGGAAGCTGAGGTGCCGTGGATGTGGATCTTGAGGAAGTCTGATCACTCACTCTAGTCTTATATTAGGGACGGAATTAGAGGGTTCTTGCGGGCCGCGGGTGCCTGGGACCTTTATGGATTTTTTTGATATAGTGTTAATTTTTGAAAAAAACATCAATGTTTTTTTAAATACATTTTAAATGCACCCGGTACGGTTTCAAAAAATTTGTATATCTGATCATATTTGGTCTTGGTTCCGTCCCTAAGTGATATGAAAGCTTAAAATTTATACCTATAAACATGACTAATCTAGCCATTACTTGACATGTGTTTTATTCATTTTATAATTCCTCCTCTCTGCTCTCCATCTTGCTACGTGTCTCAATCTTCCTATTAAACATGTATTTAGGCATGAGAATCATTTTCCATCGATAAAATCCAAAAGCAATCAAACAAATGATTTTCCATAATTCGTATTTTTTTAGGGCTAATTCCCAAAAGGGGACAAAAAGTTGGGCATTGGTCACTTTGAGGTACAAAAATAAAGCCTCTTCCCAATTTGGTCATGTGCGAATGTGCGACTCCACCCAAATAGTGACACGTGTCCACCAAAATGTTAGACAACAAGTACTCTTTTAATTCCCAAGAGGGGACAACAGGTACAGTGACAACCAATACCTCGTTTGACTTTGTTATACAAATGTGCGAACGGTGAATGTGCGAATGTGCGAATGCAACATAACTTTATGGGGAATGCACACATGTAAGGAATCAAATCTTAAAAAAATCTATCTTTTGGTTTATTGGGAATGAGCAAACTCTTAAACAAAGACATAGTTTTGCACGTTTTAATTTATCATTTGACTTTGTTATTTTTAAAACACACACACATTAAACTTCTTTAACACACATCAAAACTATTGAAACACATCTTCTTAAACACACATCTTCTTAAACACACCGATCATCTTCTTAAACACACCCATCTAAACTCTTAAACACACACATTGATCATCTTCAACCCCTGATCATCACCAAAATTTTGAAACACTAACAATGTCTTCTAATCCATCGTCATCTAATCCAACACGACCATTTCATGTAAGCTTTATTTTCATTTTCAATTTAGTGTAATTTATTAGGGGGTTTTACTGCATTAGTTTAATTTTTGTTACTATTTTGATTTTCAATTAGGTGGTAAATGCTCGGGTCACGATAAGAACTAGGTTATCCCTTCTGACAAAGATACATGATAGGTTGGGTTATAGGCAAGATAATTCATTTAACCTGTTTAGGAGTACTGTGTTCGGACCGTGGTTAAATATTAGAACAGTTGAGCATGATAATCATGTTCTTAATTTCCTGCTCCAACACCAAAGGAATGTTGATAATCGAAGATTTGATACACCCTTTTTTTTTTATGTGGGGGGACACAGTTTAGAGCTGGGTATGAAGGAATTTTGCCTTATCACTGGATTTCGATTCGGTAAAATCTCTTTAGACCATTTGCATGATGCTGAATCGAGTTTTTTGAAGCGTGTGTTCCCCGGTTATGGTTATTTGAAGGGTGAGGACCTATTGAGGATGTTGGAGAGTCAGGATTTCATGCACATAACCGTTGAGGATGCTGTCCGTGTTTGCCTTCTCTTAGCAGCGGACTATGTTTTCATGGGTCAAGAGCTAAGGCATGTGATGACCTCAGAAATAGTTGTTTTAGCTGACAATTTTGATGCATGGAACTCCTTTCCTTAGGGGCAGCATATGTGGTTCGAATTCCATGAGCGGATCTATAATCTTGTTTCTAAGAACAGAACCAAGTACATGGAAGGAGTTGCAAGAGAGGGAGCGGCCTTCCAAGCAGTGTATAACTTGTATGGATTTGCTTTTGCTCTGAAGGTTAGTATACTTTGGTTTCAAATTATATATAATTCAACAATGTTTATACATAAGTGAATGCGTTTGTTAGTATACTTTTTTTATATGTAAACTGTTAGTCATATGACCCACTATACAACCCATTTGATTTAGTGATTTAGAATGCTCTGTTTTTGAAACAGATAAAATTCCTTTCATCAGTGGCTAAGTGTGTTTACTTTTGTATTTTTAAATTCCTCATTATTAGTCGAAATCAGTTGCAATTTTGGATTTTGAGAATTTTGTTGTTGTTTTTCATCAATATATTTTTAGATTAATTTTGATAATTTTCTAAATCAGATTTAGAAGTGTTCAAAGTAGGCTGTTTTTACAAAAAGTGCCCTGTTTCTAAGAACTCAGCATACAACAGTGGTTAGTTGTAGCTTGTTTGTGTTATTAAGATCTGTTTAGGAAAGAAGAGGAAAAGAAGCTATGAAAAGTGATGGCCGATTTAATAGGATTTTGGACCACAAATCACGCACCCATATTTGGGCTGTTTTGGAAGGGAATGATTCTATTAATTGCTTAGTTGTGGGTCAAAAGCTTCTATTGACCCATGTTGGGTTCTAACTAAGTTCTTGGTAGTGTATTTCACAAGCTCTTTTACAAGTTAATGCAAGTGATAATGGCTTGATAGTAGTTTTTCTAGTTACCTTTTCATATCTGTTTGCTTGTTTCAGCAGCCATTGGTACTTTTTTTTTGCTCAAGATTAAAGTAGCTTTAAGATAGATTTAGGACTATTTTCTGTTGCAATTAGTGTGTTAGATGTTAGATTAGTAACTACCCTTGCTTATTTTGTATTTTGGATGATCTTTAGTTGCCTTTAATAAGCTCTAAAATAGTCCCCATTTGCTGCACATCTCTGCTGCAACAGCAGCCTTGAGGGCCTCTTTGGTTAGTTTTTTTTAGCTTCTTAGACATAAGCTCATTAGACATAAGCTTCATTTGGTGTTGAAATTCCTTTACAGCCCCCTGTCACAGTTGCAGTTGGCTTTTAGAGTGTTAGCTTATTTCTCCTTTTCAGGGTTTAGGATTATTTCATTATAAAACCTTGTTTCTAGTTAGTTGATTTTGGTTGAGTTGTTTATGTGAATTTGAAATTCATAAGTCAAAATACCCAGGCTATGACCCAAAATTACATTGGGTAGTAGCAACAGCCACCTGAATTTATCTACGCAAAATTACCTGTTTTTACCCATTGTAGTTGTTTTTCTGATTGCTCATTTATGGTTATTATCATTCCATGGATTTTTTGGAGTTATTATCAAATTCCTAAGTCAAATGTGGTGCCATCTAACATAATGTTTGTTTATATTACAGATTTTTGTTCTTGAAAGCTTTCCCAACTCAAAGTTGTGGTGGGACAAAGATGATACTGCTGTTCCCCGGGGTGTTGCTTGGGGTAATGTCACAGCTTTTCACAAAAGTGATTATGTCAAGCTTTTTGTTACCAAACCACCACCACAAAAAATGGTTCCAACTGCTGCGGAACAAGGTTCAACTTGGTGGATGAGCAGCTTAGAGTATTTCAACAGTCCACACGCCTCCTGTGCAAGACCCTATAATCCCGTTAAACGGGATAAGATCAAGTCAAGGGTTTCCCGAAAATTTATTCGTGAAGAGGTTCGCACGGAGGTTCATGTCCGCACTGAGGTTCGTACTCAGGTTGTGGAGGAGCATGCTGTTGAAGAAAGCGATGGTGATGATTGCCTCAAACACGTTACTAAAAGACAACTTTACGAGAGGATGATTGCTATGGAAACCCGTATAGCTGCTTTAGAGCAAAATAAGCATCCGGCTAATGAAGGAGTTGGTGTTGTTGATGAAGGAGTTGAAGTTAACCTTCCAGCTAATGAAGGAGTTGACCGTCCAGCTAATGTTGTTGATGATTCACATGTTAACCTTCCAGTCAAAGAGGCAGTTGAGCAGGAAGCCAATATTGTCATTGAACTATTTGGTGATCTCCCTGAGCCAAACAAAGTGGCGGAAAATGTTCAACATTCAAAGGTGTGTGATGAGCAGGAAACAAAGCAGCCTATGGAAGAGGTTTCCGAAGATAACAACAAAGTCGATGTGGAGCAGGAAGCAAAGCAGCCTATGGAAGAGTTTTCCGAAGATAACAATAAAGTTGATGTTGAGGAGGAAGCAAAGCAGAAGGAACATTTGGTATTTAAAGACATATATGTTACGACCACTGGACATGTAACTATTGAATCATTTTTGTACCCATTTGCATAAGTTTAGACCATCATATATATAATTAAACTTATTTATTGTTTCAGGACGAAACAAAGGATTTGGAAGATTTGATTGATTTTTCTTCTCTTCCGGATAATATGGTATGCACATTTCTCTTCCGCATAATATTATTTAAATATCATTATAACTAGTTAATAGTGTATGCTGATATGTATAATTTTGTATTTAAGTTTCAGGATGTAAATGGGTTAGATCCGCAGGTTGATGTTGGTGTAACACATGTTGATGCGGAACAAAATTTGGTATGGAAATGTTATGAATTATGTCTTAAGTTTGATTATTAATTGTATAACACTGACCATGTAAATGGTTTTCAGGATTTGAATGGTTTCATGAGCGGTCAGCAGATGGATGTTGGTGGCACAGATAACTCGGGAATTAATTTGGTATGCAATTTCTATTTATTAAGTTTCATGATTAACTGGATAAATTTTTTTTTATATCATTTTTCAGGATTTGAATGGTTTGATTGATGAGCAGATGGATGGTGATTTCACGGATAACTCGGGAGTTGTGGTATGCAAGTTTTAGTACCTAGTTCAATTTATATTTCTTAAATTTCATCATTAACTGGATTAACAGTTAAGCTTCTCATTTTCAGGATTTGAACTCTTTGTTTGATGAGGCTATGGATGATGATGTTGTAACTGTAAGGGTTCCGTTTGAACGACAGAGAAAGAAGATCCGCCACGTGTCTTCTCCATACACAGTTCCACCACCTACCACACCAAGAAGGGCCAGAAAGTGTCGAACTGCATCTAGGATCTATAAATCTAAGATACAGTCCCTTGTTGGTCCTGATGGAAGTGAGATAAAAGTTGAACCATGGAAAGAGGTACTTATACTTAATTAGTATTCAATACATTTTTGTTTAAGCTTATTGTAGTTATTAGAAGTCATATACTTAATATGTAGAATTTCGGCTGGTAGCCTTTAGTATAGAATTTTCAAGGGCCACTTTACAATCAGGACAAAACAATTTATGTAACGGGTCAAAATTGACAAAGAAGGCTTTTTTTTAGCATTCCTTGTTAGTATCCTTATTCAAGCCCTTGTTAGTATGATTATTTGGGACTTTAGGCTTAGTATTATTGTTATTACCTTGCACACCTGCACCTGCACTAGTCCCAACTTTATTAGTCTATTCATTTCTATCACATTTTCCCAATACATTTGTACCACATGTGCAATCATTATGCCAAAATACCTTCCACTTACTTCACCTAGGTGGTTTCCAGCTATACTCCAGAGTGACAAACTTAGAACATGAAACCACAAATTTAGTCAGGCATATACGGACATGCAAATTGAAACCTTTTAACAGTATGTGTAGTATTAATCTTGTGAGTGGATGTAACATAGGAGTTTTTTCATCATTTCGCAGGAACTGAATCGTCCTGAAGGTTCCCCATCCACCAGAATCAATTGTCATTCAGACATTAACATGTTATTACGTTCACGGAAGGACATGAAATTTTGTTTACCTTGGTCAAATGTGGAGCTATGCAATACATTTTGGGCTGGTTTAGTGTGCAAGGACGGCAACAGGAAAGGCTGGTTGTCTGATTTGGTATGTAATTATTACCTACTAATTATCCCTGAAACCGTTTAAATTCCATCTCTCATTTCGCTAATGTAGTTTTCTTCTCTATACTTGTGATATTGCAGCACATTGATGTCTGGGTATTGTATATGTGGCAATTTAGACCTGAAGATGCTGATTGGGTGATGGTCGGACCATATTTCAACACACAGCTTCTACGTAGAGATATACCAATGTATTATGCAAACGGTATTACCTATGGTGTGCCTTGGGTAGCCCCAAATGTTGAAAAGGTACGAAGTAGTCTTTTGGTTTTCAGTTATCAACTTATTCATTACGGTCAATTAGCATCTTGTAACAGCTTGTCTAAAAATACCTTGTAACAGGGTTGTCTATGAGTCAAAATCTGGTAGTTAGATGGGCATGAAGATTAACTGAATACCATAGGATTAAATGTTGATTAAGGGTTCTGATACTTTTTTTAAAGGGTTTTGTTTGGAATTAATGGGCATGTCGATCGTAGATTTGGGTTCATTAGAGTTTCATGCTATGTGTAACTTACCCACTGATTCGTGTCCAACTAAACCAGCCCAAGTGGCATGGCCCAATTTTTTAGCTTAAGTGAAAAGGAAACACACGCTATACTAGTTGAGTTAGTATAAGTTTGTATTATTTTTGAGAAACTATGAACAATAGGATAACAACGGCTCCTGTTTGTCGCAAGGAATAAGTGTCATTGAGTCATTGTTTAAGATATGTGTTGGAGTCGTAATAGGATAAGTGTTTGAGTAAATATGAGAGTATCCCATTACTAGAATTTATATTCGATTGTCAATGAAGATAACACCCTACCTGGGAGTGTTGTGCATTGGATTGGGCCTATCTCTGATAATGGACCTTATGTATATTTAGTGGGCTTGTGCCACTAATTTCTGCACACTATCACTTAGATCATCAAAACGGATTGGGTTTTAGCGAACATTTAGATTTGTGTTCTCAAATGTTACTAAAGACCTATCTGGTTTTAGGAGACATAAAGTAGCATATGATGGTTAATCTTAGGCTCTGTCTAGCAGTTTCGTTTACCTGTAGTTTTTGTTCCTGTTACTAGAGAAATATGACTTAGCTTGTATAGTTACAACTTACATCATTACTAAAGACCTATCTGGTTTTAGGAGACATAAAGAGATGTTTGTTTAATTATTGCTCAAGAAATGTCTGTTTTACCCGTAAATTGTTGCTGTCACAGTAGGTTAACGGGTCAAAACTGGATTTTTTTTAGAAGTTGACTGAAAATAAAAGACCAACATGTAGATCTATTAATAACAATTTGCCAAATATAAGCAGACACTTTTGTTACAGCTTGCCAAACACCCCTTTAAGTGGTCAATGAAACTTGCAAATAAATCTTGCGTGGTTATATCTTGCCTTTTGTTTTGGTGAAGTTGTTTTTACATGTAGAATATGGGTAAACACCTACTGCAACAATCATATATATCTGGCATTGTTCATAAATAATTTAAGTGCTTTATTTTGATAGCTTCCTTTCGAAACTGCAAAAATCATATATAACTTATACTTCTTGATAGCGTAAGTATGTTACAGACAAGCACTTGAATAATGATCCCAAGCACAAATTGTCTTTAATATTTATGATAAGCTGTTGGTTTTGTGGGCTGTAAGGATGTCTACTGCATACACATAAACGGGTCAAATATTGCATACTATTTTTAAGTTAGACGGTTCTCTACCCATTTTACTACCGGAACCGATACCGTAAATGACAGTATGGTACCATAAATGACAACTTGTTTGATTGACAAACTAAATTCATATTTGTTTTCAGTTTGTCATTGTTTTTTAGAACGAGTTTGCTTTTAATACACCTTTCATATTGTAGGTTTACATTCCCGTGAATGAGCCAAATATTCACTGGGCTTTGGCGGTGCTAGACATACGATCAGGTGTTGTTACCATATATGACAGCCTTGGTGGTCCAGATGAAGAAGGCCGTGCATGGTGGGTGATTCGTCCCGAACAGTCAAGTTTTATCACGCAAGCTAGCCATTTGTGAATGGCTAACCGTAACAAACTTAAAACAGTATGGAAACAAATGCAATGAAGTCCAGGAGAGTATAGTGTTTCCCCAGGTCGTTATGTCCCAACGAGCTGTGCGAGAATAGTCAGACGAATAGTGATCGAGAGGATTTGAACGGAAAATGATTGTGATTGATTATAACTAAAGAAAGAGTATACAAATTACAGGGGCTTAAATGCAAATTAAAAAAAATTAAAAAGATAAATTATATTAAATAAACGCTATCACTATTTTTAAACTGATGTTTTTGATTTTTCTTTTACAAATTTAAATTAAAAAACTACGTGACGTACACAAGAAAATGTGAAACTGGAACAATATTAATCCTAAAAATATGAAAATGACATTTTTACAAACCTAATGATATGAGAAAATTTTTAGAAAAAGAAAATTATTTTTAAAACTATTTATCTAATTACTATTAATTAAAAACTAATTTTAACTACTTAATAATACCCTAAAATACAAGAAAATATGAAATAAAGCTAGAAAAATGAAAATATGACTTGGAAAAATCTAAAATAACTAAAGAGAATTTTCAAAACTATTTTTATATTTTTCTGATTATTTTTCTATTTTCTATGAATTAAAAACTATTTAAAACTACTTAAATTGCTAAAAATTACAAATTAAACTATGAAAAATCTGGAAAAATAGTTTTTTTACTTTTTATATTTATCTAAACCTAGGAAAATTGAAAACTTATTTTTTTGAAGTTTTTCTGATTTAATTGTATTAAAAGCTAATTAAAATTACCTAAAAACTGTTTTAAATGGAGAAAAATAGCAAACAGTGTTGGAAAATTATGAAAATTTCAGGAAAAGTCTAATTTAATATACTGAATCTAATAAAAATAGAAAAACAGTGGCTTATGTGGTAGAATATGAAACTGCAGTTGCAAGTGCTTATAAATAAGCACTTTGAATAAGCCAAAAGAGAACAATAAGCTACCAAACTATCACAGACCCTATAATATGTTAAAACTACTCTAAAACAACTTATTACAACTGACCTAAACCTTTTAAGTACCAACTGCTATGATTTGATGATTTGAAACTCAAGTACCAAAAACAGATTTGAGGTCTGCTTTGTGGCTTAAGAATAAGCTATTCAATAAGCTGGAAGTCAAAAACAGAAGTTGGAACTTGAAGTTGACCTGGTTGGCTACTTGTAAACCAAAGATGAGCCTTGGACAAGCTCTTATGAGCTTTTGCCAAGCTCTGCACAAAACTGAGAAAACTCAGTATTCACTGAGTTTTGTGAACAGGGCATATAAGCTCTTTTTGACAAGCTACTTTGGAGCTTAAGAAAAATTACTAAAATTCTATAAAAATCATAATAAGAGACTTGACCAACTGAAGTTTTAAAACCCAGAGTTTCACTTGAATTGACCCAAAACTGAGTCAATGAAAAATCACCCAAGGTGGGCTGAAAACTAGATTTTCACTTTTTGACTTTTTGACAGTTATGAAGATTTTGACTTTTATGAACTTGAATCTTAATTTAATGACTGAATATGATGTATTAAGATGAATGAAACCTAATGCAAGCTATATCTATGTATTCTAAACACTGAACAAGTTTTTGCTTTCACAGATTTCCAACAGATATGCAATTAGAACAGGTTCATTGTAATTTTGACTTAGAGTGAAAATGACTACAAAATAAGAACTGAAATTAATACACTATATCTAACTAAGACTAGCCTTAAGGGTTCTAGCCTCTGAGAAACTTGAAAACTACAAATGACAGGCACTCCCAAACACTAGTTCAAGTGATAGGATTGCAAGTTTAACTAACAAACTACTTATTTAGTGCAAACCAATGATCAATCTGACTTTGACTGACCTAAATGAAGCATAATGAACTGATTTAAACCATCATTCAACATAGAATCAACAAGAACTAGATATACAGATTTGAGCTAGAAATAATGAACAACAAAATGGAGATAGCTCTTACTCAAGTCCAGCTGATTGTGCAACTTATACCAGACCAAACATCACTATTCTATACCAAAACCAATCCAAAACAGGCTCTGCATCAACCCAAGATCATCATTGATTCCAATTTAGCACCTCAGTTGACTTTTGTTGACCCACATAACATATTGCTTAAAATTGATTTGTAAGCTTAACAAAAGCTATAATTAGCTTAACTAAGCTTATTTGAGATTAAAGACAAGCTACTATAAGCCTTAATTTAAGAGCATGGAACTGAATTCTTCAACAGTAAACCCAAAAATTATGAAACTTAGTTAAACTTTAAATTGATACTTGAAATCTGATCACAATGATAAAATAACTTGAGTTAAGAACAAAGAAACAAAAGATTACATTTTAAAACTTAAACTAAAACATTTTTCTTAAAAACGACATACAGGACATTATAAAACTAACTACTCCCTTCTTCTTGCTTCTTCTTCCTCTTTTATACACCCAAAATGTTTCTCTCTCTCCTCTGATCACTTCCCACTTGGTTCCAGGGCCATTGGATCACTTTTGTGGATTTTGGCCATTGATTTGGTTTTGGCGGGAAAAGTGGTTTTGACCACAGGGCTCTGAGTTTGCAACTAGGGGGGGGGTGGATTGTAGGGGTGATGATGAGGGGATAAGGGATAAGGCCTGAGGTGGATGGGAGAGGGCTTAGCTTTTGCAGGCAAGTGGGGAAGAAGGTGGACAGTAAAAGGAGGGAATGAGGTGTTTGTTTGACTGGATTTGACCAGGGGGTCAAAAAGGGGGAGGTCAAGTGGTTAAGGCAGGGGTCAAAAGGTGTAATGGCAGGGGTCCAATAATAAGAAGGGTCCATTTGGTTTGTATTTAAATAACAAGGACCATTTTGTAAATTCTGAATCTTGAGGGACCATAGCTGCCAATTTATCAAAGTTGTCACAAGGACCAAAACTGACAAGTTTCAATAGTACAAGGACCATTGTTGACATTTTCAAAATTCTAAGGACCATTTGTGACAATTTTCAAAGTTGAGGGACCTTTTCTGCCATTTGACAAAAGATTTATTCAAGGACCATTTTTGACAACTTAGAATATTTCAGGGACCTTGAATAACATTTTTCTTTATTTTGTTTTACCAGGGACTGTTTTTGACAACTTTTGAAACTTGGGGGACTAAAACTGCCAATTATGCAAACTTGATACGTTTTTCACCAGATTTTGATATTTTTGCATTTAAAACACATAAAACACTTATTTGTGATATTTTAATCATTTTGATGCATTTCTGAGTGTTTTCAGATGTTTTTGCAGTTTAAATGGTACAAAAATGATGAGTATTTAGACACTCATCAATCCCCCACACTAAGATATTGCTAGTCCCTAGCAATGTTTTGAGAAAAATTAATGGATTTCAACTCTTTACCAAAAGCCATTACTTCTGGAGTAGCCAAATGTTTCAGTTCAAGTAAGAACCTTGGTACACCGATAACCAAATGATTTTGAGCAAATCACCAGCTTTCAACGGATTTGATTTGTCTTTACCAGAAGCCGTTTGCTTCTGGACTAGCCAACTCTTAGATAAATTATCAATATTATCTTTGGTGAGCTGATTACCAATTATGGTTTTTCCACTGCCTTTACCACAAGCCATAAACTTGCGGGCTAGCCAACTCTTCACTAATTAAAGATATGGTGAGCTGAACACAATACAATTTTGGGCAAATTGCAAGCCGTCAACGGATTTGAGATATCTTTACCAAGAGCCGTTTGCTCCTGGATTAGCCAATCCTTATGTGGGTTAGACATGGTGGACTAATTACCATTTGTTGTGTTTAGTACATAGTACTTCCACTAAAATTTTTTTTAAAATTTGGCCATTTTGGGGGAAAAAGGGACTAAAAGGGTACATTTATGATCAAATTCGCCAGAATTTCCCCCCCACACTTAGAAATGAATATTGTCCTCAATATTCAAAGTATCGGCTGTTATGCCGAAACTTAGAACGTAAAAAGATAACATTACTAGCTAAGTGTAGAAACACAACAATTATTCTCTTTTTTAATATTTACAATTTTCATTTATTTTTTAGATCTATATACAACATGTGGGACATCTCCCCCACACTTAGGTGGTACACACGGGTGAAAACCCATGTTTAACTACTGTTTTTGATTACCGAGTCGCTAGCTTGACTCGACCCCGAATTAATTTATTCATGGGGAAGTAAGTGGAAGAGACAATCTCCATCGGACTTTCATTCAAGATGTTTGGATAAACATTGAAGTACGTGAAAGTTCCACACCGATGAGATATAGAGAGATCCGGCTCACAAATGGTACATGGAAATGCCGGGATCAAAGATAATGTCTTCATTCCCGAAGGAGTGAAGAACAGGAGAAGTGACAGAATATATGAAGAAAAGAAAGAAAATCATGATAAAAATCATGACTAACTCTTCATCCTCAATAGGAGAATTCATAGTTTCATGAATCTCATCAGTTAAGCTTGCTTGATCAAGACATATTATGGGAGTGTCTAGATCAAAGTAGAAATTATCATACTCCGACGGAGATATGATATGAGTGAGTTCATCTGAGAACTCCTCGTGAAGAGAATCAATCACAAGATGTAAATCTGTGAATTCTTGTTCCACTGTAGACTCATCACTATCCTCAATCTGAGTATCAAAGAGTGGATTCTCAGAAATTAAAGTGAATTCAGAGTCGAATTCAAATAGAGGATTAGTGAGACTTGTTTTGAATGCTTCAGGAACAAAGTGATTAACATTCTCTATTGGACTGTTAGGGTGAGAAATGAGTGAATGATCATTATCAAGGAGACTTTCAGTCTCTCCCAGATCAGCTTTGAAATTAAAAAGACTATCATTACTTTCCGATGAAAGTGGATTGATGTGAGTGAGTTCATCGGTGAACTCCTCAAGAAGATGATCAGCATCAGACTGTGGGAGTGATGCCTCAACATACTCGATGTTTCCATGAGAAGTACAATCGTCGCTAAAATCGGAGAAAGTTTCAAAATGATCTTTTGAACACTCAAGAGGGGAAATAGAATCACACATATGATCAGAAGTTCCCTGTGACTCTCTCGGGATTGGGACAAGGTTCTCAACACTAGACTTTATGAATTCGTCCGATTCCTTTTCAGGAATAGTGTCAAGATGCTCGTCCCCCATGTTCAGAGAGTGAGTGGGAGCTTCGGGTGTGATAGCAGTTGTTTGAGATGGAATCTCAACTGCTGGGATATCAACTGACTGAGGGAGTTGAGAAATAATATTCTTAAAAGAAATACTCTCCTCGTCATCATCATACATAGCTGCCTTAAGAAATTGGGAACGCCTTAGAGCTGCATGCTCTAGGACTAATAATTCTTCCCTAGATTTGCGAGCCTCTCGTTCTTCGGCTAGCAATTCTCCCATGGTTTTCTCACCATTCACTTGATTCTTAAAGTTTTGAATCATATCATTAAGTGTTTTCATTGCGGTTTCAAAATCTTGGGAAATTTCTTTAGGCAACGGCTCAGGTGGAGTTTGAACCGTATGGTGCTGTGGAGGTTGGTAATTGTCAAACCTGTGAGAGTTATGATTGTTACAAGGAAATGGATTCCCTATTTGACAATCAGAGCTGAAGTGAGGACCTCCACAGTACTCACAACAGTAAAACTGCTGAGTCTGGACTGGTGAATTATATGGATATTGGTCATAACCAAAGTTCTGAGCATCACCGGAAAACTGTTCATAGACAAACGTGTTTCCGGATTGACACTCAAATCCTTGGTGAGGACCTCCACAAAATTCACAGCAGTTATGTTGGTTATATGAAGATAGGTCGGGCTGTGGTGGGTAATTGGAAAAATTTGAGGGGTCGTTAAATGAGTTCGGATTAGGATTATAATCAATTGAATTCCTCGAACCACAAAACAAACAACTCCCGTTACGAATATCATTACCACATTGTACACACGTACACCAACGACAGGGTGAACCAAAAAGAGGCTCACCACAACCGACACAAGGAATAAACGATTTCATTTGAGAGTTACGAGAAGGAATCGGTTTATTCAAAGAATCAACAAAACTAACATGGTGATCCGAATGACTATCAAGTCTCGAAGAACATTTTGAAAAATCCGGAGGTGGGACAAGTGGTGTGCTCTGAGAGCTAGCAATTTCCACCACTTCCGTTATGGTCTCCGGTTCTGGTTCTTGAGAAACGTGAAGATTAGGCAAGTCATTCTTGCTAGTCACCGGTCTAAATTCTGCATGTTTGCTTTTAACCGTAAATCGTGAAAGTTTAGGATCAATTTTAGACGGCTTAGGAGCAATCGAGGGGTTAGATCTTTGGATAACCGTAGGTTGGACGTTTTTAGCACTTCCATTATTAGAGGGAAGTATCTGGTCCTTTGTCACCCCGGTTTCTTGTTCCATTTCCCTACGCAGAATTAATGGATCATCACGAATAACACGAATTCTTGACATTTGTGATAAAGTCTGAAGTTTTTCAACTTTGTCCCAGAATTCGTCGTAGTCGAGAGATTCCATGAGAAGAAGTTAGAATCAAATGGATAGAGGGTAAAGGGATAAAGAATCAAAAAGGGTAAGAGAGTAAAGATGAATATGTTTGGATTTTTGGATAAACATTTTGTAGAAACAAAGAATGAAAATCTTTTTGGGTTTTTGATTTTTAAGATGTTTTTGGATTTTATAAGAAAATATAAATACATATGGATGGTATGAACAAGGAGTGAATATTCAAATCACTAATCTGCTAAACGTAAGACTATTAGCACTGCTCCCCGGCAGCGGCGCCAAAATTTGATTCGTCCCGAACAGTCAAGTTTTATCACGCAAGCTAGCCACTTGTGAATGGCTAACCGTAGCAAACTTAAAACAGCCTGGAAACAAATGCAATGAAGTCCAGGAGAGTATAGTGTTTCCCCAGGTCGTTATGTCCCAACGAGCTGTGCGAGAATAGTCAGACGAATAGTGATCGAGAGGATTTGAACGGAAAAGGATTGTGATTGATTATAACTAAAGAAAGAGTATACAAATTACAGGGGCTTAAATGCAAATTAAAGAAAATTAAAAAGATAAATTATATTAAATAAACGCTATCACTATTTTTAAACTGATGTTTTTGATTTTTCTTTTACAAATTTAAATTAAAAAACTACGTGACGTACACAAGAAAATGTGAAACTGGAACAATATTAATCCTAAAAATATGAAAATGACATTTTTACAAACCTAATGATATGAGAAAATTTTTAGAAATAGAAAATTATTTTTAAAACTATTTATCTAATTATTATTAATTAAAAACTAATTTTAACTATTTAATAATACCCTAAAATACAAGAAAATATGAAATAAAGCTAGAAAAATGAAATTATGACTTGGAAAAATCTAAAATAACTAAAGAGAATTTTCAAAACTATTTTTATATTTTTCTGATTATTTTTCTATTTTATATGAATTAAAAACTATTTAAAACTACTTAAATTGCTAAAAATTACAAATTAAACTATGAAAAATCTGGAAAAATAATTTTTTTACTTTTTATATTTATCTAAACCTAGGAAAATTGAAAACTTATTTTTTTGAAGTTTTTCTGATTTAATTGTATTAAAAGCTAATTAAAATTACCTAAAAACTGTTTTAAATGGAGAAAAATAGCAAACAGTGTTGGAAAATTATGAAAATTTCAGGAAAAGTCTAATTTAATATACTGAATCTAAGAAAAATAGAAAAACAGTGGCTTATGTGGTAGAATAAGAAACTGCAATTGCAAGTGCTTATAAATAAGCACTTTGAATAAGCCAAAAGAGAACAATAAGCTACCAAACTATCACAGACCCTATAATATGTTAAAACTACTCTAAAACAACTTATTACAACTGACCTAAACCTTTTAAGTACCAACTGCTATGATTTGATGATTTGAAACTCAAGTACCAAAAACAGATTTGAGGTCTGCTTTGTGGCTTAAGAATAAGCTATTCAATAAGCTGGAAGTCAAAAATAGAAGTTGGAACTTGAATTTGACCTGGTTGGCTACTTGTAAACCAAAGATGAGCCTTGGACAAGCTCTTATGAGCTTTTGCCAAGCTCTGCACAAAACTGAGAAAACTCAGTATTCACTGAGTTTTGTGAACAGGGCATATAAGCCCTTTTTGACAAGCTACTTTGGAGCTTAAGAAAAATTACTAAAATTCTATAAAAATCATAATAAGAGACTTGACCAACTGAAGTTTTAAAATCCAGAGTTTCACTTGAATTGACCCAAAACTGAGTCAATGAAAAATCACCCAAGGTGGGCTGAAAACTAGATTTTCACTTTTTGACTTTTTGACAGTTATGAAGATTTTGACTTTTATGAACTTGAATCTTAATTTAATGACTGAATATGATGTATTAAGATGAATGAAACCTAATGCAAGCTATATCTATGTATTCTAAACACTGAACAAGTTTTTGCTTTCACAGATTTCCAACAGATATGCAATTAGAACAGGTTCATTGTAATTTTGACTTAGAGTGAAAATGACTACAAAATAAGAACTGAAATTAATACACTATATCTAACTAAGACTAGCCTTAAGGGTTCTAGCCTCTGAGAAACTTGAAAACTACAAATGACAGGCACTCCCAAACACTAGTTCAAGTGATAGGATTGCAAGTTTAACTAACAAACTACTTATTTAGTGCAAACCAATGATCAATCTGACTTTGACTGACCTAAATGAAGCATAATGAACTGATTTAAACCATCATTCAACATAGAATCAACAAGAACTAGATATACAGATTTGAGCTAGAAATAATGAACAACAAAATAGAGATAGCTCTTACTCAAGTCCAGCTGATTGTGCAACTTATACCAGACCAAACATCACTATTCTATACCAAAACCAATCCAAAACAGGCTCTGCATCAACCCAAGATCATCATTGATTCCAATTTAGCACCTCAGTTGACTTTTGTTGACCCACATAACATATTGCTTAAAATTGATTTGTAAGCTTAACAAAAGCTATAATTAGCTTAACTAAGCTTATTTGAGATTAAAGACAAGCTACTATAAGCCTTAATTTAAGAGCATGGAACTGAATTCTTCAACAGTAAACCCAAAAATTATGAAACTTAGTTAAACTTTAAATTGATACTTGAAATCTGATCACAATGATAAAATAACTTGAGTTAAGAACAAAGAAACAAAAGATTACATTTTAAAACTTAAACTAAAACATTTTTCTTAAAAACGACATACAGGACATTATAAAACTAACTACTCCCTTCTTCTTGCTTCTTCTTCCTCTTTTATACACCCAAAATGTTTCTCTCTCTCCTCTGATCACTTCCCACTTGGTTCCAGGGCCATTGGATCACTTTTGTGGATTTTGGCCATTGATTTGGTTTTGGCGGGAAAAGTGGTTTTGACCACAGGGCTCTGAGTTTGCAACTAGGGGGGGGGGGGTGGATTGTAGGGGTGATGATGAGGGGATAAGGGATAAGGCCTGAGGTGGATGGGAGAGGGCTTAGCTTTTGCAGGCAAGTGGGGAAGAAGGTGGACAGTAAAAGGAGGGAAGGAGGTGTTTGTTTGACTGGATTTGACCAGGGGGTCAAAAAGGGGGAGGTCAAGTGGTTAAGGCAGGGGTCAAAAGGTGTAATGGCAGGGGTCCAATAATAAGAAAGGTCCATTTGGTTTGTATTTAAATAACAAGGACCATTTTGTAAATTCTGAATCTTGAGGGACCATAGCTGCCAATTTATCAAAGTTGTCACAAGGACCAAAACTGACATGTTTCAATAGTACAAGGACCATTGTTGACATTTTCAAAATTCTAAGGACCATTTGTGACAATTTTCAAAGTTGAGGGACCTTTTCTGCCATTTGACAAAAGATTTATTCAAGGACCATTTTTGACAACTTAGAATATTTCAGGGACCTTGAATAACATTTTTCTTTATTTTGTTTTACCAGGGACTGTTTTTGACAACTTTTGAAACTTGGGGGACTAAAACTGCCAACTATGCAAACTTGATACGTTTTTCACCAGATTTTGATATTTTTGCATTTAAAACACATAAAACACTTATTTGTGATATTTTAATCATTTTGATGCATTTCTGAGTGTTTTCAGATGTTTTTGCAGTTTAAATGGTACAAAAATGATGAGTATTTAGACACTCATCAGTGGGATACTTGGAGGCAGACTTTTTCAAGGGATATTCCCGTTTATCTTGAAGATAGTCAGGTCATGGCCAGTAAAAACATTGATCCACGTACTTATTCAATAACCTTTCGGTATGCAAAAGATGTGCCATTACAAGGTGGCTATTATGGAGATTGTGGAATTTGGCTATGCATTTTTTTGTACCGTTTGACAAACGGTCTTCCATTGATGGTCGATGATCCTGTTGAATTTGCTCTAGCTTATCGTGAACAATTGATATCTTTCTATTGGAAATACAAGAAGGTAGAATCAATAGAACCAGTCAAACCAACAGATGGTTTACATCTAATTTAGGTGTTGTATGTGAAAAACTATTAGGTGTTGTAACAGTTTTAGGTGTTGTAGTAGTTTAGATCTTTTGTGGTTGGTATGTCTACTTTTGTAAACATTTAGGTGCTGTAACATTTAGGTGGTTTAACATAACCAATTGATCCATTTCTATGTAACTGGCTTGGCTTGAAATTGCCAACTCTAAAGTACTATGCATTGCCATCTGTTATATCAGCTGGTTGCTTGTAAATTCTATGTTATCTATGTTATATATGTTTAGGAGTTTCTTAGGTTTTTAATATTTCTTAGGTTTAACATAACCCAAGTTGACCCATTTAGGAGTTGCTTGTAAATCCATTTACTTTCAGCCAGTGGAGATGGTTAAGTTTGAACTTTATCGATCTTTAACTTTACGGTAGCATGTTTTTGCTTTGTGCCCGGAAGATTAATATGAAAATAGTAAGAAATAAATCGCTGAAACTTCTCATGAAATACAACATGCATGATCAAGAGGGGACAACAATCTAGATGATAAAAGACTCCTTGCAAATTTTGTATGTTTGCAATAGTGTTGTAAGCATTTGTTGGTTCGCCTAAAGAACCAAGTAATGCTTTTGGTTGCTCTCTCAAAATGCCATGTTGTATGGAATGCCATGAACTCTCTCGACAAAGGTTATTGTACTCTGCCGTAAGATGTAATTAGAGGAGTGCCTTTGTGAAGTCAGCTAACTTACCATTGTTGATAATATTATGTAAGAGAGGTGAAGTATGCAGATTTGAAGGTGTACGAGAAGAAACATTAAAGCTTCTATAGACAAGTATATATAGAAACCTGCTCCTAATTAGCTTTTAGAAGGTAGAAGCTTTTGGTAGTAATAGCAAGAAGGTTTTTATACTAACTTATTACCATAGTTTACAAATGCTTGCACCTTATCTTCTGAAACTGCATCATGACATTAAGAACTATAAAATGTTCCAATTTTCATTGAAAGCACTGCTAGGAATGTGATTTTATAACATCTCTTCCTTAACAATTTTTTATCTACCAGTCAATGTGTGAAACAATTTTGCTCTTTCTTTTTTACCTTTTTTTGGTCAAAAAAACACTTCTATAAGTGCATCAACAAAGTTTAAGAAAAATGACATAATGATCTTGGCGAAAAATGACATAAGGTCCTTCTTTACATCTCAATCTTTGCAAGAATGTAGTTCAAAGATTACATCTCTCTTTCTGTATAACTGATAAGGTCAAAGTGCCAATAAGCTAAAAAGCAGTTTTCATTAGCAATTTAGTTAAGATTTTGTAGTGATAAAAATTTTTAAAAAATAAAAATGGTGAGTTAGCTAGCTTGTTTAATCACTGTCAAGAGGAAAAAATTCAAAAAAATGGTTTACCATGTCTGTTGATGGGTTAAAGTGGGTATATTGGGTGAATTTCTGTTCTGTGCATACTCTATGTCTCAACAGCCCTATTTGCAGCTTATTTATAAGCTGTAGATAGCCTATTTTTTTGGGGCAAAAGTTAGCTGGGTTGTTGTACACTAATTATCCAAAAGCCCATGTTCTAAATCCCTCTCTAGCTTATCTCAAGTAAGCTACCAAGTAAGCCCCTTGTACCTGTTTTGCTGAACTTCATCAGCATCTAAGTGTTTTTTTGTTTCATGTGCTTATTTAGGTTTAATCTAGCTTATTCAGAATCCTTTAGATGCTTTTAGTGTTTCCTATTTACGTTTACATTGGCACCCGGATACCGAACCACTTTTCGCTGCTATACCTCAACTAAAAGTATATCAGCAAAACAATAAATGCAAAACACAAATATGACAGAATAACGAAAATAAAATCGAGCTACAACAAAATATGATAAACTAAGCACCACATTTTTTCATAGATTAATTGTCGATTACATGAACGCCGCCACTATATATTAGCAGCATCTGAGTACACAAAATTGTAACCCGACAATTATAAATCCACAAAACAGGTACAACTTACCCTAATCCATAAACAAATAGTGAATAAAGAGGAAGGCGATTGTTCATAAACCCTAATCCAACTTACCATATACATAAACCCTAATCCAACTTACCAAAACGCAAAACACCAAACACATCTACCCAAAGAAACTAACCGTCTGACAGATCTTCATTGATCTCCATCAAGGTAACATGTTCTTCCTGTTGTTCAATCCCATCACGTATCAAGCCCAATGTTCCTTCAAGAGATTGCAAGATATCACGCTCCACGATTTGCATCTTTTCAAGACAACCTAGTGCATAGGAATGGCAATGGGGCGGGTTTGGGGCGGGTTTGGCAATCCCCATCCCCAAACCCGATAACAAAAACCATCCCCAAACCCGCCCCAATCCCCATTGGGGATCTTATCGGGGCGCCCCATTGGGGCGAGATACTCCCCCAAACCCGCCCCATTCCCCTTTGGGGTCTTATCGGGTTGTCTTTTTTGAGCGCGATACTCTATCATACTCGTGTCGCTCCCCGTTTATTCTTATTTCTACACTATTAACAATGTTATTTTATGAAATAGCTTGAATAATAGAGAAACCATTAGTAATATATTAATCATTGGAATAAATCACAACTTTATAGAATAATATGACACAAAACAAGATAAAAACTAGAGAATAAATCACAAAGATAAAAACTAACAAAAATAGAGAATTATATTTAGTACGTAAATACTAACACAATATTTTATGTATATGTATATGTATATATTTCGGGGCGGGGCGGGGCGGGGATGGTGTGCCCCGTCCCCGCCCCAAACCCGATAAGAATCCCCGTTAAGGCCCCAAAACCCGCCCCAAAACCCGATAAGCATGCCCCGCCCCGCCCCAATAAGTTCGGGTTTCGGGTTTCCCCGTCGGGTTCGGGTTTTTTTGCCATCCCTACTAGTGCATCCACCCCCTGTTCATGATACGGTCCCAAATGGAGCACCTCAGTCTGTGTACGATCAAACTTCTGGATTTTCTCCCTAAGCTGACCAACCAGTACCTCCAACCTCATCAGAAGATTGCGCTGCTCCACCAACTCGCTGCTGAAAAGTAGCTTGAAACATGTCGCAATATTTTCAGATCCAGCTGCTGCCTTGAGTTCATCTAGATTGGGAGTGGCCATTGTTGTTGAAAAAAGCAGATCTAGATGAGATTATTTGGTTATTTGGGCGTAATATAATTAAGTGCGTAGGTAATTGTACCATTATATAGATCCAAAAATCATTTAAATGGTAAAACCCAGATCGAAAAGAATGATTACAAAACATAACTGAAAACGTATGTATGAAAAAAAATGTAAAGGAAACACAATAGAGAGTTCTAACACTATGAAATGAAAAAACAATACAAATTTAATTCACAGGCCCCTATACTGTGATAATGAACCCCCTACACATTTTTGAATATTACAATCGGGAACGTTTTAGACAGTATTAAAAAGAAACTTTATCACAAAGCGGAGTTGAAGTTAAACTTAAAAAACAGAAAATACGTATTTCGTTTAATAAGCGTTCGCAACGTAAACAAACAGTTACAAAAAAAATAGCCAAAAAAAATGTTCAACAAACAAAAAAAAATAAAACATAAAAAATAAAAATAAAAATATTAATTATTGCTACAATATATACTTTCTTAATAATGACATCTAGATTAGAACAAAACAAAGAAATTAATTAATACAAACAACAAACGAAACAACACAAAGACACAACTACCACCATGAAAGAAACGAAACAAACAAATGATAAGTAAACTTCGACACAACTAAATATAATCTGGGTGATCCCAAGTTTGAGAGTTGTTAGAGTCGTAACCATCGTCGTAAAGATAGTCACGACAACCTTCAAATCTGCTCTCATCCCACTCTTTGTACAAAGCATCGAAGTCTCTGTCCCGACGTTCTTCTTCCTCCCTTTCAGCTTGCTCCCTTCGAGCAGCTTCCTCCATCTCTAACAACACTTCTTCATCTTGGAGCCTAAGTCGCTCCCTTTCGGCTTCCTCCTTAAGAGTAGATTCTCTTTTTGCTATCTCCCTTTCTGCTTCCTCATTAAGAGCAGCTTCTCTTTCTACTGTCTCCATTTCTCTTAAAATTTCAACTTCATCAACTTGTTGGCCGAAGTCTTTTTGTTCCGGAAATTGTTGGCTGAAGTCTTTTTTAGACATTTTTGAGAAAATTTTGTGTTTTTGTTTGTTAGTGTTTGTTTGTATGTTACTTGTTAGTGTGCATTCAATATTTATAGGGGATTTCGAAACATGTGTACCCAGTACCATTTCAATTAAAACCTCCTGCATATTTTTCTACATGGGCATTTAAGTAAAAAAATGTGCGAATGTGCGATTTGAACAATCGTGCGAACTAAATAATTATATTTGGGTAGGTTGAAATTTATTGCCCCTGACCATGTAAATTAATGTGGTGCAGGTGAAAGTACATGTAAATTAATGTGGTGCAGAGGTAAGAGTACAAGGGCATTTAAGTAAAAAAATGTGCGAATGTGCGATTTGAACAAGCGTGCGAACTAAATAATTATATTTGGGTAGGTTGAAATTTATTGCCCCTGACCATGTAAATTAATGTGGTGCAGGTGAAAGTACATGTAAATTAATGTGGTTCAGGTGAAAGTACATTGGCATTTAAGTAAAAAATTGTGCGAATGTGCGATTTGAACAAACGTGCGAACTAAATAATATGCATACAATTTGGACATATACAATCACACTCCCTTAGGAAAAAATTTGTTTCATAACCGAAAAAAAATGAATGGTAAACTAAGTGTATTTTTGGTTTGCCAAGATTTAAGTATATTTTCGGTAGGTTTTGAAATTTATTATAAAATTTGGACATTGTAATATTTATCATACCCATTCTAAAATGCATAAAATTTAGAAATTTATTATAAAATTTGGACATTGTAATATTTATCATACCCATTCTAAAATGCATAAAATTTAGACATATACAATCACACTGCCTTAAAAAATCGTGTAGTATAATATTTGGACCTAACGATAAACCACTTCAATTAAAACACTTGTACCCCTGTACCATTTCAATTAAACCTCTTGTATATTTTTAACTAAAATTAAAATACACAAATAAAGTGGGTAGGTTTTGAAATTTATTGCCCCTGACCATGTATATTAATGTGGTGCAGGTGAGAGTACAAGGGCATTTAAGTAAAAAAATGTGCGAATGTGCGATTTGAACAAGCGTGCGAACTAAATAATTATATTTGGGTAGGTTGAAATTTATTGCCCCTGACCATGTAAATTAATGTGGTGCAGCTGAAAGTACGTGTAAATTAATGTGGTTCAGGTGAAAGTACATTGGCATTTAAGTAAAAAATTGTGCGAATGTGCGATTTGAACAAGCGTGCGAACTAAATAATTATATTTGTGTTGGTTGAAATTTATTGCCCCTAACCATGTAAATTAATGTGGTGCAGGTGAAAGTACGTGTAAATTAATGTGGTTCAGGTGAAAGTACATTGGCATTTAAGTAAAAAATTGTGAGAATGTGCGATTTGAACAAGCGTGCGAACTAAATAATTATATTTGGGTAGGTTGAAATTTATTGCCCCTGACCATGTAAATTAATGTGGTGCAGGTGAAAGTACGTGTAAATTAATGTGGTTCAGGTGAAAGTACATAGGCATTTAAGTAAAAAATTGTGCGAATGTGCGATTTGAACAAACGTGCGAACTAAATAATATGCATAAAATTTGGACATATACAATCACACTCCCTTAGGAAAAAATTTGTTTCATAACCCAAAAAAAAATGAATGGTAAACTAAGTGTATTTTTGGTTTGCCAAGATTTAAGTATATTTTCGGTAGATTTTGAAATTTATTATAAAATTTGGACATTCTAATATTTATCATACCCATTCTAAAATGCATAAAATTTAGACATATACAATCACAGTGCCTTAAAAAATCGTGTAGTATAATATTTGGACCTAACGATAAACCACTTCAATTAAAACACTTGTACCCCTGCACCATTTCAATTAAACCTCTTGTATATTTTTTAACTGAAATTAAAATACACAAATAAAGTGGGTAGGTTTTGAAATTTATTACCCCTGACCATGTAAATTAATGTGGTTCAGGTGAAAGTACATTGGCATTTAAGTAAAAAATTGTGCGAATGTGCGATTTGAACAAGCGTGCGAACTAAATAATTATATTTGTGTAGGTTAAAATTTATTGCCCCTGACCATGTAAATTAATGTGGTGCAGGTGAAAGTACGTGTAAGTTAATGTGGTTCAGGTGAAAGTACATTGGCATTTAAGTAAAAAATTGTGCGAATGTGCGATTTGAACAAGCGTGCGAACTAAATAATTATATTTGGGTAGGTTGAAATTTATTGCCCCTGACCATGTAAATTAATGTGGTGCAGGTGAAAGTACATGTAAATTAATGTGGTTCAGGTGAAAGTACATTGGCATTTAAGTAAAAAATGTGCGAATGTGCGATTTGAACAAACGTGCGAACTAAATAATATGCATAAAATTAGACATATACAATCACATTCCATTAGGAAAAATTTCGTTCGTGTATACTAAAAAAAAAATAAAAATGAATGGTAAACTAAGTGTATTTTTGGTTTGCCAAGATTTAACATTTGGTGTATCACTTCCAAAAAATATTACGTGCACACAACTTGTTGCTCTAGCCAAGAAAAAGTTTATCATCGGTGAAGAGTATGATATTGGGATTTCTTACCATGTTGGAAATAATTGTGTCCAAATAGTCGACGATGATGATATGGCTTTTTTTGTACATCAAGTTTTGAAAGGGAAGTCTACCGTGTTGCATAATTTTTATATTAAGAAGAGTAAAAAAGGCTTAAAGGTAAATCCTTCTTCTTCTAATACTTTTGAATTTGATCTTAATGCACTTCCTGAAGAATACGACGAATTTGGTGATGAAATTGACAACACATATAATCAACCAAATAATGAAACTTTCGAAAATAACGAACCTATTTTGTCTACTCCTCCAAATCATGCATGGAAAAATAACACATTCACCTATATGCCTACTCCCACCGATCATCCAACACCAAATATTAAAACACCAAAAGTAGGGGTCGCACAAAATTGCTCACGTTTTCTAAAAGAGGATGATGAATTTGATAATAAAGAATTATGCATGTTTGCAATCGGTGAAAAAGCTCTTTTAGAAGGTTTTCAGTTTAAAACACGAAAATCTGATTCATATAGGTATGATGTAATTTGTATACATAACAATTGCAATTGGAAGATAATTTCATCTAAGATAGATGACAGTATAAGATGGAAATTAGGAAAAGTAAATGACATTCACACTTGTCCGAGAACACAATTGTATCCTAATCACCGAAATGCAACCGCAAAATTATTGGGTCATTTGCTGATACCAAAGATGGGAGATCACAATCGGATATATAAGCCAAAGGACATAGTAAACGACATCAACCTTCAGTACAACATCGACATTTCTTACAAAAAGGCATGGGGAGGAAGAAATATAGCATTGGAGACGTTGTCCGGTGACCCGAAAAATTCCTTTTCACAATTACCGTATTATTGTTATAATTTAAAGTTGAAAAACCCCAGTTGGGTAACACACATTGAGACAGATGATGAAGACCGTTTTGAGATGCTTTTTATAGGCTTTGGTGTTGCGGTAATAATTTATTACTGTCTATTTTATTTTAATAAAAAATTTATATTCGTTATATTATTATTTGTGAAACTAATACTTTGCTTAACTAAACTAGATTCGGAGTTTCTTGGACCATTTGCGACCACTAATAGTAATTGATGCGGCTCATCTTAAAGGTACATACATAGGTACAAATATGCTCGCCGTTGGAATGGATGGAAATAATCAAATTGTTCCTCTCGCGACCGGTGTATCTCAGGGTGAGACTGGGATAGTGTGGACATGGTTTTTGACCCACTTGAAGGAATGCATCGGTGAAGTTGCAGATTTGGCTATAATATCTGATAGACATTTAGGAATACAACAAGCTTGTCAAACGGTTTTCCCCGATGCATTTCATGGTTTTTGTTGTAGGCATTTGATGTTAAATTGCAATTTCGGACAAGGGAAAAAGATTAAGGCCTTATATTGGAAGACTTGCAAATGTTACACAACCGACGAGTTTGCAGAAGCATTCTCACAAATTGAACGAAAAAATAAGGAAGCTTACAATAAACTGGTGGAGGCTGGCCTTAGTAATTGGTCAAGGGCACATTGCACAGGACATCGTTACAATTATATGACTTCGAACAGTGCATAATCAGTCAACAGTTTAACAAAAGATGTTCGAAGAGTTCCGATTTCAATGCTAATGGAATAATATAGAGGGCTTCTACAAAGATGGTTTTGTGACAAACGACAAAAGTATCAAGGTATATACTTAAATGATTTTATATATTATTAAACTATATCTTTTTTATTTTATAGAAGCTTATTATTTATTGTTAATTAATTATTATTATGTCAATCTTTAGATGCAACTCCGGGTGACCTTAGCGACTGGGCTAGTGCAAAAGTGAAGGACAGAACGTTTAAGAGTGCTAATTGGACAGTGAATCCCATTGAGCATAAAAGGATATACGAGGTAGATGATCGTAGAAGAAAACATATTGTAAGGCTAGATTATGATACATGCACATGTCGGAAATGGCAACTTTCTGGTTTGCCATGTGGTCATGCTATAGCTGTTTGTAGAGCTCAAGGATTGACTAGTTGTAATTATTTGGCTAAAGGTTGGTTTAGAACAACCAATCTAAAAGCTACATACCATGGGTTGGGATATCCCGTTGGAGAAATTCCGAGTTGGGAGCTTCCAACGGGTTTGCAGGTTGTAAAGCCACCAAATATGGATAAGCGCCAAGCGGGAAGACCGAAGAACAGAGATCGGATTAGATCTCGAGGTGAGGAGCCAGAAGAAAATGCATGTGGACGGTGAGGTGCAAGTGGTCACACTCGAGGAGTTTTTAATGCGCCACTGCCTAGGAACGAGGTAACTAATACGTTCTAACATCTTTTGATTTTTATTTGTCATTGGTTTATTGAACAATGTATTCGCTTGATAATATTGTTTTATAAATTACAGGCAAAGAAATCTACAGGAGGCGGCTCCCAAAGCAATCACGGACGATCACAAAACACACCCGGAAGCTCACAAGGATTACAACCATCAATGTCACAAGGCTACGAGCATGTTAACTTGGCTGACCCATGATTGAAGTGAAGTCCAGAAAACAAGAGACAATCAATGTCGCAAGGCTACCAGTTTGTTTGTTTGGAATGAAGTTGTGTTGTACTTGCAAGAATGTAGTTTAAAGTATGAGACCTCTCTTTATGTATAACTGATAAGATCAAAGTGCCAATGGCACACATTTTGGACAAGTATTGTAGACAAAGTAATGCATAAGTCTTAATGGACTAAGTTTTTCAAATCAACATACATGACAACCATACACAAAAGTCAGCCTGCTACAAGCCACAAAGATGTTCACCAGGGAAAAAACTCAGGGAATTATGTTCAAAAATACAAATTGTGGCCTAAAAAACAAGTCACAAATAATTCAAGCACAGTATATCCTGTTCTGGAAATAATAATGGATCAATGACTCTCGATATGCAAGTGCGGCCTGTGTTGGATTATCAACATGCAAAGGAAATCCATAAGCCAACCTGTATACAGAACAATACAGCAATATTAAGATTCTATTAGCCATCAAATGACATTTTAGCCAACCCATCAATGTTTTCACCATTACAGTTTTTTGACCTTTGACATCTAAGCCATTTTCCTAAGCCATCTAAGCCAGTTTCCTACGCCATTTTCCTAAGACATCTAAGCCAGTTTCCTAAGCCATTTTGAGTGCCCCAAGGCCACAACTACTACTTTTCCTTTATACTTATATTAGCCAACTACTACTTTTCATATATGCCAAAATCCATATCCCAGTAATCTTTGTACAACCAGTTTCCTATTTTTTATGCTAAAGCTGAATTACAATAGAACATCTCAATTATTTGTGCTAAAGCTGACAGAATCAATACCAAAGCTGGTGATACAAAATGCAGTCATGATGACAGAGCTGATTTTTGACTATAATAGTGACTCAAAACAGTTTCATTTCAATATCCATAACTCACCAAACAATTTTATCCTCCACTATATAAGGCCATAATCTCAGTGGTTCCATTTTCATCACACATATATTTAACAAAAAGCAAATAAACTGATCAAAATTTGTTCAAAACATTCCAGTGACTCGTCTCCTGAGGAGGTTTGGCCACTAAATTCAATTGAGCCACCTTTGGAAATTGAGTATACAAAGTGTGACTCAAGCTCAAAAAATGAAGCAACTAGTTGTAACCTAACCCCCAAACAAATTGCAATGAAAGCTTTTGATGAAAGGAACAAAGTTCTTGGCCTTCCAAGCAAGATACCCATTTGACCCATTACACAACCCAAAATGAACCACATCTAAGCCAGTTTCCTAAGGACTATGAATATGTCGACAAATACAATACAACTCTAATTAATAAATAAGGACTATCAGTATGTGGTGAACTAGTACATTGTGGATCTGTTGGTATACAGTATAGGATACTGTTGTAGTTTGGTTAGACTAACTATATGACCTGTTTATGATGCCTATATAATTGAGGTTTTAAGATACAAACCAGTCAATTAGTTCAAGATACCCATTTGACCCATTACACAACCCATCCATGTTTTCACCTTTACATCCTACCCAAATGAACCACATCTAAGCCAGTTTCCTAAGGACTATGAATATGTCGACAAATACAATACAACTCTAATTATACAAGGACTATCAGTATGTGGTGAACTAGTGCATTGTGGATCTGTTGGTATACAGTATAGGAAACACAACCAAATGAGATACTGTTTTATGATGCCTATGTTCAACAGTATCTAGTCAAAATGGTTTAAAAACTAAGATAAAAACAAATGACAGTATCAGACCTCATAAAGTTGGTCAAACTGAAATATGCTTGTTTATTTGTTTTCTACATTGGTTAATTCCCAGCCTTTCATTAAGGCTTTGCATGTGAT
>BPTQ01000008.1:306758194-307048979 GCA_019973895.1 Chrysanthemum seticuspe
AAAATGACGTTAACCTATGTTGAAGGACTAGGTGCCTAGGATATGATAGCTAGGATTAGATGATTAGAGTTTGATGTACACATTATTCCCACACATCTATATGATCTGATTGATATGTTGCATTGACTTTTATTAGTCGATTGTTGTTATGGGTGTTGTCGACCACCATATATCTGTATGTGTGTTCACTAACGTATGCAGGTATATTGGTATATAAGAATGTTCCCGATCCGGATCCTACAATTGAAGATGATTGGATGCCAAAAGGAAAGGGTAACTATATCTTGGGTTGACAAATGAAGAAACGGAGCTTAATTGGACTTCTATGGAGAGTTGGCATAAATGCAACCTAAGAGGTCTCACTGCATCAGCAGATGGTTTTCTTCTAAGTGATTGAAGAAACGGAGCTTAATTTGACCTCAGTTGGCATTCAAAATGCAATGTAAGAAGAAGTCTCACTGCATCTGCAGACGGTTTTTCTTCCATGCCCTACAGCAACAACAACGGAAGCTTCTCAACCACTAACTTATCTTTGTGCAGGATAATCGTGATTATACCATTTTTCTAAAACTTTGAAAAATAGTGTTTTTGAAAATGGAAAAATATTGTTTTGAAAATATATTGGACTAAAATTTGAAAATCACCGGACTTCATTTTATCAAAACTTAAGTCACTCAATTATCGACTTCGGTCATCGATTGAGGGGGAGAGTGATTTTATTTAAAATATTTTCAAACAATATATCGTCAAAAGAGTCCGGTTGTACGAAATTATGTGGTGATCTAAAGATTTAATGTTATGTCATGGTATGATTTTTCTTTTGAATCAAGGTCTTTCAAAATGAAATTTTTTCTGTTCTTGTTTGATTGTGAAATTGTTTTGTTTTACTCAAAAGATCTCTTAAAAACAATCATACCTGACACTAACAATCTTTAATGTCGAAAAACTGTTCCTTATCTGTCATTTTTCAAAAATTAAATCTTGCCACGTCTTTCCTCAAACTTTCTAAATGATTTAAATCAGATGGGATCACAAATCTCAAATGGTTTGATCGGGGGAGAGATCGTGACTTAAATCTCAAATCTGTTTTAATGGAATCAGTTTTAGTCCTTTATAGGCACTCCTGCCTCCATGTGCCAAACGATTTCAAATACACAATGCACATGTTGAGGAGGAGGATTTATCCAAAAACCATATGAGTATTTAAACAAGGCCACATTTTCTCTCATGTTTTCTAAACCTAATTAAATCACTTGGGATCCAAAATCTCAAAGGGTTTGATATTTTTGATCGGGGGAGAATTTGTGATTTAATAATGAAATTTGATAAAAGGTGATCGTTTTGATTCAATTGTGCAGGCTGCTCTCTCGTATGTGCTAAACGCTTTCGAATCTCGAAGCATATATTGAGGGGGAGCATTTTAAAAGAAAATAAACTATCGAGGTACAAAAGCCTTTATGTTTTAACATAATGTACCTTGATTGAGTTTTCAAATGGTTTCTTAAATGGCTTTTGTAATCGTGGATGTGCTTCAAAAGAACTCTTGCCTCTATGTGATAAAAATGATTTCAAATATCCTATGCACATATTGAGGGGGAGAATTTACCAAAGAAAATCAAATGGCTTTTTCCATGGAAATTGTGATCAAGAAATTATTTCAAAGAAATTATTTCAAAGAAATCTTGCCTCCATGTGCTAAACAATTTCAAAATCATATGCACATGTTGAGGGGGAGCATTTCTAAAATGATCAAAACTATTAAGGTACAAAATGCTTTGATCTCGTATCACAAGTACCTTGATTGTTTTTCCAAATGATTTTATAATTGGTTTCAAGAAGGAATGAACAATACCAAAAGACCGACCAATTTATTTTATGCATGGTGTTATAAGGATGGTTAGGTTAGGTATTCGTTCCCACGATCCGCCAGAACCGGAGGGATCTACCCAGGGACAATCCACTAGATAGTGTAGAGTCCTTAGGTATATTGAAAAAAAGGAGAAAAATGAGAATATGGGAAGAGTGCCGACTGAGACAGAGCTAGTACTGGAATAAACCCAACAAGGTTCTAGTAATGAAGTCTCGGTAAGCACTGAAGGGGTTGAAGAATGAAAAAGAAATGAAATGAGAAAAGGGTGAAAAGAAATAGCCCTCCAATAATTCAACCTTAGGGCAGTAACCGGGTTCAATACATATGCTACTGGTTGTTACCAAGGTAACACTGGTATTGAAGACAAGACGTCATGGACCCAGTGACGTACTGCACCTAACTTCCCAAGCCACTCAAGTTCCTCTTAAAAGGGCTTGTTTCATTCTCACGGGGAACCGACATTATCTATCGACTTTCTCTTAGAGATTGTTGATATTGAAGAAGGAGACCCTCTCCCTAGTCTCCGACACAGGAACCAAATGTGCACTATTGAGTCTAGAGCCAAGAGATCATCCACAATATCTCATTAGGACACAAAATTAATGAAAACTTGCTGTTTCACACAATGTGGAAAGTAAGAATATATTGAGAGTCCTACGCATTATCCTTGTGGTTTTGCCAGAACATCTGAGTGGTATGTAAAAGTATTCACGATGAAGATGGAAATCCTTCTAGAGCCAACATCAAACAAGCTCTTGGTGGGTGACATGTGAGATCTTCTCGTAAGATCAAGCTTGTGACAACTGGATAGAAACGATGGGGAGATTCAAACCTGAATCAACCTTGGTCCAGGAATGGAATTGACGAATACTTTTGGAAAAACCGTTCGATGTGCAAACCTTCTTTTCTATAGCACGTTGAATGTGTACTTATGCTTTCAAATTCAAAAAGTATCTCTGATTGAAAAATACTTTTAGAAAAACCGTTCGATGTGCGAATCTCTTCTTTTCACTAGCACGTCGAATGTGTACTCATTCTCTAATACAAAAAGTATTTTGTTTGAAAATTGATCTTTCTCATAAAACCTTCGTCGTATTGCAAAACTCTTTCTTTAAGCAATACGCGATTGTTTTTCAAATTATTTTTCATCAATCAGTGAATCTCAATTTGCTGGTTCACTCACTCCGTGTTGTCTTCTTTGAGACGTTCCGGTTTGAGAACGGCTAGAGCAGCTGCGAAACCCTGTCAAGGAGATTCTTAGGAATCCTACCTGATCACAGGCAGTACTTGTACTGATCAACGGGGAACCGTGGGCCGTGCACCTCAATTCAACGAAAGTGATCAAAGACACTTTCGTGTGTTTTATTGCTAACTGTTGTTTGCAGGTACATTTGGACGGTTGCAGCTGATCAGAATTGAGCGGTCAATCCAAAGCCGCATGCTCACAGCATCCACACTTAATTGAAGAAATCATGACTGGTGCATATCTACATAACCTGGTTCTGATATTTTTATACTATGCTTCTGCTACGCTGCTACAAATATCATGAACCAGTAAAGCTTCCACTACTCTGATGGAAAGATGTCATGATCCAGAATGTGTGAGCATGTCGGTCCAAAAGTCACAAATTCACATGATGGCAACACAATAAAGGGTGATCCAGAGATTTACTGTGGCTGATGATCTCAATGAAAGCTCGAAGATCATCAATGATGTGGATCAGTTCAAAGACCTCCACTTAAAGTACAAAGTTATCGGACTTTAAAGTATCACTGCAAAAGCACAAAGATGCTGATGTTGAAGAATTAATGTCTACGAGCTCAAGACTGAAGATTAAATAGAATGCTAGGATTCGAAATGTAAAATATGGGGTGACCTCCCTTAGGGGGAGATTGTTAGGAATTAGAAATTCCATAGTGAAGAGTCGGTCACCCCAAATATAATCTAGCATAAGTTAGCTCGTAGACATATCGTTATTTACTGTTTTATTAGTTAGTTATTTAGTTTAGAGCAACACCGTGGAGGAAGGACGGGTCTTTACCCACTGTATGCCTGATCCACAGTCCGAAGGAGGACGTTTAGTTTGTAACTATATATACCCTCTACCTCCCAAGGTAGAGGGTTGGACCTTTCATTCATCTTAATCTAACCTTCTATGTTTTCTTTCACTTTCTCTCTCTAGAAAGGATCCCACTTTCTCTCTCTAAACTCTATACTATTCGATCCATTGTTGAGCTTATTTGTGTGTTTATGAAATCCAATATGTTACAGAATGCTTTTTGTACGCCGAGAACTGTTTTTGACAAGTTAACAACTCAGCCTTGGCTTTTTGAGTTTCCAAAGTATGAGCGTTAAGTTGCTTTTTATGTTCATGTTTCAGTTGTTCTATTTGAGACAACAAAGCATTCTTCGATGCGGCTAGATCACGAATATGTCGTTCTAAATATTTTTTGTTTTGATGTGATTTAGCAAAAGCGGCTTCAAAACCTTTTTCACGGTTTTCTTGAGTTTTGAAAAAATTGAGTTGCCGTTTTAAGCATTCAATATCCCTGGTTAACAGTGCATTTTTACTGTGTAATTGCTGATTTAATGAACGACATTCATCCAATTGGGATAGATAATCTTTAATTAAGAGATCAACATCTGGATTAGGCAAAGGTTCAGCGTGTTCAACGTGAGTCACCACATGATCATTATTCAGATCCTCAAGTATAACCATGGAGTCAATTTGAGAATCAAAGGTAACCATAAGATCATCTTGATCGTCAAATGTAACTACGGGGTCTAGTTGAGAATCATCATAATGAGATGTGGACGACTCATTTTTAACATTCTGAGCCTCGCCGGATTCAGATGTTGGCGGAGATATTAGATCAGAGATGAATATGGTTTGTTTGGGTACCTGAGACAAGCCATCAGTGTCATACACTGGGCCTGTGTCACTCATGTGGAGCTCGTGCATATTAGCCATCAACATAACTGCTGCATTATCCTGCAAGTCCTCCATATCATCATCTGAGTCTGCATCTGCCATAAAGCTCTGTTCTTTGTCTGTGAGAGTTCCACCAGCTTCATCCTTAAGAGCCAAAAGTAAAGCCTCCTTGTGATAAGCACTGCCCCTAGTCCTCGGCTTTGGGCATGCATTAGCCAGGTGTCCCTTCTCATTACAGTTGTAGCAGCGAAGACCATTTATCCCATTATGAGCATTACCCTGTTCAACCACTTGAGCTCTCTGTTGTTGTGGAGCACCCATGTTATTCCTACCCATAACATTAAATCCTTGACCACCGCCCATCTGACGACCATAGCCACGATTCTGAACTTCAACTCGTCCATTGTTCACAACAGCCTGATTCCTTGTGTTTGATGAGGAACGAATGTGATTGTTGGATTTGTTTGTATAACGGCCAAAAGCTTTAGCAATCATAACAAATCCTTGTTGCAATGCATCGAAAGCATCTGAGTCCTCATTAGCTTCACTGTAAAGTGCTTGATCATTGTTGTTGTTGTATGGAACCAATTTAGTTTGTTGAGATTGTTGTTGTGACGGATCATATGGTGTAATTGTGGCAGTTGGTTGAGGAGCTGGTTGAGGAGGATAACTAGTTTGAGCCCACAAAGCAAGTTGTTGATTATCCGGAAGTGACGGTGGAGCTGGGAATCCACGAATAGCCCTTTCTTTGTCAACTTCTTTTTGGTGAGGCTTCAAATAGTCGTACAACAATCCGTATGTAGCATGATGAAGATTCTTAGCTTGACGGATAAAGATGACATACTTCTCCCAATCAGGACCAAGACTACTTAGCAACTTAGTATTGACTGCAATTCTTGGCATAATGATGTTGTGTTTATCCAAATCATTAATGATGTCTGAGAATCGATGATGATAAGACTCTAATGTCTCTCCTGGTTCAATCATGAAGTGTTCATAAGCCAAGTAAATTTTGGATTCCATATCCTCTTGATTGAGTTCAGTGCCTTCCATGAGAAGATGAATATGCTCCCACATTGCTTTTGCAGTCTTTTGAGCATCAACACTTCGAAGGATTGGGTTGGGTAATCCTAAAAGGATATATTGCATTGCTAGCTCATCAGCTTCGTAGTGTAGAAGTTCATCACCTGAAAAGTCAGTAACAGTTGCAATGTTTGTGAGATCATCTCTTGGTGGAACAACATTAGGATCTCCGGATGTAATGACAATAGGCATCTGGAATGGACCTTCCAATATAACGTTCTTTAAGAACTTTCCATGTGGCTTCTTTAGATCACAAAACCTAAAGAACCTAATTACCCATTGATCATAGTTTCCGGGAGTGAGCATTGGAGGTCTATCAAGTGATCCTGCCGCATGAATTGATTGCTGACTACTTAAAGCTTCACACATCTTTGCAAACCAAGACGGTTCCTTCATAGTGTTCCTGGATGGATGTTGATTGTAAACGTTTGTGTAAGGTTGTACTTGAAGACTAGGTGGTGGTTGAACCATTTGAGGTTGAATTGCTCCTTGTTGTGGATAATGTAGTTGATTAAATTGTTGTTGATAACTTTTTTGTTGATTAAATTTTTGATGTTGTGGACTTAATTGTTGTTGTTGTTGTTGATTATAAGTATAAGGAAAATAGCTAGAGTATGGTTGTTGTGACATGTTGAAAACTTGTGTTGTTAAATGGATCTTTGTAGTCGAATGAAACGTTGTTGATGAAGTATCCTTAGGCGTAGAAAAACCAAGTTTAGGCAAAGCAACACTTAGGCGTAAAAACACCAAACTTACGCGTAAAAGCAATAGTTACGCGTAGAATTAGCTTACGCGTAAGAATTGAGAAACACTAAGATTAGGCGTAAACAGAAAGTTAGGCGTAGAAAACTTATGCGTAGGATTATCTTATGCGTAAGAAAAGGCTTAGGCGTACAGAGTTCTACGCATAAGTTTGAGCTTATGCGTAAAAATAGGGTTTTGCCCAAAAAAATCTTTTACACTATCACAGTGTAAAGAATATCCAAAGTCGAAGTGTTTTCAGGCTTATCCAAGCAAGAAAACACTGAGTAAACCACGAAAACTGAAGATCGATCCAAGGAAAAGTTATGCGTAACTTTAGGGTTTTGTTACGCGTAAAACTTAACCAAAACTGATTTTTAGCCCAAAATGATTCTAAACCAGATTTTTGTGATGAAACATCTTCAATATCACCAAAATGACACAAAAGTGTGAAACTTGATGATCCAAAACTTAGAAACACCTTACGCGTAAAAAAGTATGCACGTATAAAAACAAACTTAAAATCAATGAAATACACGTAAAGTTCGAAACTTTTTGCCAAAAACAGATATTTTGACACCTAAAAGCGTTGAAAAAACAAGAATCTTGGATTGAAAAGTGTAAAAAATAAGTTTTTAAGCGTGACAAAGTTTGAAACCGTATTACGCGCAAACCAAATAACTTCAAAAACAAGAGCTTTTCACCCAACTATTTGGCGAATGATACCACTGTTAGGTTCCCATATTAGTAACACAAGCATCAATATAAGAAATAGAATAGAAGAGTGATCGGTTGAACACTTAACACACACACACGAATGTATAAGAAAGGTTATGCGTAAATGTGAAATGTTAAAAGGAACGACCAACCCTCAAGTGAGGGTTTACAAGAGTATTTATAGGGCAAGGAGCTAGGGCAACACTTCTAGCAACCTTTCCTTCTTATGGGCTTGGGCCAAGGCTCATGGGCTTTCTACATAAGCCTTGGCATGATTACTAACATAAAAGCCATATTAAGCTAACTATTACATATTAATTACTAACACTTGAATTCTAGTTTAGGAGTGATTCCAACAAAAAGGATAAAAGCGGATAAAAACGGACGAAAACAAACGGAAACGTATAAAAACGATCAAAGGCGTATATAAACGGATGTAAACGTATAAAAACTGACGAAAATGTTTAAAAACGTAAGAAAACATACGGAAACGTATGAAAACGAACGAAAACGTATAAAAATGTAAGAAAACAAACGAAACCGTATAAAAATTGACGAAAACGTATAAAACGGTGGTGAAGTATAACAACGGACGAAAATGTTTAAAAATGTAAGAAAACAGACGGAAACGTATAAAAACGGACGAAAACGTATAAATACGGATGTAAACATATAAAAACGGATGAAAACGTAAGAAAACGTAAGAAAATAGAAGAAAACGTATAAAAACGGACGAAAACGTATAGAACATTTTAACAAAAATTTTAGGGACTAAATTGTGATATCCGGCAAATCACATGGACCATTTATGTAATTAAATCTATTTAACGTAAATTTATATCTGGTAGCAAGTTAACGCATGTACCAAAGTAGCACAAAACAAGAAAGTTCATTACATTAAATGGAACAAAAAAAACTACACGTATCAAAACGATACAAAGATGAAAATATGTTGCTATTTTTTGGAAACGCTCCTAAACAGTTTTAGCAAGTGTTAGTCATTTGTATGTAATATGTTAGTGCAAATATTACGATATTTAATCTATACAGTCTCGTTTGTTTTAATTGATGACAAACATGTAACTTGTAATACATAACGTAAAATGTACAAGTTACTTGTAATCACACTTTGTCTCAACATACATTCAACACCTCTCGATGTCTCAAGTCCTCGTATGTTACAACACAGGTTCGTACATGTTTGTTATGTGGCATTATGATCAAACCCATTAACAAATCATTTAGAATGTTTAAAATACATTTAGAGTCACTAAGTATTTTAATAGGTTAACCATTCTATTTTGAACCTCATTTTACATGTTGCATTCACAAGTATTTCAAAAGGTAACTAGACATTTTATTAACTAGTTACATTATACATTTTACAAGTTTACCTTGATAAACCTTTTAATCTAAAAGTGGAAATACATGTTACATCATGTCATGCATCATCTTTGAAATCCTTGGAAGATCACTTGAATATTTTGGTTAGATTGATACTCAATATTTCAAATGTGATCTTAGTAAGATTTGGTAATATCTTGGAAAGATTTGAAGAAAGATTTTTTAGATTTTCTGTCAGGCACCCACGGCACCAAATTGTATAAAGGACGGAACCCTTTTAAGGGGTCCGTGGTCCGTGGACGCTCCTGTCCACTTTTGGCTATAAATAGAAGCCCATTGTTTTCTCATTTCTTCACCACTTCAAAGCACATCTTCTCCACCTTCTTGCATACATTTAGATCAATCATTAACAATGTAGTAACACAAATTAAACACCCTAATGATCATGATCATAATGCTTCTAACATTCATCTTTGTTGTAAGCATACTCTTTGATCAACCAAGGAAATCTTGGAGATCTAGCCATCCCCACTCACCACAATTTGAAGATCTATCACAAGAAGTTTAGGGAACTTGTGATCTTCATCATGAAGGCTTCCTATCAATGGAAGTTCATTTAGAAGTAGTTATTCATATCCATTAGACATTTGTGTCATGGATCATTAGTGTAAACATCATTGCATCATAACAACACTTTCACCAAACTAGATTAGATGGTTTATGTGTTTGTGCCATAAAACACAAGGTTTATTATGTTGGGCCATAAAACATATTGGGAGTGGTTGTACCCTTGTAAAAGAACTCGACATCTAGCTTAGTGTCGGAAATATTGTATAGGCGACGTTAGGTTGGTTCTACCTCGAACTAGAACCCGGTATTTAGCTTTGTACCGGAAAAAGTGTAAGCGACGATTGTAAGGTTTTCTCCGCCAAGAAGGGAGCTTGTTGATTTAGTGAAGTAACTCTCGAGTTGGGTACTCGGGGAGTGGATTAGGGCGGAAAGGAGATCCGTGACCGAACCACTATAAATCCTCGTGTTCGGTTTGCACTTTCCTTTCTTTATCTCTTTACTTTTATACTTGCACTATACTATTGTTTGTGATATGGTTTGATGTTCATGATTGTGTGACAACTTGGTTTACCATGCTTTATATTAGTCACAAACAATAATTGGTACTTTCATATTATAACAAGCTTCATAAGCGATTTGATACTAAAGATCTAAAGTTTTTAAACGGTAACGTATTCACCCCCCCCCCCCTCTACGTTTCTACATAATAGGTTGCATTTATATGGCTTTTATGTTGGTAATTAAGGCTAGGCTTATGTAGAAAACCCATAAGCCTATGCGTAGGCCCAAAAGGCCAAGGAAGGGACTAGATGTGTTGCCCTAGCTCCCTTCCCCTATAAATACTTGTTCACTTCTCATTTGAGAAGTGTTGTTCACTCTTAAACATTTACGCATAACCTTTCATAATATATCGTGTGTTTGTTTGTTCAACCATCTCTCTTCATCTCATTTCTTTCATCTACATACTTGTGTTAACTTATGGTGACCTAACAGTGGTATCATACTGATAAGGATTTAAAACATACACTTTTAAGGGGTCATTTAAGCCCTTAATCGCTCACTTTTATATCCGTTACTGCTTAATTTCGTTCCTTTTCACTTTTTAGGTCCCTTGGAAGAAAAATGCTGGAATGATGCATATTTAGACGAAAAGGAGTGAATATATGAAGAAAATGGCTAAGTCAAGATCGAAGATACTCAAGCTGCTGGAATTGAAGCTGACGGCGTCACAATCTAAGGGCGACGTCGTCCCTTTATACGTAATTAAATTTGTGACGACTTAATAGACTTTTTGCTAAATTACACCTGACGGCATCAGGCTTTGAAGAGGAAGGGTGTCACGAAGACTTTTCATCCCAGACGGCTTAGATCCAGAATCAGACGACATCACTTTTGAAGCCCGACGGCGTCCCAACTATTATTTGCCCAAGACAAAACCTTAATAACGACGATCTAATGGCGTCCCACGTATAAGGCGACGCCATCGGGAATGTAAAACTACATATAGAAATCGAATTTTCAGAATTTTAAAGAGGTAGACTTGTGGAGTAAAAACCTACAACGATTGTAGTCTGGTTTGGACAGTGTCTTAGGGTTCTCATACCATATTTTACATCAAGATAAGTATGTTGCTTCATTGATTTCATTATGTCTTTGATTGAATGTGTGTATGCTTGCGTGTTTAACATGTCCGGCTTAATTTCTTGTGTGTTTGCTTAGATCTATGAAACCTAGTTATTAATTATTGATTGGTTGTCTCTTATCTTAACTGTAATTGGCTTAGGAGTGCACTAGGCCATCGTTGTGTTTAATTGCTTGAGTAATTTTTGTGAACCTTAGCTTATGAATCACTTAGCGGAATTGTAAGCTAAACATCCAAAGATAACCTTAGAGTTAGTTTATGAAACCTAGAGATTTTGTAGGCAATAACCTTAAGGTATTCTCAAAGAGTTAGGGAGAAAAGCATACCCTACGACCTTAGAAAACACAACGCGTTAAGAATAAGGACGTGACAATTCAACCACCAATAAAAGATAACTAGGGAGTAATAGTATCTAGGTAAACATATTTTTAATCATCATACGAGCACACATCAATAGACATAAGACTACCCATAGTTTAGATAATTAGATAGTAGAAGTAATCGGTAGAAGTACCAAACCCCCAAATCCAAACCCCAAGATTTTACCCTTAGCTTTCTAAAAAAATATAAAAAAGATAAAAAATAATCTTCCTCAACCTCAACCTTAGCGTAGTACACTTCTCACTAGCATTCCTATTCCCCTAGAGAACGATATCAATACTCGAGGCTTACCCAATACTACACTATAACAATTAGGTTCACTGTCTAGGGTGTTGAAAAACTTGCTCGACGAAAAAGAAGTTCCTTTGACTCCGATCGCGTTATACGCGCATCACATACGTCATTTAGTTGGGTGAAACACTTTTGTTTTTTGAATTTGGTACTCGTACGCGTAAGGTTGTCTCGTGCTACACTTTTCATTTGCATAAAAGCTTTGATTTTTTCACTTGTAAACTCAAGATTCTTATGGGTTAAAGTTTATTTAGTGTTAAAGTTTTTGTTTTTTTGCAAAAAGTTACAAACTTTACGTGTCTAGATTCTTTCTTGAACTTGGTTTTGGTTCGTGTCCATGTTTTACGCGTAAGGTAAAATTTCACTTTGGATCACCAAGTTTCAAATTTTCTTGTTATTTTGTTGATTTTGAAGTTGTTTTATCATTAAAATCAAGTTTCCAAAACGTTAGTGCATAAAAATCAATCTTGGTAAATTTTGCCAACTTTACGCATAACAATACCCTAGTTTTTTACGCCTAACGATTTACGCGTAAGGAATTTTATTCAAAGATCTTCAAAGTTGTTGGTTAACTCAGTGTTTTCTTGCTTGGATAAGCCTGAAAACACTTCGACTTGTGGATATCTTTTACACTTGGACAAGTGTAAAGGATTTTTGAGTAAAACCCTAAGTTTACGCCTAAGCATAAACGCTTACGAGTAAACACTTTACGCATAAGTTAATCTTACGCCTAAGGTTCTTACTTCTAAGCATTTAGTTTACGCCTAAGCTTACGTTTAACCTAAAGCTTACGTGTAAGAAGGATTTACGCCTAAGCTCTCTTGTTTAAACGTAAGTGAAAGTTACGCGTAACATCATCAGTCTACGCCTAAGCTTGTTTACACCTAAGAGTAGTTAATCAACAACATCAAGTTTCATTCGACTACAAAGATCCATCATCTACACAACTTTTAAGATGTCTCAACTACCATACTCCAACTACTTTCCTCATGAATATCCTCAACAACAACAACTACAACAATATCCTCAACAACAATTTCAACAACCATCATCCGTTTACTTTCCTCAAGGTGCACAACCTCTTCCACCACAAATACCTCAACCAAACCCTCGTCAACAATATCAGCATGCTAACTACTTCCAATATCAGTTTCCAGCTAAGTATGCTATGAATGTCACAACGCAAAAGGAACCTTCTTGGTTTGCAAAGATGTGTGAAGCTTTAAGCAACCAACAATTCATTCATGAAGCTGGAACCCTTGATAGACCTCCAATGCTCACTCCCGGAAACTATGATCAATGGGTGATACGGTTTTTTAGGTTTTGTGATCTCAAGAAACCACAGGGTAAGTTTTTGAAGAAGGTCATCCTCGAAGGTCCTTTTCAAATGCCTACTACAACAGTCTCTGGAGATCTGTTGATCCACCAAGAGATGATGTTACCTCCACTCTCAGAGTAGATCAACTCACTACGGAACAACTACTTCACTTAGAAGCTGAACTTGCAATGCAATATATACTTTTGGGTTTACCAAATCCGATTCTTCGCAGTGTTGATGCTTAGAAAACTGCAAAAGCTATGTGGGAACACATCCATCTTCTAATGGATGGCACAAAACTCAATCAAGAAGACATGGAATCAAAACTTTACTTATCCTATGAGAATTTCATGATTGAACCAAGGGAATCGTTAGAGGCATACTATCATCGGTTCACAGACATCATCAATGACTTGGACAGATACAACATCATTATGCCAAGGATTGCAATCAATATAAAGTTCCTCAGCTGTCTTGGTCCTGATTGGGAAAAGTATGTTACTGATAAGGATTTAAAAGGTACACTTTTGAGGGGTCATTTAAGCCCTTAATCGACCACTTTTATATCCGTTACTGCTTAATTTCGTTCCTTTTCACTTTTTAGGTCTCTTGAAGGCAAAATGCTGGAATGATGCTTATTTGGACGAAAAGGTGTGAATATGTGAAGAAAATGGCTAAAGTCAAGATCAAGACACTCAAGCTACTGGAAGTGCACCTGACGGCGTCACAAACAAAGGGCAACATCGTCCCTCTAATTGCGACGGCTCAGGAGTGAAATTGCTATTTTGTACCTGACGGCGGCAGGCTTTGAAGAGTAGGGCGTTACAACTCAGACGGCCTAGATTCAGATTCAGACGGCATCGGAAGTTGAAGCTGACGGCGTCACAACCACAACGTGATGCCGTCCCAAAGTCGACTTGGCCAAGACGAAACCCTAATGGCGGCGATCCGACGACGTCACAATTAAAGAGTGACGCCGTCGCAGTTGTTACTCTATATATAGAATTCGATTTTCAGACTTTTAGAAAGGTAGAATTGTGGAGTAAAAACCTAAAATGATTTTGGTTTGTCTTGGGCAGTATCTTAGGGTTCTCATACCCTATTTTACATTAAGATAAGTAATCTACTTCATTGATTTTATTATGTCTTCGATTGTATGGGTGTATACTTGCATGTTCACCATGTCCGGCTAATTTACTTGTGTGTTTGCCTAGATCCATGAAACTTAGTTATTGAATATTGATTGGTTGTCTCTTATCTTAATTGTAATTGGCTTGGATTGCAATAGGCCTGATAAGGTTTTAAAATGTACCTTTTTGAGGGGTCGTTTAAGCCCTTATTTGATCACTTTTGTATCCGTTATTACTTAATATCGTTCCTTTTCACTTTTTAGGTCTCTTGAAGGCAAATTGCTGTAATGGCACTTATTTGGACGAAAAGGCGCGGATATACGAAGAAAATGGCCAAAAGTCAAGAATCGAAACACTCCAGCTGCTGAAAACACAAAGTGACGGCGTCACTGCTTAACTGCGACGCCGTCGGAGGATTTTGTGACGGGACAGAAGCCAAAACTCCTATTTTCAAGTGACGACGTCAAGTTATAAAAGAGTAGGCCGTCGCAACTCAGACGGCCTAGATTCAATCCAGACGGCGTCAGAAGCTGAACAGGACGGCGTCACAAGCACAAGGTGACGCCGTCGCAAGACTAACGTGGCCAAGATGAAACCCTAATGAAGGCGATCCAACGGCGTCACACAACATAAGGTGACACCGTCGCAGATGTAATCTTATATATATAATCCGAATTTTTCAGTATTTGTGTGTAGTCTTTTGGAGTAAAAACCTAAACCGAACCAAGGCTGTCTTGTACAGTATTTTAGGGTTCCAAACCCTATCTTACACCAAGATAAGTGTTTTACTTCATTAATACAATTATGTCTTTGATTATTTGTGTGTATGCTTGCATGTTCTCCATGTCCGGCTAATTTACTTTTGTGTTTGCTTAGGGAATATGAAACTTAATTATTGAATATTGATTGGTTGTCTCTTATCTTAGTTGATTAATGATCTAGTAATGCGATAGGTCATTCGTTGTGTACTTAATGCTTGATTAATCTTTGTGAACCTTAGGTTATAGCACCTTGAGCGGTTGTAAGCTAAATTATCCAAAGAGTCCTTAGAGTTAGAGTTTATGATCTCTAGTGGTATTTTGTAGGCGAGACCCTTTGGTAACTTCAAAGAGTTAGGGAGAAACGCATACCCTACAACTTTAGACACACAACGCAATTAAGAATAAGGACGTGACAATTCAACCACCAATAGGAGATAATTAAGGAGTAGTAAAACCTAAGTAAACACATCTTTAAACTATCATACGAGCACACAATAATTAGACATAGACTACATACACCTTAGATTAGATAATTAGATAAGTAGAGTAATCGGTAGCAATACCAACCCCCCAAATCCAAACTCCGAGATTCGTATATTTCCATTTCCTAAAAAACATAAAAAAGATAAAAAATAATCTTCCTCAACCCCAACCTTAGCGTAGTAACTTCTCACTAGCATTCCTATTCCCCTAGAGAACGATATCAATACCCGTGGCTTACCCTAATACTACATTACAACGATTAGGTTCACTGCCTAGGGTGTTATAAAACTTACTCGACGAAAAGGAAGTTCCTTGGACCCCGAACGACGCGTGTAGCGTTATCAAGTTTTTGGCGCCACTGCCGGGGAATAGAATAGCTAGTTAGTAGTCCACCTCATTTAGGTTTCTTTGCTTGATTCCTATCAAGTAATTTTTTCTCATTTTTTAGCTTTCTCATAGTCTATCCCCCTTTTTTGTGACCTTTGTTCGTAATCCCATCACTTTTCATCATGGAAGGTGATAACCACCCACCATTCATCAACCCACCACCAATTGACCCGCCAAGAGCTCGTACTCTTGGTGAATACTCAAGACCAAGCCACCTAGGCTATAGGAACACCATTGAGCTTCCCGACCAAGCCCAAACTACGGCCTTGCGATCCAACGCCATCCGGTTGGTGCAAAACGGATGTGCATTCCATGGACTTCGTTCCGAAGATCCAAATCAGCATCTGAGGGATTTCCTCAAAATTGTCGATTCCATTGACCTTGATGCTACTACTCGGGAGACCACGCGCCTGCGTCTCTTCCAATTATCTCTACGGGACCAAGCTAGTAATTGGCTTGAGCGACTTCCCGCCGGCTCCATCTCAAGTTGGGATGATCTTACCTCTCGTTTCCTTGCTCAATTTTTCCCACCGGGGAGAACCACTAAGCTTAGGAATGACATCTTGATGTTCCAACAACGTCAAGGTGAATCTCTCTACGAAGCATAGACTCGATTCAAGGACTTACTTCATAAAGTCCCTCATCACGGCATTGATCTTTGGCTCCAAGTCCAAATCTTTTATGATCATGTCAACTTCCCCACCAAGCGATCCATTGACCAAGCGGCCGGTGGAAAACTTAGTGATCTCACCGCGGAAGAATCATGGGGAATAATAGAGGACCTTGCTCTCTATGACAACGAAAGTTGGAATGACCCCCGTGAGTTGCCCAAAACCGTTAACGCAATCTCCTTGCCTCCCATTGACTCACAATCTTCCGACCGTAGGATGATCGAACTTGAAGATCAAGTTAAATTCCTAATGAGTTCCTACGAAAATCCTAAGTCTTCACATCAAGTGAATAAAATCACTCTTCCTTGTGAGTTATGTAGTGGTCCCCATGACACTCGTGATTGCACAAGACTCTACGAACAAGCTTTTGCGGACTACGCATCCATGCGTACCGATGGAGCGGGAGAAAAGTGGTACACTTTCAAGCCCGAACAAAACATCTTAGGAAACTCTTACAACCCCTCATGGAGAAATCACCCTAACCTTAAGTGGAACCAAAACTCAAGCACACCCCAAAGCTCATCTAGTCCACCTAATAGGTTCAATTCTCTAAACATCGGGAACCCCACTAATCTTGAGGCAATTGCATCTAGATTCATGTCATCTCAAGGGACTCGATTGACTAAGCTTGAAGCCGATTTTAAGCGAAGACAAGGCAAGATGACAAACAAGCTTGATGCCCTCTTAAAAGCCTTTAATGAACGGGAAATTGGAGCACTCCCAAGTGATACTATCAAGAATCCAAAAGTAAGTTCAATTTCATCAACTTCATGTTCTTGTTCACCATGGGAGAATGCACATCCATGCCCCTCACACCCAACGGTTCACTCGATAAATGCTATCAACAAGGGTTCCAAGCAATCTAAAATGAGATACCAAGGCCCTGCACCATTGGTAGAACCTACTCTTGAGAAACCCGTCAACCAAGAACCCAAACTTAATCTAGAGGAGGAGTACAAGGAACTCCATCAAGAAAAACCAGTTCTTGAAGTCTTAGCTCATGCACCTTATTATAATACTTTAAAAGAAAAATATGAGTTAGAACTTAAACTTGGAAAACATGGGTCCGCGTTTGTGCGAAATAATTTACCTAAGAAGTTAGACGATCCCGGGCTATTTACTCTTCCGTGTAGGCTTGGAACTTCCAAACCTCTCGATGCTCTAGCCGACTTAGGATCATGCATCAATCTTGTTCCGTTGTCCCTCCATAGAAGCCTTAACTTAGGTAAGATAGAACCAACAAAAACCATCTTAGGTCTAGCGGATGGTAGTGTTGCACATCCGGTAGGAATAATAAAAGACATGGTAGTACACGTAGGAGAGTTGACTCTTTTGGCCGACTTTCATGTGCTAGACGTGAATAAGGACCCGACATGCCCATTACTAGTAGGAAGAGGATTCTTAGCTACCGCTAGTGCCATCATCGATTGTAAGATGTCCAAGATAGTGGTAGGAGAGGGGAGTGCTAGGTCAATTTACGATGTAAAAAGGCATACGTACTACAAAGAAGAGGAAATCCCACTTGAGATTAGGTTGGATAGGACGCCTTCTAGATATGGACCTTGGATAGATAAGAACCTCATAGGTCCCCAACGACCTTTCTACTTAGATGAAGCCTTTACTAGTAAAGCAACCTTCCATGAAAAAGAGATGGCCAGGGACATGGAAGTGAACCCATTCGAGGACGCCTTAGTATTTAGGAAATTGACTGAGTTCCTAGGAAGCTTGCCCGTCAACCTTGTCATGAATAGGTGGAAAATTGAAAAGCCTAAACATAAGTGGGATTGGAATAGACCACCCAGTGATGGTAATGGAGAGTGGCACATTAGGATAACAATCTATGATCCCGATGGAGAAAAGTTTGAAAAGGCATATCGAACCGAACGTACTACTAGGAACTTAAATGATAAGTTTGATCCTTATGACATTGTTAAGGATAGGCTTACTTATATCGGTACGTAGGAGCACGACTACGAGTCTAGCTACAAGACTCTTAAATAAAGAAAAGCGCTTCGTGGGAGGCAACCCATGCTTAATTGTTTGCTTGTTAGTGTCATATATCTTTTGTTAATTGTTTATTCTCATGTTTAAATTTGTAAAAATGCTTTATTTTGTTTTTAACCTCATCTTAATTGCATATAAAGGTATTTTACATAAATGATAAGTGTAGGGAGGATTACACACATTTTCAAAAGAAACGTAAACATGAGAATAACAATTCATTAAAATATATATTTGTGTGTTTGTTCGAGTCAAATGCTTGTATCGAGTCATAATGGATGTTTTACAGAAATTTTTCCAGATTCTAAAGATGTAAATTTTCCAGAATTTTTTCCAGAAAATCGCAGACCAGTTTTTGTCAGGATAACCTGACGGCATCAGGATTTCAACCTGACGGCTTCAGGAAGGAGTAAAAACATCAGATTACTTTCTTCTCGTTTTCTGAGCTACTTATAAATTTTTGGAATTTTCCAGGTCTTAATTTTCCAGAAATTCTGTAAACATCCATTCCACAAGCATTATATCCTAGTTTAGTAGAGTCTTATATATATTATTACCGCCGATTTTACGCGAAGGTTTCGTTTGTTTTCTTCAAATGTACAGGTTTTATTTATCAAGAAGAAGAAACAAAAGATTGGAAGGAACTTTTCACGCATACATTTTTCTTGGAAAGGATTTAACCACTACTTAACACACGGATCCTACCGAGCTAATCAGGGGAGTACTAGTTTCTTTCGTTTTTAATTACCTTCCATTATCATACCTTTGATACTTTCGGGGAACATTGGGGACAATGTTCAGTTTAAGTGTATGGAGGGAAAATAAAACGGGAACTTAGAAATTATACTTATCCTTGATTATTTGCTTTGTCCAATTGTATTTGTGTAATAAACCATGAGAAAATGTCGGTTAGGGTAATTTTGGCACCAAATTTAAAATTTTTTATGATATATAGGAGTGGGCCATTAGTCTTAACAAAAGCGTCTCACGGATAGGAAGTTACATGACTAGCACAAAAACCCTTTACCACCTAAATTCCACCCAAAATGTGAGGATCGCCCTTAGATTAGTAGGAATTAAAAGCATTCATCTTTAATGCTTAGAGTGTGAACCGGTAGTATATTAGATTCTAGAACTTGTTTTGTGATGCATCCCGAGATCGCTAGTAAGACTACACTTGTGTAGTTAGGAATAACTAAATGATAAGAGGCATTAGGATAACCCTTGTTTGATACCCGTAATATAATTACTTCTTCCACATCGGTTGAGTAATTCCCCCACACCCTTTGCGTTGTACTCATCTTTAGTACACGATACCCCTAGTTAACCCCTCAGAGCCTATCCTTTTCGCGGTTCTCGTGATGTTTCGGTTTTTCCGGAATATCAATGAAGAGCATTGTTTACACCCCACCCCAAAATATACACCCAAATCGCCTTAGCCTACCTTGTATGCACTCACTTTTAGTGCATTATTGTTATCACCCTAAACCCTTAGTTCAATTATATAGTTGCTTGCATGAGTTGCTAAGTCGAGTCATATCCTTTGTACACAGTTTTGGGACGATTGGGACTCATGGGAAAAAGTTAAAGTTTATAAAATGATTGGAAGGGAACGTTAAATTCCCTAATTTGCGTAATAACGTACCCCAAGTGTTTTGATCTTTTCAATTCGGGTCAAATTAGTGTTAGAGTAATAAAAACTCAAGTGTAGGGATGTGCCTATAAATCCCTATCATTTTGATGTTACAGTAGAGGATGGTAGAGTAAAAGTGTATGGAAAAAAAAATAAAAAAAAATAGAAAAAGAGAAAAGAAAAAAAAAATAGAGTGTTCAAAAAAAAAAAATACGGGCTACCATCCTACATCTATCCTTTAAATTTATGTTTGTTTGTTTCAGTTATTTAGAGTCTAGAGTGTCGAGTCTTGGCTTAGCAACGCCATTCTTCGTATGCTTGTAACATAAGAGATTTTTGACTTGCCACCACTAAATAGCCTATCCCACCAAACCCTTTGTTTCCCTACCATAAGCCTAACATTACAACCCTTTAAAGACCTCTTTGATAGTCTTTCCTAGGTGCTTACGCCAAAGCGATGGAGGTTTGATCTATTCTCAAGCCTATGGTAATCTATGTACTAGGACTGGTTAATGAGTGTTTAATCTTCCATTTCCAACTTGTTATATTTCATATACACCCGAGAGAGATGTGAGTATCCAAACACCCCATGTGAGGTGCTAGTATGTAATTTCCGTGCTTGTTATGACTTTTGCGGGGCTTATATGTGTTGTGGACTGTTTTAAAACAATGCTTCATGACCCCTAACTTATAAATTAATTGGCTAAAAGCACATTTGCTTGAGGACAAGCAAATACCAAGTGTAGGGATATTTGATAAGGTTTTAAAATGTACCTTTTTGAGAGGTCGTTTAAGCCCTTATTTGATCACTTTTGTATCCGTTATTACTTAATATCGTTCCTTTTCACTTTTTAGGTCTCTTGAAGGCAAATTGCTGTAATGGCACTTATTTGGACGAAAAGGCGCGGATATACGAAGAAAATGGCCAAAGTCAAGAATCGAGACACTCCAGCTGCTGAAAACACAAGGTGACGGCGTCACTGCTTAACTGCGACGCCGTCGGAGGATTTTGTGACGGGACAGAAGCCAAAACTCCTATTTTCAAGTGATGACGTCAAGTTATAAAAGAGTAGGCCGTCGCAACTCAGACGGCCTAGATTCAATCCAGACGGCGTCAGAAGCTGAACAGGACGGCGTCACAAGCACAAGGTGACGCCGTCGCAAGAATAACGTGGCCAAGACGAAACCCTAATGACGGCGATCCGACGGTGTCACACAACATAAGGTGACACCGTCGCAGATGTAATCTTTTATATAGAATCCGAATTTTTCAATATTTGTGTGTAGTCTTTTGGAGTAAAAACCTAAACCGAACCAAGGCTGTCTTGTACAGTATTTTAGGGTTCCAAACCCTATCTTACACCAAGATAAGTGTTTTACTTCATTAATACAATTATATCTTTGATTATTTGTGTGTATTCTTGCATGTTCTCCATGTCCGGCTAATTTACTTGTGTGTTTGCTTAGGGAATATGAAACTTAATTATTGAATATTGATTGGTTGTCTCTTATCTTAGTTGATTAATGATCTAGTAATGTGATAGGTCATTCATTGTGTACTTAATGCTTGATTAATCTTTGTGAACCTTAGGTTATAGCACCTTGAGCGGTTGTAAGCTAAACTATCCAAAGAGGCCTTAGAGTTAGAGTTTATGATCTCTAGTGGTATTTTGTAGACGAGACCCTTTGGTAACTTCAAAGAGTTAGGGAGAAACGCATACCCTACAACTTTAGACACACAACGCAATTAAGAATAAGAACGTGACAATTCAACCACCAATAGGAGATAATTAAGGAGTAGTAAAACCTAAGTAAACACATCTGTAAACTATCATACGAGCACACAATAATTAGACATAGACTACATACACCTTATATTAGATAATTAGATAAGTAGAGTAATCGGTAGCAATACCAACCCCCTAAATCCAAACTCCGAGATTCGTACTTTTCCATTTCCTAAAAAACATAAAAAAGATTAAAAAATAATCTTCCTCAACCCCAACCTTAGCGTAGTAACTTCTCACTAGCATTCCTATTCCCCTAGAGAACGATATCAATACCCGTGGCTTACCCTAATACTACACTACAACGATTAGGTTCACTGCCTAGGGTGTTATAAAACTTGCTCGACGAAAAGGAAGTTCCTTTGACCCCGAACGACGCGTGTAGCATTATCAAGGCCATCGTTGTGTTTTTAATGCTTTAGTAATCTTTGTGAACATTAGTTTATAATCACCTAGAGTTATTGTAGGCTAAAAATCCAAAGATAACCTTAGAGTTAGTTTATGAATCCTAGAGATTTTGTAGGCAATGACCTTAAGGTATTCTCAAAGAGTTAGGGAGAAAAGCATACCCTACGACCTTATAAGACACAACGCGTTAAGAATAAGGACGTGACAATTCAACCACCAATAAAAGATAACTAGGGAGTAATAGTATATAGGTAGACACATTCTTAATCATCATACGAGCACACATCAATAGACATAAGACTACCCCTTAAATTAAATAATTAGATAAGTAGAGTAATCGGTAGAAGTACCACCCCCCAAATCAAATACCCAGAGATCGTACCTTTTATTTTCTAAAAAATATAAAAAAGATAAAAAATAATCTTCCTCAACCCCAACCTTAGCGTAGTAATTTCTCACTAGCATTCCTATTCCCCTAGAGAACGATATCAATCCCGAGGCTTACCCTACTACTACACTACAACGATTAGGTTCACTGCCTAGGTGGTTGAAAAACTTGCTCGAAGAAAAGGAAGTTTCCTTTGACCCCGAACACGCGTTGTACGCGTATCAAGTTTTTGGCACCACTGCCGGGGAATAGAATAGCTAGTTAGGAGTCTATCTCGTTTAGGTTCCCTTGCTTGATTCCTATCAAGTAAGATTTTTTCTCATTTTTGGCTTCCTCGTAGTCTATCCCCCTTCTTCGTGACTTTGTTCGTAAAACCCATCACTCACCATGATTCGCATCTTTCGCCGTAGAGCCTTCACACTACCCGCCCCCAATCCTCCTCCCAATCCCGAAATAGAAAACGCAACCCCACAAAACCTTTCACCCGTTCACCACTTTGGAAATCACCAGGGCATAATGAAATAAATTGGCAACAACATAGTCCTTTCTATGACTCGGATTTCGATGAGGAGTTTGACTATGGTGAGGCACTTGATAACGGGGAGGTCATCGATGAAGTTAATTTTGAAATGGAAGAAGACTTCTCCCAATGTTTTGACCCTAGGTGTAGAATTGAGGCTAATGGCCCTTTTAACATGCAATTCCCTTGTAAGATAGGATTTGAAAGTTTTGATGCTAACTTGCACTCATTCTTACCTTTAAACTTGATCTCAAGAAATCTATATAACAAAATTAATGTGGATGAATTAGCCTATCAAAGGGATAATGTTGTTGATGCGGTCACTTATCTGGATGTGTTTGTTGGAAGTTTTGCCTATGTGGTTGAATTCATGGTCCTAGAAGATTTAGGAGAATTCATAGACGGGAGCCTCACTCAAGTAATATTTGGAACAAACTTTAAGAGAATGACTAAGTTGAATGAACGGATTATTGATGGTCTAATCACATTCTCTGATGGAGTTGAAGATTTTGTCTATCAAATGCCCCGTACGCACCCTAGGTTTAAGCACAAGGATATAGAAGCATGCAATCGTATGGCTCCCATTCTGATACTTAGTGAAAGAGATAAACAACGGGGACTTAGGCATACTTATGAAAAAAATGAGCGGTACTATAAAAAATGCCTTGAGTTAGGGGATGAGTACAAGAAAAGTGAGAAAACATTGGAATGGCTTAGATATGGGCACGTGAGCATGCACGAGACCACGTAGGGGCACGAATTTGAGTCTAGCTACAATACTCATAAATAAAGAAAAGTGCTTCGTGGGAGGCAACCCATGCTTAATTGTTTGCTTGTTTGTGTGTCATACATCTTTTCATTGATTTTCTATTCTCATGTTTGAATTTGTGAAAATGCTTTATTTTGTCTTTAACCTCGTCTAAATTAAATATAAAGGTATTTTACAAAAAGAATAAATGTAGGGAAGATTACACACGTTTTCAAAAGAACGTGAATATGAGAGTTACAATTCTTGAAAAGATATATATGTGTGTTTGTTAGAGTCAAATGCTTGTATCTAGTCATAATGGATGTTTTGCAGGAAATTTTCCAGATTCTAAAGATGTAATTCTTCTAGAAAAATGCAGCAGACCAGTTTCTGTCAGGATTGCAACCTGACGGCATCAGGAGGAGCAGAAACCACTTATCTTACTTTATCTCGTTTTCTGTGCTATTTATAAATTTTTGGAATTTCTCAGGTCTTAATTTTCTAGAAAACCTGTGAACATCCATTCCACAAGCATTATATCCTAGTTTAGTAGAGTCATATATAGTTTTACTGCCGATTTTACGTGAAGGTTTCGTCTATTATCTTAAAGTGTGCAGGTTTTATTTATCAAGAAGAAGATACATAAGATTGGATGGAGCTTTTCACGCATATATTCTTCTTGAAGAAGAATTGAACCACTACTTCACACGGATCCTACGAGCTAATCAGGGGAGTATTAGTTTCTTTCTCTTTTAATTACCTTCCAATTTGATATATTTCATATACACCCGAGAGATGAGAGTATCCAAACATCACTTGTGAGGTGCTAGTATGTAATTTATGTGCTTGTTATGACTTTTGCGGGGCTTATAGTTGTTATGAATTGTTCTAAACCAATGCTACATGCCCCCTAACTTTTAAATTAATTGGCCAAAAGCACATTTGCTTGAGGACAAGCAAATACCAAGTGTAAGGATATTTGATAAGGATTTAAAAGGTACACTTTTGAGGGGTCATTTAAGCCCTTAATTGACCACTTTTATATCCGTTATTGTTTAATTTCGTTCATTTTCACTTTTTAGGTCTCTTGAAGGCAAAATGCTGGAATGATGCTTATTTGGACGAAAAGGCGTAAATATGTGAAGAAAATGGATAAAGTCAAGATCAATACACTCAAGCTGCTGGAAGTGCACCCGACGGCGTCACAAACAAAGGGCGACGCCGTCCCTCTAATTGCGAAAACTCAGGAGTGAAAATGCTATTTTGTACCGGACGGCGTCAGGCTTTGAAGAGTAGGGCGTCACAACTCAGACGGCCTAGATCCAGATTCAGACGGCGTCAGAAGTTGAAGCTGACGGCGTCACAACCACAACGTGACGCCGTCCCAAAGTTGACTTGGCCAAGACAAAACCCTAATGGCGGCGATCCGGCGGCGTCACAATTAAAGAGTAACGTTGTCGCAGTTGTAACTCTATATATAGAATTCGATTTTCAGACTTTTAGAAAGGTAGAATTGTGGAGTAAAAACCTAAAACGATTTTGGTTTATCTTGGGCAATATCTTAGGGTTCTCATACCCTATTTTACATCAAGATAAATAATCTACTTCATTGATTTCATTATGTCTTCGATTGTATGTGTGTATGCTTGCATGTTCACCATGTCCGACTAATTTACTTGTGTGTTTTCCTAGATCCATGAAACTTAGTTATTGAATATTGATTGGTTGTTTCTTATCTTAATTGTAATTGGCTTAGGATTTCCATAGGCTATCGTTGTGGTTTTAATGATTGAGTAATCTTTGTGAACATTAGTTTATAATTTCCTAAAGTTATTTTAGGCTAAAAATCCAAAGATAACCTTAGAGTTAGTTTATGAATCCTATAGATTTTGTAGGCAATAACCTTAAGGTATTCTCAAAGAGTTAGGGAGAAAATCATACCCTACGACCTTAGAAGACACAACGCGTTAAGAATAAGGACGTGACAATTTAACCATCAATAAAAAATAACTAGGGAGTAATAATATCTAGGTAGACACATTCTTAATCATCATACGAGCACACATCAATAGACATAAGACTACCCCTTAGATTAGATAATTAGATAACTAGAGTAATCGGTAGAAGTACCACCCCCAAATCCAATACCCCAAGATCGTACCTTTTGTTTTCTAAAAAATATAAAAAAAGATAAAAAATAATCTTCCTCAACCCCAACCTTAGCGTAGTAATTTCTCAGTAGCATTCCTATTCCCCTAGAGAACGATATCAATCCCAAGGCTTACCCTAATACTACAATACAACGATTAGGTTCACTGCCTAGGTGGTTGAAAAACTTGCTCAAAGAAAAGGAAGTTTCCTTTCACCCCGAACGCGCGTTGTAAGCGTATCAGTTACATTCATCCGTCAGGCTAAGAATCTTCATCAAGCAACGTACGGATTGTTGTATGACTACTTGAAGCACCATCAAAAGGAAATAGACAAAGATAGAGCTCTCCGTGGAGTCACTGCACCTCAAACTCTACCGGATAATCAAAATCTTGCTTTGTACACTCAAGCTTGTTATCCTCAATTTCTAACTTTGCCAACTGTCTTTAGCAATCCGCCACAACAATTTGCTCAGATTACACCATATGATCCTTCACAGCAATCACAAGAAACTCAACTGGTTCCTTACAACAACAGCATTGATTCAGCACTTTACAGTGAGACACCAAATGAGGATGCAGAAGCTTTTGATACGTTGAATCAAGGATTTTCGTTAATTGCTCGAGCCTTCGGGAGATTTGCTAACAAATCCAACAACGTATTCGTACCTCATCTAACACAAGGAATCAAGCAGTTGTTAACAATGGCAAAGTTGAGGTTCAGAACCGAGGAAATGGTCGTTAGATGAGTAGTGGTCAAGGGTTTAATGCTAATGGAAGGAATAACATGGGTGCTCCACAACAACGGGTTCAAATGGTTGATCACGGAAATGCTCAGACTGGGAATAATGGTCTTCGATGCTACAACTGCAACGAAAAGGGTCATCTGGTGAATGCTTGCCCAAAGCCGAGAACAAGAGGCAGCGCTTATCACAAGGAGGCTTTACTCTTGGCTCTCAAGGATGAAGCTGGTGGAACACTTACCAACAAAGAATAGAGCTTTATGGCTAATGCATAATCTGATGATGACATGGAGGACTTGCAAGCTAACGCAGCTGTGATGTTGATGGCCAACATGCAAGAGCTCCACATGAGTGACACAGACCTAGTTTATGACACTGATGGCTTGTCTTAGTAACCGGATCCTAACATATTTCTTATACATGATCTGATATCTCCGCCTGCATCTGCATCCGACGAGGCACAGAGTGTTCAACATGAGCCTTCTACATCTCATCACGAAGATAATCAAATGAATCCCGTAGTTACATTTGACGATCAAGATGACCTTACGGTTAACATTGATAATCAAGTTGACTCCGTGATTATATTTGAGGATCTAAATAATGATTATGTTGAGACTCAAGTTGAACAAAATGAGCCTTTGTCTAATCCAAATCCCGGACTCGTGACCTTATTTCAGACCACCCAATCTCAATTGGACAAGTGCAATGAGATTAATGCGAATCTTAATGCTAAAATTGCACTATTAACTAAGGATAATGAATGCTATAAGTTACAACTCAAAAACTTTGAAACAAAAGAGAAACGTGAATATAGTTTTGAAGTCGCTTTTTCAAAATCATACCAAAGTGAAACATCTTTGGAAATACAGATATGTGATCTAGTCATCACCAAGAATGAATTGCTTTCTCAAATAGAACAACAAAATTTTGATAACAAACAACAAGTTAACGCTCTCACTTCGGAAACTCAAAAAGCCAAGTCTGAGTTGTTAACATATCAAAAACAGTTTTCTGAATACAAAAAACATTCAAGGAAGCGAATTGATCAGTATCTTGATGAAATTGTCGATTTGCAAAACAAAATCAAAGAGTTTCGAATGTTGTTTATAAACATGGTGAGTCAATCACAACAATTCAAAAGTTTACTTTTGAGCCAAATCCAGATGGATATGGGCCAATTCTTGCTGATTACAAACCACATTTTTTACATAGAGCATTCAAACCAAATCCTTAAGTGTATATGATTGGTGCTAAACCGTCAAGTTTAATTACACAAGCTAACCACTTGTGAATGGTCAACCGTAACAAACTTAAAACAGCTCAAACACTAATACAATGAAGATCAAAGGAATATAGGGGATTCCTGGGTCGTTAAGTCCCACGGAGGATGAATTGGTGTATAAACACTTGATCAGATGATAGAATGATCACTAAGGATAGTGATCAGTAAGGATTTTGATGGATAATTACCTAAAGAAAAGATCTACAAATTACAGCGACTTAAATGCAAATTAAAAGAAATTAAAAAGTTAAAATATATTAAATAAACGCTATCACTATTTTTACAATGATGTTTGTGTGATTTTATAAAACAAAATATCTTAAATAAACTATTTTAACCAAAACGTAAACCTAAATTACCTAAAAACGTAACCTAAAATGAAAACGTGCGTTATGTACGAAAATTACGCTGGAGCGCAAGACAAAACGTAAAATTTATGAAATAAAAGTCCTACAAGTGTAAAAACAATTTTCTTACATACTATATAACAAAAGAAAATTTTAGAAAAAAGATTTATATTTTTTAGACTTTTATATTTTTTATTATGAATTAATTACTAAAAAACACTAATTAAATGTTTAAAAATACTAAAACTATTTAGAAAAATCTGAAACTTTTTTGTAAAATACTTTATACTAATACAATCCTATGAAAAATACAAAAATGGAAAAAGCTAGTTCGAATAAGCTACAAATAAGCTAAATAAGGCGTATAAGCTTAAACTGACAAAAGGTGGTTATATATTTGATTGTGCATGATTTGAATGAGACAAGTCCCAAGGGCAACTGGCTATACAGGTACACTTTATCACCCTTCTAAGGGGGAGGTCGCATGTTCGAACCTTGACCTCCCCTTTTTGCAAAATATTTTTTTTTCGATTTTTCTTTTACAGAAGTATTAAACACAAGAAAATAAGTACTTTTTATAACTACAAGTTTTTACAAAAATCACTAATAAGCACTGAATAAGCACAATTTTTTATCACAGTTAAGACAAATTTGGAAATAAGCACAAGATGCAATCTAAATTGCTAATAAACTAAAGAATGAACACAAGATAAGCTGAATATAAGCTAAAAGACTGATGATAAGCTAATTTTAAAACTGAATAAGCAATTTGACTAAGGAATAAGCACTGCACATTCAAAATAAGCACTTAACTAGAACTGGTTACACAGTACACTATGGTTTACTAGGCACTTCTAGCTTAATTTTAAGCACTAAAATAAGCTAGTAAGTGAAAACAAATGCAAGAACTAACAAGCTAACCACTTGAACTTTCCAAAAAGCTAAAGTACTTACTTTGGATTACAATAATGAGCTTTTGAGGAGCTTTTGAAAAACTGGTGAACACTAACTTATTGATACACTAAAGCAAAATGGACAGAACTAAAAATCACTAGCAGGCTAGCTAAATAAGCTAATTATGGCAATTAAACACTTGGTACCTTGAGTTAGCTAAGTGAGCTTCTCAAAAAGCCAAAATACACAAATTGAAGCTAACTAATAAGCTCTATGAGAGCTTGAGAAATGAGCTACCAATTCTGTGCACAGGGCATGTTTTCAAACAAGGGACTCAAAAGAAGCTATGAATTAAGCAGTGAATAAGCTAACTAAGATTGAACTAATATTTTTCTAATTTTGTTTAGCAGCTAAATATTTATTTCCCACAAGCACAAATCCTAGACCCTAACAGTAAGATCACAATGAAATTGTGAAGTTTATTCAAAAACTGCACAAGGAAAATTTTGACTTTTTGATTTATACTAAAGCTTTGACTTTAATGAACTTAAGATTGATTCTAATGACTGATTCAGTTATATTAAGCCATATTAAGATGAGATTAAGCTATAATATCAAGTTTTAAGCTATTATGGTGAGAATTACAAACTGAAATCCTAACAGTTAACTGCAATAAGAATTTAAGAGCTATTTTGACTTTTTCTTTAATGAGGACTGAGATTTATGACTGGACTGATCTTTTAGACACACATATGACTTATAAAAACAATAAACAACCACAAAACTTGCCTCTAGCAGGCTATACTGAGCAAATCCAAACAGTACATTAGAAAGAAAATTAGAACTTACAAATGATCCAGCTCATGAGAAGCTTAAAACATAACCCATCTACCACTATACTAATCAAAATCAACCCACTCCAGCATCAAGATCAACCCAAATCCATTTCTGAACCAAAGATGATCACAGTTGACTTTCGTTGACCAATTTTGGCTTTTCTAATTTTAGAACACTAGATTATATTGCAAACTCATGAAAAGCTATAGCAAGCTTATCTGAGCTTGTTGGAAGGGTAAAAGAGCTTTGGTGACTTCTAATAAGTATAAATTACTTAGTACGATTTATCAAGAAATATAAAAACTTGAAATTTTATTAAACTAGAATAATTACAATACAACAGTAACTTTTAACTTGAAATGAACTTGATTTTACACTAAGGACTGAGATTTAAGCTGAAACAGACTTTAAAGTAAATTTTACACTATGAAATGGTCTAAAACATGCGACAACTCTTATCACTGCCTTCTTTTCTTCTTTATAGACATCCAAAAGCTTTTCCTCTTTCCTCTGATCATTTCCCACCATTGGATATGCTTGATAGCATCTTAATCGTACAAGTGGAGTTTTGGCAGGAAAAGTGGTAAAGCAGGTTTTTAGCATTTAATGCTTCTTGGGAGATTGTGGAGGTGGAGGGGGGTTGTTAACCAGCTGGGGGGATAAGGTAGGTGAGGTGGAAAGTGGGGTGGAAAGTGGTGAAACCACTGGTTTTGAGTTAACAGGGGTGAGGGAGGAGAAGCTACAGTACATGGCGGTTTTTTATTTAAATTTCGGGTTTGGGCTTTGGACTGGGTTGGGTTAGATATTGGATTGGATTTGGATAATATATAGGGTTTGGTTTGGTTTAAATTAGCACAAGGACCAATATTGCAATTTATGAATTCTTGAAGGGCTGATCCTGTCACTTTTCCAAAGATATAATAAGGACCAATTCTGCCAAACTTTAATAATACAAGGACCATATATGAAAAAAATCCAATTTTTATAATTCCAAGGACCAAAACTGTTAATTTTGAAACTTTAAGGGTCTAACTTGTAATTTTCCAAAAGTTCACCATAAGGACCAATTTTGTCATTTATTAATAGTACAAGGTTTATTTTTGATAAATTTTCACTTTTTAAATTAACCAAGGACTATATTTGACATTTTCCAAACTTGAGGGACTAAAGTTGTCATTTTGTAAATTTTAAACTTTAAAGGGTTTATTTTGACAACTTTTAAATCACATGGACCTTAAATGACATTTTACAAGTTTTTGAATTACCAGGGACTAGTTTTGACAGCTTTTGAAACTTGGGGGACTAAAACTGCCAATTATGCAAATTTGATACGTTTTTCATCTGATTTTGGCATTTTTGCATTTAAAACACATAAAACATTTGTTTGTGATATTTTCATCATTTTGATGTGTTTCTGAGTGTTTTCAGATGTTTTTGGCATTCTAACAGTATAAAAATGATGAGTATTTAGACACTCATCAATCCCCCACACTAAGCTATTGCTAGTCCCTAGCAATGTTTTATGAAAAGTTAATGGATTTTATCTCTTTACCAAAAGCCATTACTTCTGGAGTAGCCAATTGTTTCAGTTCAAGTAAGAACCTTGGTACAATGATAACCAAATGATTTTGAGCAAATCATAAGCTTTCAACGGATTTGATTTGTCTTTACCAGAAGCCGTTTGCTTCTGGACTAGCCAACTCTTAGATAAATTATCAATATTATCTTTGGTGAGTCGATTACCAATTATGGTTTTTTCAACTGCCTTTACCACAAGCCATAAACTTGCGGGCTAGCCAACTCTTGACTTTTTAGGATATGGTGAGCTGAACACCATACAATTTTGGGCAAATTGCAAGCCATAAACGGATTTGAGATATCTTTACCAAGAGCCGTTTGCTCCTGGATTAGCCAGTCCTTATGTGGGTTAGACATGGTGGACTGATTACCATTTGTTGTGTTTAGTACATAGTACTTCCATTAAATAAAAAATTTTAAAATTTGGCCATTTTGGGGGAAAAAGGGACTAAAAGGGTACATTTATGATCAAATTCGCCAGAATTTCCCCCCCACACTTAGAAATGAATATTGTCCTCAATATTCAAAGTACCGGCTGTTATGCCGAAACTTAGAACGTAAAAAGATAACATTACTAGTTAAGTGTAGAAACACAACAATTATTCTCTTTTTTAATATTTACAATTTTCATTCATTTTTTAGATCTCTATACAACATGTGGAGCATCTCCCCCACACTAGGGTGGTACACACGGGTGAAAACCCATGTTTAACTACTGTTTTTGATTACCGAGTCGCTAGCTTGACTCGACCCCGAATTAATTTGTTCATGGGGAAGTAAGTGGAAGAGATAATCTCCATCGGACTTTCATTCAAGATGTTTGGAGAAACATTTGAAGCACGTGAAAGTTCCACACCAATGAGATATACATAGAACCGGCTCAAAAATGATAAATGAAAATGCCGAGATCAAAAATAGTGTCTTCATTCCCGAAGGAGAAAAGGGAACGAGAAGTCACACCATATGTGAAGAAAAGAAAGAAAATCATGATTAACTCATAATTATCAGAAGGGGAATTCATGATTTTTGGATCATGAATCTCATCATTTAAGCTCATTTGATCAAGACATATTCTGGGTGGGAGGGATGGGATTTTGATATCAAGCAAGTTCTCATGGCTGAGAACATTTCCCTCCGAAACACAAAGATCATTTATGTCTAGATCAAAGTGGAAGTTATCATACTCTGGTAGATATATGATATGAGTGAGTTCAAAGGAGAACTCCTCGTAAAGAGAATCATTCACGTGAAGTGAGTTTGTGAACTCTTGTTCCATTGTGGGCTCATCACTATCCTCGTCAAAGATTGGATTGTTAGAAATCCAAGTGAATTCAGATTCGAAATCAAATAGAGGATTGGTGAAAGTAGCTTTGAATGTTTCGGGAACAAGGTGATTAACATTCTCTATTGGACTGTTAGGGTGAGAAGTGAGTGAATTATCATTATATGGGAGACTTTCAATCTCTCCTATATTGGCTTTGAAATCAAAGAGATCATCATCACTTTCCGATGAAAGTGGAATGATGTGAGTGAGTTCATCAGTAAACTCCTCAAGAAGAGGATCAACATCAAAATGTGAAAGTGATACCTCAACATTCTCAATGTCTCCATAAGATTTACAATCATCGCTAAAATCGGAGAAAGTCTCAAAATGATCTTTTGAACACTCAAGAGGGGAAGGGATATCACACATATGGTTAAAAGTTCCATGTGACTCTCTCGGGATTGGGACAAGATCCTCAACACTAGACTTTATGAATTCGTCCGATTCCTTTTCAGGAACAGTGTCAAGATGCTCGTCCCCCATGTTTAGAGAGTGAGTGGGAGCTTCGGGTGTGATAGCAGTTGCATGAGAATGAATCTCAACTGCTGGGATATCAACTGATGAACTGGATGAATCTTTATAAAATTGTAGGATACCAAGTGCATCCTCATCATCACTGTCATCAGAAGTAAAATGAAATTGAGAGCTAGATCTGGCTGCTTTTTCTTTTGCAATTAATTCCCTAATAGATTTTTCAAAGGCAATTTGAGAATTTATTTTAGCAGCCTGCTCTTCAGCTAGCAATTCTTCCATGGATTTCTCATGTGAATTTTGAATGACGGGACATTGTGGGAGTGGAGATTTGTCAAAAACGGAAGGTTGACATTGATAATCATCATGAGGACCCCCACAATATACACAAGAAAAACTGGGAACATTATGAAATGCTGTTTTACTCAACTCCTCAGTTCTTTTCACTGACTCCAGAAGCTCTAGATAAGTGTCTTGTTGGGTTTGCTGAGGAGTTTGAGTCATTTGGCACTGTGGAGGTTGGTCGTGATATGGATAGTCGTAATTGTTACAAGGAAATGAATTCCCTGTTTGACAATCAGAGCTGAAATGGGGACCTCCACAGTTCTCACAACAGTAAAACTGTTGAGCCTGGATTGGTGAATCATATGGATATTGGTCATAACCAAAGTTCTGAGCATCACCGGAAAACTGTTCATAGACAAACGTGTTTCCGGATTGACACTCAAATCCTTGGTGAGGACCTCCACAAAATTCACAGCAGTTATGTTGATTATATGAAGATAAGTCGGGCTGTGGTGGGTAATTAGAAAAATTTGAGGGGTCGTTAAATGAGTTCGGATTAGGATCATAATCAAATGAATTCCTCGAACCACAAAACAAACAACTCCCGTTACGAATATCATTACCACACTGTACACACGTACACCAGCGACATGGTGAACCAAAAAGAGGCTCACCACAACCGACACAAGGAATAAACGATTCTATTTGAGAGTTATGAGAAGGAATCGGTTCATTCAAAGAATCAACAAAACCAACATGGTGATCTGAATGACTATTAAGACTCGAAGAACATTTTGAAAAATTCGGAGGTGGGACAAGGGGTGTGCTCTGAGAGCTAGCAATTTCCACCACTTCCGTTATGGTCTCCGGTTCTGGTTCTTGAGAAACGTGAAGATTAGGCAAGTCATTCTTGCTAGTCACCGGTCTAAATTCTGCATGTTTGCTTTTAACCGTAAATCGTGAAAGTGTAGGATCAATTTTAGACGGCTTAGGAGCAATCGAGGGGTTAGATCTTTGGATAACCGTAGGTTGGACGTATTTAGCACCTCCATTATCAGATGGACGTACCTGGTCCTTTGTCACCCCGGTTTCTCGTTCCATTTCCCTACGCAGAATTAATGGATCATTACGAACAACACGAATTCTTGACATTTGTGATAAAGTAGGAAGTTTTTCAACTTCGTTCCAGAATTCGTCGTAGTCGAGAGATTCCATGAGAATAGAAGAAGTTAGAATCAAATGATAGAGGGTAAAGGAATAAAGAATCAAAAAGGGTAAGAGGGTAAAGATGAATATTTTTGGATTTTTGGATAAATAATTTGAAAAAACAAAGAATGAAAATATTTTTGGTGTTGTTAACACTTTAGGAAAAGTGTTAATGAATTTTTTGATTTTGATAAACTGTTTACAAAAAGGTGGTATATGTGCAAGAATGGATCTGGAAATGCTTAAAACACGCTTACAGCCTCCCCGGCAGCGGCGCCAAAATTGGATTGGTGCTAAACCGTCAAGTTTAATTACACAAGCTAACCACTTGTGAATGGTCAACCGTAACAAACTTAAAACAGCTCAAACACTAATACAATGAAGATCAAAGGAATATAGGGGATTCCTGGGTCGTTAAGTCCCACGGAGGATGAATTGGTGTATAAACACTTGATCAGATGATAGAATGATCACTAAGGATAGTGATCAGTAAGGATTTTGATGGATAATTACCTAAAGAAAAGATCTACAAATTACAGCGACTTAAATGCAAATTAAAAGAAATTAAAAAGTTAAAATATATTAAATAAACGCTATCACTATTTTTACAATGATGTTTGTGTGATTTTATAAAACAAAATATCTTAAATAAACTATTTTAACCAAAACGTAAACCTAAATTACCTAAAAACGTAACCTAAAATGAAAACGTGCGTTATGTACGAAAATTACGCTGGAGCGCAAGACAAAACGTAAAATTTATGAAATAAAAGTCCTACAAGTGTAAAAACAATTTTCTTACATACTATATAACAAAAGAAAATTTTAGAAAAAAGATTTATATTTTTTAGACTTTTATATTTTTTATTATGAATTAATTACTAAAAAACACTAATTAAATGTTTAAAAATACTAAAACTATTTAGAAAAATCTGAAACTTTTTTGTAAAATACTTTATACTAATACAATCCTATGAAAAATACAAAAATGGAAAAAGCTAGTTCGAATAAGCTACAAATAAGCTAAATAAGGCGTATAAGCTTAAACTGACAAAAGGTGGTTATATATTTGATTGTGAATGATTTGAATGAGACAAGTCCCAAGGGCAACTGGCTATACAGGTACACTTTATCACCCTTCTAAGGGGGAGGTCGCATGTTCGAACCTTGACCTCCCCTTTTTGCAAAATATTTTTTTTTTCGATTTTTCTTTTACAGAAGTATTAAACACAAGAAAATAAGTACTTTTTATAACTACAAGTTTTTACAAAAATCACTAATAAGCACTGAATAAGCACAATTTTTTATCACAGTTAAGACAAATTTGGAAATAAGCACAAGATGCAATCTAAATTGCTAATAAACTAAAGAATGAACACAAGATAAGCTGAATATAAGCTAAAAGACTGATGATAAGCTAATTTTAAAACTGAATAAGCAATTTGACTAAGGAATAAGCACTGCACATTCAAAATAAGCACTTAACTAGAACTGGTTACACAGTACACTATGGTTTACTAGGCACTTCTAGCTTAATTTTAAGCACTAAAATAAGCTAGTAAGTGAAAACAAATGCAAGAACTAACAAGCTAACCACTTGAACTTTCCAAAAAGCTAAAGTACTTACTTTGGATTACAATAATGAGCTTTTGAGGAGCTTTTGAAAAACTGGTGAACACTAACTTATTGATACACTAAAGCAAAATGGACAGAACTAAAAATCACTAGCAGGCTAGCTAAATAAGCTAATTATGGCAATTAAACACTTGGTACCTTGAGTTAGCTAAGTGAGCTTCTCAAAAAGCCAAAATACACAAATTGAAGCTAACTAATAAGCTCTATGAGAGCTTGAGAAATGAGCTACCAATTCTGTGCACAGGGCATGTTTTCAAACAAGGGACTCAAAAGAAGCTATGAATTAAGCAGTGAATAAGCTAACTAAGATTGAACTAATATTTTTCTAATTTTGTTTAGCAGCTAAATATTTATTTCCCACAAGCACAAATCCTAGACCCTAACAGTAAGATCACAATGAAATTGTGAAGTTTATTCAAAAACTGCACAAGGAAAATTTTGACTTTTTGATTTATACTAAAGCTTTGACTTTAATGAACTTAAGATTGATTCTAATGACTGATTCAGTTATATTAAGCCATATTAAGATGAGATTAAGCTATAATATCAAGTTTTAAGCTATTATGGTGAGAATTACAAACTGAAATCCTAACAGTTAACTGCAATAAGAATTTAAGAGCTATTTTGACTTTTTCTTTAATGAGGACTGAGATTTATGACTGGACTGATCTTTTAGACACACATATGACTTATAAAAACAATAAACAACCACAAAACTTGCCTCTAGCAGGCTATACTGAGCAAATCCAAACAGTACATTAGAAAGAAAATTAGAACTTACAAATGATCCAGCTCATGAGAAGCTTAAAACATAACCCATCTACCACTATACTAATCAAAATCAACCCACTCCAGCATCAAGATCAACCCAAATCCATTTCTGAACCAAAGATGATCACAGTTGACTTTCGTTGACCAATTTTGGCTTTTCTAATTTTAGAACACTAGATTATATTGCAAACTCATGAAAAGCTATAGCAAGCTTATCTGAGCTTGTTGGAAGGGTAAAAGAGCTTTGGTGACTTCTAATAAGTATAAATTACTTAGTACGATTTATCAAGAAATATAAAAACTTGAAATTTTATTAAACTAGAATAATTACAATACAACAGTAACTTTTAACTTGAAATGAACTTGATTTTACACTAAGGACTGAGATTTAAGCTGAAACAGACTTTAAAGTAAATTTTACACTATGAAATGGTCTAAAACATGCGACAACTCTTATCACTGCCTTCTTTTCTTCTTTATAGACATCCAAAAGCTTTTCCTCTTTCCTCTGATCATTTCCCACCATTGGATATGCTTGATAGCATCTTAATCGTACAAGTGGAGTTTTGGCGGGAAAAGTGGTAAAGCAGGTTTTTAGCATTTAATGCTTCTTGGGAGATTGTGGAGGTGGAGGGGGGTTGTTAACCAGCTGGGGGGATAAGGTAGGTGAGGTGGAAAGTGGTGAAACCACTAGTTTTGAGTTAACAGGGGTGAGGGAGGAGAAGCTACAGTACATGGCGGTTTTTGATTTAAATTTCGGGTTTGGGCTTTGGACTGGGCTGGGTTAGATATTGGATTGGATTGGATTTGGATAATATATAGGGTCTGGTTTGGTTTAAATAAGCACAAGGACCAATATTGCAATTTATGAATTCTTGAAGGGCTGATCCTGTCACTTTTCCAATGATATAATAAGGACCAATTCTGCCAAACTTTAATAATACAAGGACCATATATGAAAAAAAATCCAATTTTTTATAATTCCAAGGACCAAAACTGTTAATTTTGAAACTTTAAGGGTCTAACTTGTATTTTTCCAAAAGTTCACCATAAGGACCAATTTTGTCATTTATTAATAGTACAAGGTTTATTTTTGATAAATTTTCACTTTTTAAATTAACCAAGGACTATATTTGACATTTTCCAAACTTGAGGGACTAAAGTTGTCATTTTGTAAATTTTAAACTTTAAAGGGTTTATTTTGACAACTTTTAAATCACATGGACCTTAAATGACATTTTACAAGTTTTTGAATTACCAGGGACTAATTTTGACAACTTTTGAAACTTGGGGGACTAAAACTGCCAATTATGCAAATTTGATACGTTTTTCATCTGATTTTGGCATTTTTGCATTTAAAACACATAAAAAACTTGTTTGTGATATTTTCATCATTTTGATGTGTTTCTGAGTGTTTTCAGATGTTTTTGGCATTCTAACAGTATAAAAATGATGAGTATTTAGACACTCATCAGTATAGTGCAGAACATAGAATTGATGATTCAATTATGAGTGTTGTTGAATATAATCGTGAAGAGGAATTAGATGCAGAAGACGAGAGTCGATTGAAAATGGAAAAATTTAAATATAATAAACCATTTGATTATTCAAAAATCACTTTTGTCAAATAACAGGATAATACAAATACACCGTGGGTTATCACACCAATTCTAGAGTCCTCTCCCAATGTTGTCCCCGTCCAACAAGTTACACAAATAAATGGTCCTTTACCTTATTTGAGTTAAATCACAACATCACCTGAAAGATGTCAAATCCTTAAATATTTTGATACATTTATGTCTGACATTAATCTTTTGGAACAAGAAATTGAACATAATTCGGAAATAAAAGTTGAAACTTTTCAATCACCTTATGCGCGAAAACAAAGGGGTATTTTTCAAAAACAACTTTTACCCCATGTTCGAAATCTTCGTATGTGTGCAAAATGTTGGGAACGAGATATTCAGAAGGAGATTGGGCATTTGAAAACAATTTTCAATGTAACCGTGGCACGGACTTTGAAAACTAAACAGAAAAACAAATCTTTTCGAAACCATGTCGATCGACTCTTGGAAGATGTTATCTGTGCTGATACCATGTCTATTGTTTTGTATCATACTGCTGTTTCTGCTTCTTATAATATTGTTGATACTTCTGTTGATTTTGTTGATAATGTTGCGAATGTTGATAATGTGTCTCAATTAGAATCTTTGAAAGCTAAAAACGAGCGTTTATTAAATGAAATTTCGATTGTAAAACGTCGTCTTCAATGGTGTCAAAAAGATTGTAATAATCGAGAACTTGCTTTGCAAAACAAACTCAAACAGTTAGGAATGGCAATGGGTCGGGTCTAGGGCGGGGCGACCATCCCCATTCCCAAACGCGATTACAAAAATCATCCCCAAACCCGCCCCATTCCCCATTGGGGTCTTATCGGGTTTTCTTTTTTGAGCGCGATCCTCCATCATACTTATGCCTTTCCCCGTTTATTCTTGTTTTTACACTATTAACAATATGATTTTATGGAATAACTTAAAGAATCGAGAACCCATTAATAATATATTAGGCATTGGAATAAATGACAACTTTTTTAGAATATTATGACACAAAACAAGATTTTATGATCACACTTTGAAATATTACAAAGATAAAAATTAACAAAAATTAGAGAGTTATGTACATAAATACTAGCGCAATATTTAAGGTATATAGATATATGTATATGTATATGTTTCGGGGCAGGGTGGGTCGGGGATAGTATGCCCCGTCCCCGCCCCAAACCCGATAAGAATCCCCGTTAAGGCCCCAAAACCCGCCCCGAAACCCAATAAGCATGCCCCAGCCCACCCCAATAAGTTCGGGTTTCGGGTTTCCCTGTTGGGATTGGGTTTTTTTGCCGTCCCTACAAACAGTCAAGTGTTAAATCTATTGAACCAAAACTCGAATGACTGGATGAGGAAAATGTGTCTTTAAAGTGTCAAATTTCAAAATATGAATAAGAAATTGCCAAAGTTAAAACTGAATATGGTGTCATATTTGATTTGCTCAAAAAGACTCGTGCTAAAGCGTCACAAGAACTTGATAATCATCTTGCATACACTAAAGAAGTCTTAAACGTTAGTGGAAACATTCGCTCTGAAAACCAAGATTTGTTACACACTATCATAGAGTTGAAAGAGGAGTTGGTGAAACTTAAGAAAGATAAGTCTAGTAACACAAATGTCCTTGCACCTGGAATGTTTAAAATTGACACTAGGAAGCCTAATGACAAACCACAAGATACTAATGTGCTTCCTTCCACTTCTACAGAAGTAGTTGCATCTAATCCTAGTGTTAGCACTTCACAGCTTAAGAGCACAAACAAGAAGAATAGGAAGTTGAAACGTAAGAGAAGATCAGTAAAATCCCCTGAAGTAGAAGAACACACTAGGACTTTGAATAAAACACATGTTGCACCTACTTTAGACATTGCGTTAGAAAATTGTAAGAGACAAAGTAATGTAACGAATGTTGAATCTTCAAGTACTTTGAATGTTTTTTTTGAAGCATCTTGTATTGGTTGTCGTAAAAGCATGTTTTCTGGTTGTCATGATAAATGTGTTGCTAAATCTATCTTATCTCGTAAGCGGAAACATAGAAATCGAATTACATATAGGCCCACTAATGCTTCTAAGTCTGTGCTAGGTAAACCGCCTTCTAGTGTTTCTGCAGATATCATTCATGTACCCATAGAACCCACTTCACCTCCTAGGAAGAAAATATCACCTAATGCATTCACTAAAACCAAAGCACAAACTAGTTGGACTTGGCAGAGATGGTTACAAAATACACCTGGATTTAAATGGATTTCTTTTATGTGTGTTTCAACTGTAACTGTACCGGAACCCTCTAACTCTTCGGGTTCCACCTCTACTTCTATTCCACCTGTGTCGTCTGTGTGTAATGCAGGTAATACAGATCATTCTTTGGATTGTTGATAGCGGATGTTCCCGGCACATGACAGGCAATCTCAAACTTTTATCAAACTTTGTCTTAAAGTTCGTCGGCACTGTCAGGTTCGGGAATGATTACTTCACAGCTATCATGGGCTACGGAGACTACATCAATGGGAACATCGAAAATAGCAGGGTTTATTATGTGGAAGGTCTGGGTCACAATCTATTTTCAGTCGGTCAGTTTTGTGATGGTGATTTGGAAGTTGCTTTTAGGGAGAAAACTTGCTTCATTCGTGATCTACAAGGAAACGATCTTATGTCAGGAAACCGCACTTCAAGCCTTTACACAATTTCAATGCAAGACATGATCGCTTCATCTCCCATATGTCTACTTTATAAGGCAACATCTACAAAATCATGGTTGTGGCACAAAAGACTTTCACATTTAAACTTTCAAACCATAACTAATCTTGCACGACACAAACTAGTTGAAGGTCTTCCAAGGTTTAGGTATTCAAAAGATCACTTATGCTCAGCTTGTGAACAAAAGAAAAGAACTCGCTCTCATTTTCCTTCAAAGGTGGAAAACAGCTCTCAGCATGTTCTTCATCTTCTTCACATTGATTTGTGTGCCCCGATGCGTGTGCAGACGATTAATGGAAAATGCTATATTCTCATAATCGTTGATGTGGAGTTTGTTAAGACTCCATGGATCGTTTTGAGCCTTAGGGTTTAACAATAACATAGATAAAGAACATGCACAGCGGAATTAAACAAACAACTATGTTATTGACACAAGGTTTCATTCACCATCACCTCCAATTATATTAATAATGTGTTACCTAAATGTAACAGGGATCAAAGACTTCTTTGATCTTGGGGGTTAATTAAACTAACACTAACCTAGGCGTTTACAAAGAACTACACGCCTAGGACACACACACACCCCTTTAGTCGACTACAATATGGAAGACTTATATATATGAAAACCTACACCCCATGTCCTCTTTATATACTAGAGGATTAGGGTTTACAAGATACTACGAAGGACTAAATAATAAATCTTCTATTGCAAGCAATTCCTTCCATCCTTTTTGTAGATTTCCTTCTTGTCACTTTAAGCCCTTGATGTTTCATTCTTTATTGTTTTGTATCATCGAATCAATAAACCCAACAATCTTCCCCTATTTGATGATGACAAAACAAACACTCTTCTTGTACGAACTTCCCTAGACGAAGTAAACACTCTTCTTGTACGAACTTCCCTAGACGAAGTAGCAGAAGTTGAGATAATAAATCTCACCATGAATGAAACAATCTTGTCTTCCTTTGTCTTCCCCTTAATCCATGCCATCGCACTCCAATATCTCTTCCCCTTTTTGTTATCAACAAATAGGGAATGTAAGCAGTAGAAACTTCCCCTTGAGTGGCGCATGAACATCAAATGATTCTTCAAATCTGTAAGCTCCTTGTAATGATCACTTGTGAAGAAAACCAAATATAACTAACTTGATAAAGAAGTAGAATAACCCAAACTTGTGTCTTATGTCTTGTTTATCCACGTGACTCCAAACTTATACTAACACCATATAAGTAGACCGCAATCTCTTGACAAAATCCTCATCTTCAATGAGACACTGAGCACTACAATGTAACTCCTTTAAGTGATAGTTAACTAGGTCTTCATCCATCCACCCCTTGACCTATGAAACTAGATTTTGCAAGTCTTCGTCAACATCCTTTAAGCACGAACAAGTTATCTCCAAAGTGTAACACTCACTTTAAGATATGATAAGATCACGAATCTAGGTAACTCAACTACAATATCAAATTAGTGATAATCAACTTTCTTCGTAATCAACTAATCTAATAAACCAAATACGAGCTTTTTAAAACCTTTAAGAACAAATACCAATCTTCTTGTGTGTGCGAACCAAAATCCCATGTGTGTGTCACCAAAAATCTCAGTACCAAAAACATGTACAACTTCCCCTCAATTCCAAAACCTCATCAGCAGAAACAAATAACGCAAGAAACACCAGCAGTGGAATTGAGATAACACTAGCAGTGGTTTCGAGAAAACACTAGGAGTGGTTTCGAGAAAACACTAGGAGTGGTTTCAGAAAACACTAGAAATGGTTTCGTAAAAACACTATCAGTGGTTTCAGAAAACACTAGAAGTGGTTTCGTAAAAACACTATCAGTGGTTTCAGAAAACACTAGAAGTGGTTTCATAAAAACACTATCAGTGGTTTCAGAAAACACTAGAAGTGGTTTCGTAAAAACACTAGGAAAGCTGCTTCTAATCATGAATCATAAACACCACACAATGTATAAACAACCTCCATCAAGAATTAGAACAAGTAACACAAATTCAAGAAGTTGAACATGCATGAAAACCCAAAAATTCGAATTATTAAACCAGTTTCTGCAGTCAACTTCGACATTGAATAACTTTTGATAGAGAGCTCAGATCGACAATCCCTTCGGTGAAAAGTTAGATTAATATATAGAGAACGTCCACCGAAAATTTCGTTATGATCCAACGGTTAACGAAAAAGTTATCGCGTTTTTAAAACTGTACTGCAAAAAAATACGAGAATTTTCATATTCGTAGTTTTTCTTCTTTTCGCCATTCTTCGACCAATAAAACCTTGCGAATCCCTAGGTAACGAGCTCCCCAAGCTCTGATACCAATTGTGGAGTTTGTTAAGACTCCATGGATCGTTTTGAGCCTTAGGGTTTAACAATAACATAGATAAAGAACATGCACAGCGGAATTAAACAAACAACTATGTTATTGACACAAGGTTTCATTCACCATCACCTCCAATTATATTAATAACATGTTACCTAAATGTAACAGGGATCAAAGACTTCTTTGATCTTGGGGGTTAATTAAACTAACACTAACCTAGGCGTTTACAAAGAACTACACGCCTAGGACACACACACACACCTTTAGTCGACTACATTATGGAAGACTTATATATATGAAAACCTACACCCCATGTCCTCTTTATATACTAGAGGATTAGGGTTTACAAGATACTACGAAGGACTAAATAATAAATCTTCTATTGCAAGCAAGTCCTTCCATCCTTTTTGTAGATTTTCTTCTTGTCACTTTAAGCCCTTGATGTTTCATTCTTTATTGTTTTGTATCATCGAATCAATAAACCCAACAGTTGATGACTACTCCAGATGGACTTGGGTTTATTTTCTTCGAAGTAAATATCAAGTTCCACAAATGATCATCACCTTTCTCACAAAAATTTAAGTTTAGCTCCGTAACATGGTTAGACAAGTCAGAACAGACAAAGAAACTGAATTTGTGAACCAAACTCTTCGAGAATAGTATGTGAAAGTGGGAATTGAGCATCAGACATCCATTGCACGAACACCAGAACAAAATGGAGTTGTCGAAAGACGAAACCGTACGTTAGTGGAAGCTGCAAGAACGATGTTGATAAATGCAAAACTTCCAGATTACTTATGGGCAGAAGCCGTGTCAACTGCATGCTACACTCAAAACCGTTTTATGATAACCAAACGCCACAAAAAAACACCTTATAAGCTTATCCATAACATAAAACCGAATCTCAAACACTTTCATGTATTTGGTGCTCTTTGTTACCCGAATAATGATCGTGATGACTTTGGAAAGCTCAAGGCTAAAGCTGATATTGGAGTCTTCGTTGGATACTATGAAAACTCAAAGGGATACCGGATCTGGAATCGTCATACAAAAGAAATTATGGAAACCATTCACGCTAATTTTGATGATCTTACGGAAATGGCTTCTGAGCAAAACAGCTTGGAACCCGGACATAACCGTCACAACTTCCCCCAATCATCAGCTGATCAATCGTTTCAACTTACTCGTCGTCAGATGGAAACATTGTTTGCTCCATTGTTTAGTGACGATTTTGATCAACGTGCTCCAGAAGTATCAAATGTTTCCGTTGCTCAACCTGATACTAATCCAGTACCTGATACACCTGAAACAAAAACAATTATTGCTGATGCACCTCTGATTGAATCTCCAACAACAACAGAACAAACCGCTTCTAATGACGTTGATCCAGCTGATGATCTTCTTAATCATAATATACCTGCACCAGCGGATTATGATGGAAATGCATTCTTTAGCCCTTTAGCTACTGAAACTGCAAATTCAGATGTTGCTAAATCTTCTACCAGCCATCTGAATCCACCAAATCTGCACAATGTATACCAACACCAACCCTTCACACACCGATGGACTAAAGACCATCCTCTTGTTAACATCATTGGCAACCCAAACCAACCAGTCGTAACGAGACAACGCCTTCAAACTGAAGGAGAACATTGCATTTATGCACTCACCGTTTGTCAATTTGAACCCAAAAACATTAAATAAGCAATGAATTATGACAACTAGATTGAATCCATGCAAGAAGAGCTGAACCAGTTTAAACGTTTAGTAGTATGGGAATTGGTTGAAAGACCATCAGGGGTCTATGTCATTGGTCTCAAATAGATTTGGAAGAATAAGTTAGATTTTGAAGGTTCGTTTATCCATAACAAGTCGCATTTGGTGGCTAAGGGTTATAGATAGGAAGAGGGGATTGACTTCGAAGAATCATTCGCACCGGTAGCTAGACTTGAGGCGGTACAGATTTTTCTGGCATTTGCGGCTCACATGAACATCACTGTCTATCAGATGGATGTCAAAACTGCTTTTCTAAATGGTAAACAGAAGGAAACAATATATGTTAGTCAGCCAGAAAGATTTGTTGATCCATAGTTCCCTAATCACTTCTACAAACTAAATAAGGCTCTCTACGGTCTCAAACAAGCCCCTCGGGTGCGGTATGATAAGTTGTCATCCTTTTTCCTTGCTAATCAGTTTATCAAAAGTCCAGTCGACCCAACACTGTTTATTCAATATCATGGGGCACACAAAAAATACTCAAACGCTTTTTCACATCTAATGAAAACAAATTTTGAAATGTCAATGATGGGTGAACTTACGTTCTTTTTAGGACTACAAGTTCATCAATCACCTCATGGTATTTTTTTAAGCCAGTCCAAATATGCTCTTGAAATATTGAATAAACATGGAATGCAAAGTTGTGACACCTATGCAACACCAATGGCAAATACCAACAAACTGGATGCTGATTTACATGGGAAATTGGTTGACCCTACCAAATACCGAAGTGTTATTGGGTCTCTCATGTATCTAACAGCTAGTAGACCCGACATTGTATTTTATGTATATCTTTGCTCTCGTTATCAGTCAAGGCCAACTGAAAGACACCTCTTTGAGGCTAAAAGAATCCTCCGATACGTAAAGGGAACCACTAACTTGGGGATCTGGTATCCAAAGGATTCTGGTTTTGAACTAATAGCTTTTTCAGACGCTGACCACGCAGGATGCTTAGATTCACGGAAAAGTACTTAAGGAGGTTTACAATTCCTTGGTGATAAATTTTTGTCATGGCAATCGAAGAAACAAGATTGTATATCCTTGTCATCAACTGAAGCTGAATATCTAGCCATGTCTGCTTGTTGTGCTCAAGTCATTTGGATGAGAACACAACTCAAGGACTATGGTTATGTATTTGACAGAATTCCGGTGTACTGTGACAACCGAAGTGCTATTGCGATCTTGTGCAACACTGTTCAAAACTTGAAGTCAAAGCACATCGATCTTCGATATCATTTCATCAAAGAGCATGTGGAAAAGGGTATCGTTGAGATATACTTTGTAGGTACAGAACACCAATTGGCGGATCTTCTCACTAAAGCCTTGCCTCCCGCATGATTTACTGATTTGATTCACCGTATTGGTATGAGGTGTTTGACTCCAGAAGAACTAGACGAACTTTTAACACATTCTTAAAAAGTCAAACACCAAAACCTCTTTTGTATATATTTTTCAAAAACAAAATACAAAAATATAAAATATGATAAAAATCCAAAAATATTCTTCTATCTTCAAATCAAACATTGCAAGTACAAAACTTCCATCAACACTGTGTTCCATCAAACTTTTCATCATTTTTTCTCGAACAAGTGTTGAGGGGGAGAAAGTAAAGATTTTTCAGTTTCATAAAACCTTGTACTTGCATGTTACCAAAAATACGTTGTTTCTTTTAAATGGTAGATACGTATCTTGTTATATACCCTCCTCGGTCTCAAATGATTACAAAATTTCACTATTTCAAAAGTCGAGGGGGAGTATCGTTAAGTTTCTTTCCTAAAATGAATTTTGTCTAACCAAAATGGAAGTTAATGGGCCTTGGTTGAAAAACGTTTGAGGTTGGGGGACTAAACTTGTCAATTTTCAAAATAATTTCAAACAAAAACTCTCAACCTAACACATTCAATTTTCAAAATAATTTCAAACAAAAACTCTCAACCTACTAGCATTTATTTCAAAAACCTCCTAGATTCTACGGCTTGCATTCATTCTACAAATCCGTTCAACAAAATCAAAATATGTAAGTGGCAAACATTTTTGATCATGTTTTTAAACATTGGTTTTGAAAATCTTTAAAATCTAACGGTTAAAACTTTCAAACCTTTAATTTTTTTATTACGCGTATGCGTAGGAAATGGGATTACACCTAAGTGTGTTTATGATGAAATGGTGAGTGTTAAAACCTTTCTAAACGTGTTAGGAAGCTATTTCTATCATTCATGTTCACCCAGAAACATCAATTTTACCACTTTGAAAAATTAGGGTTTATGTTTGAATTTGGGGATTTCTTTGTTTGTGAGTTTTGATACGATTAGATGCCTAGGTTAGTATTAGAACATGTTTAATTACATGAAATGTGCCTTTAATTCTACCCAGAAACATCAAAAAATGAGAATTCAAGTTTCAGGGTTTAGAGGCTCGTTATCCATGAATCTTTTGATTATGTGGATGTTTGATAACATCAAATAGTCCTGAATATTAAGTATCAATTTCCTCCGATAATGCTTGTAATTTATATCATTTATATGGATTTACGCTTGTTTTCCATTGTTTTCCACTTTCAGGTAAATTACGAGCATTGGAGCTAAAGAGACGTGGAATTAGAGAATTATATAAAGAATTATCATAGTATGCTGATTTTGAAGAAGTTATGGCGTAACTCATCTCTCACATTACGCCGTAACTATTGCGTGACTCAGAAAACCAACTTATCAGAAGGTTACGGCGTAACTCTTCCCAAAGGCTACGACGTAACTATATTAGGTCAAATGAGGTTCCACGCCGCTGATACTTACGCCATAACTATTTCATCAACTATGGCGTAACCATGTTTATTGATCACTACGGCGTAACCACTTATAAGGTTACGTCGTAACTAGCAGATCTAGTGCAAAATACGAAGGAGTTGAAGGTTACGACGTAACTCTTGTTATAGTTACATCGTAACGCAGATCTGGCCTATAAATACCCCACGAATTCCAGCATTTCTAAACATCCCATTCCACACACAACAAACAGAGAACGTGGGAAAAAGCTCAAGGCAGGTCTAGAGGAGCATACGGAGCTGTTTCCAAGGGAGAAATCACTCCCCTACGATAAGCATTAGCATTTTATATTTTCTTTACTTTCAATTCATGTATTTCGTACCTTTGAATATTGAATTGGTTTGTATGATTAATATGAGCGGCTAAGCACCTCTTGGTGTTGGCCTAGTTATGATTCCTTAATTGTTTTGTTTGCGTTTACATTACTTTCGTACCATTATTTCTAAGTGTATGCATGCATAATTTATTGGTAGCTACCCTTGGTTCGGTAGTTTTGAATGGTGGTAGAGGCCAATTGCCTAGGAGATATGACCAACTGACCCTAGGTGAGCGGACTGAGACGGGAAGGGTAAGATATGACCAGCTGACGACCCTTTCTACTTGTGCGATTTAACCAACTGATCACCTACCGTTTGGATGAACTTAAGAATTAGGGGGTGAGTGTTTAAGTTTATAACGCCCTGGCACTCACTATTATAAATCTAGCATGTAGCGGTACTTATGAGGGGACAACTGACTTCTCCTATGGTGGCATCTTTGCTGATAGGTTAGGGAGAATTGACCAAATGTTGTCCTCTCGACTTTGACCCCACCTGAAGTAATTGGAAGTAAGTAGACGTAGACATAACTAGCTAGGAGGATTAACTAGGTTAGCACCACTCTCCTCTATTGATTTACCCTTTACCTCTTATCTGCCTTTTATTTGCTTTATTCTGCTTTAGTAGTTTAAATAATTAATTCCTTATCGAAACCATTATTAATCTCTAACACCTAGACTTAGTAATAATCCAACAAACATAGCTCTTGGGACGACCTCGGCTTTACCGATTACTACACTACACGCGACCGGGTACACTGCCCGTTAGTGCACTAGGGTAGACCATAGGTATAACGAGACTTTATAAATTTTAAAACCTGGTCAGTAAAACCTGCATCAAGTTTTTGGCGCTGCTGCCGGGGAGTTATTTTAGGATTAATATTAAGTCTTTCATTTCGTATTAAACTTTTCTCACGATCATTTTTCAAGTTTTCAGGTACCATGGAAGTTGTTAACATCGATGACCTCACTCTTGAGGAAAACTTGGCAAGAGCGGAATAAGGGCCGGGTCTCGTAAGACCGGCAATTGGAGCGGATGTCCGTTTCGAAATCAAAGACCAATTTATGAGGGAGCTTCGTGCTAACCCTTTTTCAGGAAACAGGGACAAAGATGCATATGAGTACGTTGAAAATGTCCTATACATCGCTAGCCTTTTCAACATTCTGGGTGTGTCTCATGATGCTGTTATGCTAAGGCTTTTCCCAATGACTCTTACTGGAGCTGCCAGAAGATGGATCGAAAGATTGCCCGCTGATAACGCTACACGCGTCGTTCGGGGTCAAGGAAACTTCCTTTTCTTCGAGCAAGTTTTATAACACCCTAGGCAGTGAACCTAATCGTTGTAGTGTAGTAATTAGGGTAAGCCACGGGTATTGATATCGTTCTCTAGGGGAATAGGAATGCTAGTAGGGAGTTACTACGCTAAGGTTAAGGTTGAGGAAGATTATTTTTTATCTTTTTATATTTTATGAAAATGGAAAGGTACGAATCTTGGGTATTGGATTTGGGGGGTTGGTATTTCTACCGATTACTCTACTATTATCTAATTATCTAAACTAAGGTTGTGGGAGTCTATGTCTAATTAATGTGTGCTCGTATGATAGTTTAAAGATGTGTTTACTTAGTTTGTATTACTCCTTAATTATCTCCTATTGATGGTTGAGTGTCACGTCTTATTCCTAGTTGCGTTGTGTGTCTAAAGTTGTAGGGTATGCGTTTCTCCCTAACTCTTTGAACTTACCAAAGGGTCTTGTCTACAAACCCACTAGAGATTATAGACTCCTACTCTAAGGCGCTCTTCGGATGGTTTAGCCTACAATCACTCAGGTAATTATACTCTAAGGTTCACAAAGATGAATCAAGCATTAAGTGCACAACGGATGACCTATCGCATTACTAGATCATAAATCAACTAAGATAAGAAACAACCAATCAATATTCAATAATTAAGTTTCATACTTCCTAAGCAAACACACAAATAAATTAGCCGGACATGGAGAACATGCAAGCATACACACAAATAATCAAAGACATAATTGAATTAATGAAGCAAAGACTTATCTTGATGTAAGATAGGGTTAAAAACCCTAAAATACTGTACAAGACACCTTAGGTTCGGTTTTAGGTTTTTACTCCAAAGACTCTCCACACAAAGACTGAAAAATTCGGATTCTATATATAAGATTACAATTGCGACGGCGTCACCTTATGTTTAGTGACGCCGTCGTGTCGCCGCCATTAGGGTTTCGTCTTGGCCACGTTATCCTTGCGACGGCGTCACCTTATGACCGTGACGCCGTCCTCTTCAGCTTCTGACGTCGTCTGGATTGCATCTAGGCCGTCTGAGTAGCGACGACCTACTCTTTCACCACTAGACGCCGTCTCTTGAAAATACGAGTTTTGAGTTCTGTCCCGTCACAATAATTTTGGGACGGCGTCACCAATAGCACCTGACGCCGTCGCCTTCTAACTTCAGCAACTGTGAGTGCCTTGATTTCGACTTTGGCCATTTTCTTCATATATTCGCGCCTTTCCGTCCAAATAAGTGTCATTCCAGCATTTTGCCTTCACGAGACCTAAAAAGTGAAAAGGAACGATATTAAGCAATAACGGATACAAAAGTGATCAAATAAGGACTTAAACGACCCCTCAAAATGGTACCTTTTAAAACCTTATCACCCGCCGGGGCAATTAATACATGGGCTCTACTTAAGAAGCTAGTAAGATCATTTATAAGCTAAGCTAGGGATCAATAACAAAGATTATAACATGCACAGCGGAATAAGCTAATCGATACTTTTTTATTGAACAAGGTTTTCATCACCATAAACTAACTAACTAACTTACCTAGGCGTTTACAAGACAATACGCCTAGGACACACACACCCCTTTAGTCGACTACATATTGGAAGACTTGTGTAAAACCTACACCTATGTCCTCTTTATATACTAGAGGATTAGGGTTTACAAAATACTACAAAGGACTAATAAATAAAACTTCTTTTGCAAGCAAGTCCTTCCATCTTTTTATAGGTTTCCTTCTTGTCGTATTAAGTCCCTCTTGTTTCATTCTTTTTGTCTTATCAACTCAAAAGTATAATTCCCAACAATCTTCCCCTAGTTGATAATGACAAAACCATTCTTGAACGAACTTCCCTAGACGAAATAGAGAAATTGAGATCATGGATCTCACCATGAACGAAACAAGTATGTCTTCCTTTGTCTTCCCCTTAATCCATGCCATGCCACTCAAACATCTCTTCCCCTTTTTGTTATTATCCAAATAGGGAACGTATGCAAATAATGATCTTGACCACCACGAACCAATATCATACTTCAAATCTAAGCCGTCCAATGTTTCCAATTGCCCTCCATGAAGAACACCAAAATGCTTACTAAAAATGAATCCAAAACAGTAGAAAACTCCAACTAGCAGTAATAATAATGATCAACAGTAATAAAAATCAAACACTTCCCCTTGAGTGGTGCATGAACATCAAATGATTCTTCAAATCTGTAAGCTCCTTGTAATGATCACTTGTGAAGAAAACCAAATATAACAAACTTGATAAAGAAGTAGAATAACCCAAACTTGTGTCTTATGTCTTGTACTAACCACGTGACGTTGAACTTATACCGCTAAAAAATATAAGTAGATCGCAACCTCTTGACAAAATCCTCATCTTCAATGAGACACTGAGCACTACAATGTAACTCCTTTAAGTGATAGTTAACTAGGTCTTCATCCATCCACCCCTTGACCTATGAAAACTAGATTTTGCAAGTCTTCGTCAACATCCTTTAAGCACGAACAAGTTATTTTTAAACGATTCCGCCGTTTAAAAATAAAATAAGAACACTCATCCAAGTAATTCTACTTCACCTTCAAATAAGTGATAAATAATCCTCTTCGTAATCAATTAATCCAATAAAATCAACTTCGAGCTTTTTTTTAAATCTTTAAGAACAAATAACCAAATTCCTTGTGTGTGTGAACCAATATCATGTGTGTGTCGCTAAAAATCCATAACAATCGTCATGCTCGACTTCCCCTCAAATCGAAAACCATACGAGAACCAAAACGTACGCTCTATCCGTTATCGATCAAAAATAGCAGTAGTATCAAATAACCATAGCAGTAGTAAAACGTTGCTAGTATATGAAACCCATATTTAATCTCACACATATTAACCAACCTACCTTCGACACACCAAACAGTTCTTTAACCAAGCATGCGATCCAAAATAATGAATTGAAAATCACACATGTGATATCACCAACCAAAGATGAATTGAAAGTTATAATTCAACCAATCAGTAAGGAGGTTGAAAATGGTTCACATGCAGAATCACAAAACTTATTAACAAATTTTATCTCAACAATGATAAGAATTAAAAACGAGCCACTATTATCCTATACTCACCGACCCAAAAAAACGAATTCCATGCGCGTGTTTGACAATATCATCAGTGAGTACGAGGTTTGAAAGAATTAATAACCAATCATGATCAATTACCACATGTTGATCCAATAATTTGAAAAGGCAGTACTATCCGTTATCAAGCTTCAATATAATGTAACTCACCGCAGCGGATTCAAAGAAAGTAGCAGCAGTAGGGTCGAGACCTCAGCAGTAGAAACAAGCGCAAGCAGTACAAACTGCTTTGTCAATATACAGGTAGCAGTAGAAACTTTAAAAACCTTTGAGTATCATCAATCCACGAGGAGAATGTTATATCAATCTCAATATGATATATAATATTCAATAAATAGCCCCACATGTGAATCACAAAGAATAATATCTTCGATAAGAAATCCAATAACAGAAGCATGCACTGACCCTTGATTCACATAATAATTAACGAGGTCATCCTTGTTAAATCATCCAATCAGGTACCACAGAATGAGTTCATTGACGACAAAGAAAAGAATATGTTGCCATGTTATACTTTGTCATCACAGAAAAATTGATACCCTTTAAAACCCTTAAAAATTTGACTTTTTAAAACCTCCCTCTGCAGCCAACTTCGACAGTCTATAACTTTTGATTTAAAAATCAGATAGACGATCCCTCCGGTGGAAAGTTAGATGGCTATATAGAGAACGTCCACCTAAAATTTCTTCACGATCCAACGGTTAACGAAAAAGTTATGCCCTCTTGAAAACAGTGTTGCAGAAGTATATACGAAAAATTTCAGACTCGAATTTTTTTAATCTTTCGCCATTCTTCGACCAATAAAACCTTGCGAATCCCTAGGTAACGAGCTCCCCAAGCTCTGATACCAATTGATAAGATCGTTTATAAGCTCAGCTAGGGATCAATAACAAAGATTATAACATGCACATCGGAATAAGCTAATCGATACTTTGTTATTGAACAAGGTTTTCATCACCATAAACTAACTAACTAACTTACCTAGGCGTTTACAAGACAATACGCCTAGGACACACACACACACATTTAGTCGACTACATATTGGAAGACTTGTGTAAAACCTACACCTATATCCTCTTTATATACTAGAGGATTAGGGTTTACAAAATACTACAAAGGACTAATAAATAAAACTTCTTTTGCAAGCAAGTTCTTCCATCTTTTTATAGGTTTCCTTCTTGTCGTATTAAGTCCCTCTTGTTTCATTCTTTTTGTCTTATCAACTCAAACGTATAATTCCCAACAGAAGCACTTTATTCAGAGATATTGTCCACCATCAAAGATTTCTAACCAACTTTTGGAGATCCATAATTTCAAGCAATTAGACGATGAAACGTTGTATCAAGCTTGGGATAGATACAACGATCTCCTTTACAAGTGTCCTACACATGATTTGAACAACCAGCAGAAGGTCAACATTTTCTACAAAGGAATTAACGTAACTACAAGACAAATGTTGGACTATCAAGGACCTATCCCAAACATGACTCCTACTCTTGCAATTGAAGCCATTCAGAAACTTGCCGATCACTCTAAAAAATGGCATGATGAGGGGAGCAACCAAAACTTTTAGACAAGTTCAATAAGCATTGCTTCCATTTCAAGCAAATTGGAAAACCTTGAAAGAGATATGAAGAAGCTCCGGGAAAATGTTCATGCTATTCGGATTGGATGCAATAAAAGTGAAGACCGGGACCAAGTCGGAGATTTTCCTATGAATAATATAAAACCCCGATTCGAGAAGGTTATGTATGGAGAAGGGAAATCTTTTTATCAAGATTCCTTCAAGGCAAGAAATTTTTCGCTCGAGGAATCAATAAAAAAGTATCTTGAGGAAGATGATAAGGGGCAAGCCGACAGGAACGCATTGCTCAAAAAATTCCATGATACTAGAACCGCTCTCCTGGAACAGGATAATAATATGGAGAACGACAAAGGATTGATTGTGAAAAATGATGTTAATCAAGACAATTCATTCGATGATAGTTCCTGTAATGCCATATACTCCAGCAATGGAAAACCCCTCTATACCCCTTTCAGATACGATAAAGAGGAGCTCTCCGGATTGTAAAAACAAGATGAAGCCATGTGCAACAAGACAAGTCTCCCAAAGGTTGAATTACAGACTGATGTCGAAGCTGCTATGGGAAACGAAGTAAAATTAAATGCCAGATGCTCTGCAGTCATCCTGAATCAAATCCCTCTCAAGGAAAAGGACCCAGGAAGTTTCATTCTCCCTTGCTCTATTAATAATTTACATAATATAAATGCCTTAGCTGACTTAGGGGCTAGTATTAGTATCATGCCATTCTCAATGTGTAAAAGATTGAATCTCGGCCCTATCAAACCCCTTTGCATGACCATTGAGATGGATGATAGAACGGTTAGCATACCTAGAGGAATAGTTGAGAATGTGCTCATCAAAATTAATAATTTCACCCTTCTTGTAGACTTTGTCATTTTAGACATGGAAGAAGACCTCGACATTCCTTTAATTTTGGGAAGACCCCTTCTGGCTACTGCTCGTTCTAAGATTAATGTTTTCAAAAAAATCATCACTTTAAAAATAAACGATAGAAAGCTTACACTGAATATGGATGACGTTGGAAAATGTCAGCCAGTCGAAACTGTTTGTGTTATCAAGAAAGGAAAAAGCAAAACTATTCCTCCCACCATCACACACAAGCACTACGCTTCTAATGATCGTAACATGCAGGGCAGGAAATCCAAAGAATTCAAAAAAGGAGGAATACAACGTGATGACACCTCAAACAATACGGAAAACGAGTATGACAAAATATGGCACGAAGTTCAGAAAGTAGATTACAAGCACTTACCCAAATTAAAATATCATTGGTGCAAAGATATCCCTATTGACCACGATAAAGGATTTGATCTATGGGCTTCAAGCAACCCTTACTCAAACATCTGTGACGGGGGACACGACATGGAAAGAATAAAAAACAACAAATACTTATGGTCCTCAACCAATGACAAAGAGATAACATTCGAAGTTTGGATACGAATTAAGTACGTAGAGGTTAGCGATGATGATAAAAGGAAAATATGGACTGATCCTTGTCTCAGCAAACCCAATGAGAATAATCACGAGACAACAACCACTGGCCAGGGGCTCATTGGTCAAAAGCATTGGTGTGAAATGATTAAAACCGCTGATGGGGATTCTTGGGCTTCGTGTAATCCTTACGATGACAACTGTAATGGAGGAAGTAATACCAAAAGAGTAGGAGCCGACGAATTCCTTTGGAATTAAACAACTGACCATAAACAAACCGAGGTACAATGGTCAGGGAGATTAAGATTTAACGATTGGGTGAAAATCAAATATGGAAAAATTGATACGTCCACTAAGAATAAAATTTGGAAGGACTGCATGAATGAAGATAATCATGAGACTCTTCACGATACTGGTAACTCAACAGTTGATAACCAGACAGACACGAAAGAAGATTTCAATTACGGGATTGTGGATAACTCAATTGAAACTAAAAACTACTGCATTAAAGGAACCATTGACAAAGAGCTACGGTACAAGGTAAGTATGACTGACCTTGAAGATGAGGAGTATGCGCAAAGCAGATGCAAGCTACTTGGGATCCAATATAGAAAACCACCACCTATTATAGCCGAAAGAGTCGTATTCACTAGGTATCACTTGGGACCGGACGAAATTTTTTGCAAGGTTCGGAAAGCGGGAATCAAAGAATACGACCGCACAGCTCCCAATGTCACCTGGATCCGGAATAACTTAATGAAAGATATTGAAGAGGTCGGGCAAGTCCAAAGTCCCCCATAGAAGCCCCGCGGCTCTGAGTCTAACTTAAAGACTCGTGAATAAAGAAAAGTGCTCTTTCGGGAGACAACCACAATTATCCCTTTCTTTTGTTTTATTTCCATTTCTGTAGGGTTTTGTGTTTTCTAACCATTTTTGCAGGGAACGAGGAAGTAATTGATGCTGCAGTTTGCTGATCTGACCAGAGTTACGGCGTAACTCATCTATGTTATTACACCGTAACCAACTTTTTGGCAGCAGAATTCTTGACGCATTACTAATTATGGCGTAATACCATCTCTGTGGTTACGTCGTAACCACTCGCTTTGTAGCTTATGCCAGGTTTTGCCAGTTACGGCGTAACTCCCTCATAAGAGTTACGACGTAACCTTCCTCTGCTTTAATTCTTTCATTTTAAAACACAATTACCTTGTATTAGTATTTTAAATGAACTTTGTGGGTGTGTTCCCTGTAAACCCTCACGAGACTTCACTCGTCCACTTGAGACACCAAGTGGTTTAAAAGGCTTGTTGCATATGCTAAATGCAACCGTGATTCCTACGAAAGTGAGTTAGGTTTGTTTTTCATTTTTAATTTTTTTTTTTAGAATTATGCTTGGCGGTATTGTGATTTCAGGGATTGAAGTTTGTTCATGATGCTTATACGAAGGCACGTCTCTTTTTCGTGGGCCTTCTTTCTTTTTGGAGAAAATTTCAGGGAAGTTCTCGCTCTAATTCTACTTTTCTCTTCACCTTTATTTAATGCTTAGTAAAAAAGGGACTTTGTACAATTCAAGTGGGGGGACGGGAGTAGAATTATCTCTTGAACATTATTTTGCCCTCGTTTTTCTAGTTTATTTTGGAAAATTATGCCATTTTTAAAATTTTGACATGTTTTTCTTAACCTAACTAGATTAGATCTTAGCTGAGCACATACAACCCTTGATATATTATGGTGAGATTAGCCTTATCCGTTTCCAATATTTTACCCCAAATCCACCAAATTATGAGTGTGTCGGTAGCTTGTAAACTTTAGAACTTCGCCTTTGCATCATTTCGAGACCATAGACGAGGCATGTTGAGTTAGCTCGATGTATTTGGACTTTTCAGTTTTAGAAGGCAATATTATAGGATTATCACCCAAACAGCCTACCATTGTGTGTCTATCGATTAGTCACCTCGACTTCTCGACCCCCATGTGAAACCCTTTTGTTGCACTCACCTTTAGTGCAAGATACCCCTAGATACACCCATCTGAGCCATTCCTTTAATTTTGTTAACCTGATATATTGTTTCGATACACCTATACACCTTAGCCTACCCTGTAGTCTTTATTTGTGATTGGAAAGTCATCATTTGCCTAAGTTCAAGGTTCAAGTGGAAAGGTTCGGAAATCACGCTTTCATCGACAACATTCCTGAAGATCATTGAAGAACCCCCAAATTCTCATTGTTCATCTCAAGTGGGGGGATATTATGTTTAGTTATTATAGTTATGATTAAAAAAATAGTTGTTATGTTATTGTAAAGTGCGATGTTATAAGCACTATGTTATGAGCTTTATAGACTTAGTATCGAGGAGGCCACCTCAGTCACATTTGAAGATTGGAGTTGGTAATTATGCCAACAGTTGGAGAAAAGGTAGTGTGCCCATCACGACGTCCTCTAATGACACATCTACCTTATATTTCATGATTCGGTTTCTTGACTTCAAAGCTTGAACTTTGGGCGGACGGTAAGTGGTGATGACTTGGTTATAGATTTAGACTACCTACTTGTTTTTTATTTTACACCATTTATATATCCCATGTCTTATCCTACCCTTTAGTCATGAAGTGTGTCTAGGCGATGCAGCGAGCAATCTTTGGTGTCTTGGACATGGATTTGGTCATGTATCATTGATTTTGTCCACTTCGCCGTGACATGTTAGCAATGACGAGTCACCCCTTAACCTTTGTCGTGTCTTCCCATATTTCCTTCAAGAATTGTTTATCCCTTAACTCTAGTGGTGGAGATTTGTGTAACCGCCAAGCTTATGATAGAATACATGCTATGACTGTGTGATTGAGTGATCACCCCAAAATTGACACTTAGAATAGTTGAGAGATTTGAATTTTTTGTTCCCCTTTCGTGAGGTGTTCGGCTTTGTTTTATTCTAGCATAAGGGATTTATAAACTTATATTTTCCAGGTTTTGGGAGATATCTTTTTAGGAATCTTTCTAATAAGGTCTACTTGAGGGCAAGTAGAGTTTAAGTGGGGGGATATTTGATAACATCAAATAGTCCTGAATATTAAGTGTCAATTTCCCCCGATAACGCTTGTAATTTATATCATTTATATGGATTTACGCTTGTTTTCCATTGTTTTCCACTTTCAGGTAAATTACGAGCATTGGAGCTAAAGAGACGCGGAATTGGAGAATTATATAAAGAATTATCATAGTATGCTGATTTTGAAGAAGTTACGGCGTAACTCATCTCTCACATTATGCCGTAACTATTGCGTGACTCAAAAAACCAACTTATCAAAAGGTTACGGCGTAACTCTTCCCAAAGGCTATGACGTAACTATATTAGGTCAAATGAGGTTCCACGCTGCCGATACTTACACCGTAACTATTTCATCAACTACGTGTTAACCATGTTTATTGATGACTACGGCGTAACCACTTATAAGGTTACGCCATAACTAGCAGATCTAGTGCAAAATACGAAGGAGTTGAAGGTTACGGCGTAACTCTTGTTTTAGTTACGCCGTAACCCAGATCTGGTCTATAAATACCCCATGAATTCCAGCATTTCTAATCATCCCATTCCACACACAACAACCAGAGAACGTGGGAAAAAGCTCAAGGCAGGTCTAGAGGAGCATATGGAGTTGTTTCCAAAGGAGAAATCACTCCCCTACGATAAGCATTAGCATTTTATATTTTCTTTACTTTCAATTCATGTATTTCGTACCTTTGAATATTGAATTGGTTTGTATGATTAATATGATTGGCTAAGCACCTCTTGGTGCTGGCCTAGTTATGATTCCTTAATTGTTTTGTTTGCGTTTACATTACTTCCGTACAATTATTTCTAAGTGTATGCAGGCATAGTTTATTGGTAGCTACCCTTGGTTCGGTAGTTTTGAATGGCGGTAGAGGCCAATTGCCTAGGAGATATGACCAACTGACAATAGGTGAGCGGACTGAGACGGGAAGGGTAAGATATGACTAGCTGACGACCCTTTCTACTTGTGCGATTTGACCAACTGATCACCTACCGTTTTGGATTAACTTAAGAATTAGGGGGTGAGTGTTTAAGTTGCTAACGCCCGGGCACTCACTATTATAAATCTAGCATGTAGCGGTACTTAATAACTTGGCTTAGGGGACCAGGAACAACAGGACTTATGAGGGGAAACCTGACTTCTCCTGTGGTGGCATCTTTGCTGATAGGTTAGTGCGAATTTACCAAATGTTGTCCTCTCAACTTTGACCCCACCTGAAGTAACTGGAAGTAAGTAGACGTAGACATAACTAGCTAGGAGGATTAACTAGGTTAGCACCACTCTCCACTATTGATTTACCCTTTACCTTTTATCTGCATTTTATTTGCTTTATTCTGCTTTAGTAGTTTAAATAATTAATTCCTTATCGAAACCATTATTAATCTGTGACACCTAGACTTAGTAATAATCCAACACACATAGCTCTTGGGACGACCTCTGCTTTACCGATTACTACACTACACGTGACCGGGTACACTGCCCGTTAGTGCACTAGGGTAGACCATAGGTATAACGAGACTTTATAAATATTAAAACCTGGTCAGTAAAACCTGCATCAGTGTTTTCTATTTAAAATTGTTGAAAACCACTCATTAGACATCTAAGAACATGCAGAAACAAATCTTGATGAATTTCTATGGTTGAATCTGTTATGCGTAGAATTAGGGTATAGGGTTTTAGGATTTCTTACGCCTAAGATGTTCTATGCCTAATTGTGTCAATCTTGTGCCTGTTTTGTGTATCTGAAAGTATTAGGATTGGTTAGTAATCAAGTTTTCATATTTATGTGTTTCAGGTTTCTTACATGTAAAGTTCAGACTTAAGGTGTTGATGACTTACGCATATGGAATACCTTTATGTGTAAAGGTTACGCATAAGAGCAATCTTACACGTAACTCTTAAGCATAAGGGGTCTACAGAGGGACTACGCGTATCCTGGAAGGATATGCGTAAACTTGGATGTTTACGCCTAAGCTTTTCTCTTACGAGTAAAACTTACGCATAACATTCTGCTAAAAGCTTACGCGTAAGAAGTTAAGCCTTTGGACTAGTTGTACGCGTAAGAATTTCTTACGCCTAAGGCTTGCCCTTATGCTTAAGCTTACGCCTACGCCTAAAGCACATTAACTTATATGTTTACGTTTAAGCCAACTTACCACCTTGTTTTGATATGTTACACATAAAATAACTTGTAATAGTTACAATTAAGTCACCAAAACCAAAATGTTACTCATAAGCTCTCAAAAGTTAAAATGTTGTGTGTTTACGTGATATTTGGACATTAAAACTTCAAAATTAACATACTCACGTAATTTATCACATCAAATTCAAACAATTAGACTTAAAGTGACTTTGGACTCGTAACATTCATAAACATGATAACTTCAATCAAGTAATTGGACAATAAAATCAAACTAAAACTAACACAATGTTTTTCAATATGTTGGTTCTTTTGTCTCAATACCTTTCAGATCACGAAATGGCTGTCAATCAAGAGAATCTCAATGCCCCAAATGAGCTCACTATGGCTGATATCTTCCCTGCGAATTACAAAAAAACCATTGGAAAGAACAATCTCCGTGTCGACTTCAAAAGCTTCACATGATCAGAATCCTCATGCCGAGTTGTTGTTGACATTCTAAAGAATCATCCTTTCCACCCCATGCTTACCAACTCTGCCTCAGTACCTGAAATCTACATCCATCAGTTCTGGCACACTATGGACAAAATTGACAGTCAAGATGCAGTGAAAGTGACCCTTGGCACTAAGGAAGTCACAGTCACAGTGGCGGATCTTCGTGTCATTCTTCTTCTTCCAGTCATTCGTTCTACTGAATACATTCTGATTCCTAACGAACAGGAGGTATTGGATTTCATGGTTAACATTGGATACGACGAAGCTTCTGGTATCATCTCTAAGCACTCCAGTGTCGATCTCAAAAACATCCCACAACCCTAGAGGACCATCTACATCATGATCACCAAATCAGTCTCACGCAAAGATAGTGGTCATGAACACCCAAAGCTTATGCATCTTCAAAATTTCTGGGGAATGGTTCATATGAACCACATTGATTATGTGAGTTTAATCTGGGAAGACAAGATGCAACATTACAGGAAGCCGGGTACCAAGATTCCCTTCATTAGATACACCAAGTTGCTGATCCACAATCTTCTCGGGAAGCACCAGGATATCCCACTGAGAATTAATGACCCTAACACACACTCCATGTTGTATGAGCCTACCTTGAATTTTGTTAGGTTCAAAGACTCCTCAACCCGTAAACAAGGTGCGAAACTACTTGCTTGTTTAATTACCGATGAAATCAAGGTTCTTCCGTCCTACCTTCGTTACAAAGAAGTAGTGTGTGCGGGAAAAGTTGGGTTCATGGATGAAAAGTCAACTCCGGTGGCTACTACAAGGGCTAAGATAGCTAGCAGCACTGGAAGCACAAAAAAGTATAAGAAAAGACATCCAAGCCTAAAGAGGAAAGTACCAGCCAAAATCGTTCATCCCAAAGCAGAACCAGAACCAATTAAACAAGATGTCGATTCTAAAACTGAGTCGGATGATCTGACTATCTACTCTGAAGTACATAAAGATGACACATCCATCAAGAAGTCAGAGGACAAACCTGCTAGTCCTTCATCTGACAAAGGGAAGAAGCCTCTAGAGGAGGAAGAAGAAGAAGAAGAAGATTCAGAATTGGAGCATGATCCTAAGGATGAAGAAAAACAGTTCCAAAAAACTCTAAAGCAACTAAGGATGGAGAAAGCTGCTGGAGAGTTTGAACTTCAACAAATTAAAGGCCCTGGAGGTTCCAGCGGTGGCATTCTTACTACATCCATTCTTGATCCGGTTAATCAACCCGGTAAAGGAACCGATGCCACCACCAAGGAATCTACAGAGGATAAGCAGGAGGAGGATGAGGATATGTTTGATTATGGAGGTAATTAACAAGAGCATGATGAGCGAATCACAGATAAAGATCTTGAGGAAGCTGAAAAGGAAAGGGCGGAAGAAGAACTTGCTAAGAAGGCTGAAGAAGAAATTGCTAAGAAGGCTGAAGAGAAACGCATTCGAAGGGAAGCTGATGACTACATCCTAGACAACCCTGACCATAATCCTCAGCAATCTTCAGAAATACCCACCTCCAAAGCCGAATCATCATCTCACTCATCACCACCACCATCCAAAGAAACAATAACAAAATCTTCATCAAAATCAATCAAGAAGAAGGTCGATACCTGGGCATCTCGCACCAAAGCCAAGATCCAGAAAGCATTGAATCCATCTAGAAAACGCAAACAAAGTCTTCAGGAACAAAGATTGAACATGCTGGCTGAAAAGGTCAACGAGCTTTCTCAAGAAATGGACACGTTCGAAGGAGAAAGAAAAAAAATCAAAACATTTTTCAATAGAGATGTTCAAGGACAAATGGATGAGCAGATCAGGAACTACACTCACCACTTTCTTCTCCAAACTGTCCCTGGGGTGACCAAAGAGATGTTCAAGAGTCAACTCTATCCAACGCTCAAAACACTGGTCAGGAAAATGATTACTACAACACCGGTGGTCATGCAAACCCGCCCAGTCCAGCCTCCAAATGTCACCAAAGCTGATTTGATCTCACAGTTGGTACTATAAATGTCTCCTTGAGCTTCTACTTTCACACCAGATGAATCGAAGTTGTATGAGGTACTTCTTGCACATCAACTAAAGTCAACGTGCAATGAAGCTGCTGGTCAGGACAAGCGACCAAGACATGATGATGATAATGATTAAGACCCGAATGCTAAACGGCAAAAGAAAACCGGCAGGTCATCATCATCCATGCCACCACCACCGCCAAAGACCACCACCACACCCACCAGACAATCTTCTCAACGACCTCCTTCATCTGACAAACCTCGGGATGCAGATTCTCCACCACCACTGCAGAAAACCGGTGATCACTTTACCTATACCGGTGGTGAAGATGAAGACATTCCTGAGCCCCAACAACAACCATCATCTCAACCATCACCGCAACCGGAATCATCCTCCAGACCCAAAAAGAAGAAACAAAGTTTTGTCGTTTCATGGTTGGATGAAGACGACATGGAGGAGTATGATTGGTTTAGCAAGTTGGTTGATGCTACGCCTAGATTGCCTGAAGGTCAAGAACCGGTAGATGGTCGAACAATGGAGCAGGTAAAGATTGTCCAAGATGAATTCAAAGTGAAAAATATGACGAAACGGGAGCTACGCAGGATAAAGAATGACGCATTCAACTTGTTGAAAGACAGATCCTGCAGCGCAGTTGAGGTCGAATATCATTTGGACAACATTGCCTGTGCAATGTCCAACAACATCGACTGGCTGAGTACCGAATCAAACATCGACCTTATAAGGAAGGATAACACTTCATACTACACTGATTGGACAAAGCCTCTACCAACAATTGGCCGAACCGAGCAACCGAAGATTCCATACCATTTTTTCTTCAATAACGATCTAGAATTTCTTCAACACGATAGTAGCGTCAGCAAGAAGTATACTACTTCTCTTACCTTCAACATTACATCTACAGTTTTCTCCGACAATATTGCCATTGAAGAAGACGCCACCAAATTGTACGTTGACAAGGTGGTGGACTACGACCTCGATGCTAAATACGGCATTCATCATTGGCCACCAAGGAGAAGATTGTACTACAGAAGCTGTCAAGTTCAAAGGTCAAACAAGGAGGTAAAGAGTGATAAGAAAATCGTTGCTGTAATGAAGGTTACACTGGCGACAAAGTGGGGTTATTCATTCTTGTCCGAGATCAAGATCAAGCGACAAGATGAACAAGAATATGACTTCACTGAAGCCGATTTCTAGAGATTGTCACTCAACGACATCGAAGATATGTACCTCTCAAAGGTACAAAGAAGGATGAGACAATTCTCAACAGAAATTCAACTTCAGTTCATCACCGCCTTGCTAATCTTCATTCGCAGCAAAGTCATTCAAGAACGTGTTGAAGATCTTCAACTTGCGGTCGAATCAAACCAAAAGCAGATAAATCTTACAAAACCGTTGCTACACTTTCCCAACCTTAATCAACTGCCTCAGTAAACTATCATGCATAAACCGAAGTTTGGGTTCGTCTACCGCAGTGAGCATCATCATACTTGCTTCATGGCATTCTACGAAATCCACAAATTCTGTGATCATACATTGAAAATGGTTCGTTATGGGTTAGCTTATCGGTTAAAGGATATTCAAGAAGGTATTGGTTCGAAGAAGAGATAGAATTCGGAAGAACGAAAGGAAGCTCGCAGGTTCATAACAAGGATGGATGAAAGGTTGCTCCACCAGGATCAGATGAGAAGGTTGGAGAGCTATGTGGGAGGACGACAAAGTTTCTCTATCTTGACGTTTCAACGTGAAGATAAAGTCCCGGGTCGTGTGTAATCGTTGGGTACTCTTTCAAACACTCTTGATTGTATTTTGATACTTGATTTATTTATTCATAATGGCTTGTACATAAATAGCAGTGTACAACCCGATCTTGTAATGAAAGGACCCTATGATACGCATCAGTGCCACAATCCTTATAAAAGGAGCGAAAGCTTCTTACTTTTGAGTAAATTTATCAAACGTTCAACATTTCTCAAAATTTTGCTCAAAAGAACAAGTACTCTCTCTCGTATTTTCAAAACCTCAAAAGTTAATATTACTTATTGAGGGGAAGTATTTGCAAAAATATATTTGTTCAAACAATGTTCTTTGTGGAAATCTTCCCATAAAATTCGAAATGGTCATATTCGATATCAAATTTTCATCAGAAATAACATTAATATGCCATTTTTGAGGGGGAGAAAAATTGTGTGATACAAATATGTTGGATAGTGAATGAATCTAAGTGTGCATAGACTTAACCAATGAATTGACGAACTATGAAATGTCATAAATCAAAAAGATTTGTCTTCCAAGATTTATCTGAGTAGATTGTACCAATTCGAGAAACTCTTGATAGACATGAACTTTGATGGGTTTGAAAACCTTTTCAAGGTTTGTCCACATCTTCAAGGTAGTTATTAGTGTAGGATCGTATATAATATGTTGTTTGATGATTCGGGTGGTCTAGGATGATGATTATACAAGAAAGCCATGGTTAGAGAGATGAAGAGAGTAGAGAGGGTGTTCTAGAGAGAGATAAATCAAAAGGAAAATGTTAGATTATCAAAGAAGCACCACCCCTTCCAAGGATGGAAGGGGTATTTATACTTACAACTAATACGTCCTTCTGTCGGACTGTGGATCAGGCATACAGTGGGTAAAGACCCGTCCTTCCTCCACGGTGTTACACTAAACTAAACTAAGCTATTAACTAACTAATAAACTAACAAATAGCGTAACTAACGATATGTCTACGAGCTAACTTATGCTAGATTATATTTGGGGTGACCGATACTTCACTATGGAATTTCTAATTCCTAACAATCTCCCCATAAGGGAGGTCACCCCATGTTTTACATTTCGAATCCTAGCCTTCTATTATATCTTAAGTCTTGAGCTTGTAGACTTTAATTCTTCACTTCCGTAATCTTTGTGCTTAAGCAGTGACTCTTAATAGTCTGATTACTTTGTACTTTAAGTGGAGGCCTTTAACTGATCCACATCTTTGATGATCTTCGAGCTTTATGGAGATCATCAGCCACAGTAAATCTCTGGATAACCCTTTGTAGTGTTGCCTTCATGTGCTGTTGTGACTTACGGACCGACATGCTCACATTCTGGATCATGATTTCTTCTCATCAGAGTAGCGGAAGCTTTAGTTGATTCATGATATTTGCAGCAGCGTAGCAGAAGCATGAAGTGAAAATATCAGAGTCTTTGATGCACTTACCATGATTTCTTTAGAAATGGATGTGTTGTGTGAGCATGTGGCTATGGATTGACTTCTCAATTCTGATCAGCTGCAAACGTTGGGTGTACCTGCATACAACAGTTAGCAATAAAGTGCACGAAAGTGTCTTTGACCACTTTCGTTGAATTGAGGTACACGGCCCATGGTTCCCCATTGATTAGTACAAGTACTGCCTGTGATCAGGTAGAATTCCTAAGAATCTCCTTGATAGGGTTTCGCAGCTGCTCTAGCTGTTCTCAAACTAGAACGTCTCAAAGAAGACAACATGGAGTGAGTGAACCAGCAAATTAAGGTTTGCTGATTAAGGAAAATGATTTGAAAAACAATCGTGTATTGCTCATCAGAAAGCATTTTTGCAATACACCAAAGGTTTTATATTGGAAATCAATTTTCAATCACAAATACCTTTTGATTTTGAAAACATACTACACATATGACGTGCTAAAGAAAAGAATTTTTTGTGCACATCGACTGGTTTTTCAAAGGTATCCGTCAATCCATTTCCTGGACCAAGGTTGATTCAATAATGAATCGCCCCATCGTTTCAATCCAGTTGTCACAAGTTTGGTCTATTGGATAGATCTCACATGTCACCCACCAAGAGCTTGTTTGATGTTGGCTCTAGAAGGATTTCCATCTTCATCGTGAGTATTTTTTCATATCACTCGGATGTTCTGGCAATACCACAAGGATAATGGGTAGGACTCTTAAGATATATTCTTACTTTCCACATTGTGTGAAACACTGAGTCTTCATAGATTGTGTCATAATGATATTTATTGATGGTCTCGTGGCTCTAGACTCAATAGTGCACATTTGGTTCCTATGTCGGAGACTAGGGAGAGGGTCTCCTTCTTTAATATCAACAATCTCTAAGAGAAAGTCGATAGGCAATGTAGGTTCCCCGTGAGAATGAAACAAGTCCTTTTAAAAGGAACTTGAGTGGCTTGGGAACTTGTAGTGCATTATGTCACTGGGTCCATGACGTCTTGTCTTCAATACCGGAGTTACCTTGGTAACCACCAGTAGCATGTGAATTGAACCTGGTTTCTGCCCTAAGGTTGAAATAATGAAGGGCTATTTCTTTTCACCCTTTTCTCTTTCATTTCTTTTTTATTCTTCAACCCCTTCAGTGCTTATCGAGATTTCATAACTAGAACCTTGTTGGGTTTGTTCCAGTTCTAGCTCTATCTCAGTCCGCACTCTTCCCATTTCTCACTTTTCTCCTTTTTATTTCATCATACCTAAGGACTTCTACACTATCTAGTGGATTGTCCCTGGGTAGATCCCTTCGGCTCTGGCGGGATCGTGGGAGCGAATACCTAACCTAACCATCCTTATAACACCATGCATAAAGTAAATTGGTCAGTCCTTTTGGTATAGTTCTTTCCTTCATGAAACCACTTGAAAAATCATTTGGAAAATCAATCAAGGTACTTGTGATGTAATATCAAAGCATTTTATACCTTAATTGTTTTTTATCTTTTAGAAATGCTCTCCCTCAACATGTGCATATGATATTGATATTGTTTAGCACATGGAGGCAAGAGTTCTTAGAAATGATTTCTTGATCACAATTTCCTTAGAAAAAGCCATTTGATTTTCTTGTTAAATTTCCCCCCTCAATCTGTGCGTTGGATATTTGAAAATCATTTTGCACATAGAGGCATAGGTGCACAAAAACCGGTTTTTACCGGTTTTCGGTTTTTGGAAAACCGGTTTTTAAAAAACCGGTTTTGCCAAAAATCAGTTTCGGTTTTTCCGGAATCGGTTTTTTTCGGTTTTAAATGTTCGGAATCGGTTTTTTTCGGTTTCAAATGTTCGGAATCGGTTTTTTACCGGTTCGGTTTTTTCGGTTTTAAATGTTCGGATCCGTTTTTTATCGGTATTTTACCGGTTCGGTTTTTTTTCGGAATTTAAAACATTTAATACATTTCAAATACAATCATAACTTTTATTTAAACAATACAATCATACAACTAAAACTATAAAATACTAATACATTTCGAATACAATCATAACTTTTATTTAAACAATACAATTATAGAACTAAAAACAAATAAATACTAATACATTTCGAGCTTCGGCATGGCCATCACCCAAAAACATATTAGTATACTCAAGTATATCGAGCTTCGGCATTGCCATCACCCGTGTATACTCAAGAAATTAAATCATCCAAAAATTCTTCTACATCTAACTCTTCAACATCAAATGGTTCAAATTCACCTTCATCTAATTCGGTAGCCGGAGGTGATATCCCCATGTCATCTTCTTCTTGTGCTATAGTTTCTTCAACTTCTTCAATCGAACCTTCCAACGATGTTTGATGTTGTACCCTATCTACTCCGTCCATATAATCTTTCAAACATACACATACTTCCACGGATTCGGGGCTAAGTTTTGTCCTTCTATCCGATATAATTCGACCACTATGAGAAAAGGCCGACTCGGAAGCTACCGTCGAAGCTTGGACCGCTAGTAAGTCACGAGCCATAGCGGCTAAAATTGGAAATTGGATTTCCCTTTCTTTCCACCAAGCCAAAATGTCAAAGTTTGCAAACTCATCGGGACTTAAAGTTGTTAAAAAGTTTGTAGCCATATATTGTCCCAACTCGCTTGTCGGCGCCGATGATCGTTGACGCTTTGTAGCGTCTTCACGTAAAGTATTATAAAGGTTTATGTTAATGTCCCTTGTCATTCGGGACGAACCGGCCCGCATTGGGTCGAGAATTGGGTTTGGTTGTTGACCATATTTTGTTGCATAAATTTCAAACAATTTTTTAAAATAATCATTAAATTTAAAAACTTGAGATTCTATATAGTTGGGATCTTCACCGTCCAACCCAAAAGATAATTCTAAATTTTCCATTATTCTTCTTATTAAAAATTCTACGCCTCCAACATTTAAACATGGATTAAGTGCGGCGGAACAAGTATAAACCAAAGGTAAACTAGCAAAATATTTTATAAATCTCTTTTTTATAACTTTAACCATTTTTCTAAACATTTGAGTAGGTGAGTCTTTTAATTCGTCTAATTTTTCCGTCATAGCATAAACTTGATTTAAAACTAATGGGCTAGTTGGGTAATAAACACCCGATACTATAGTTGTTGCCTCTTTAAAAACTTGTAAAAAAATAGTTAAAGCATTTAGTCGATCCCAATCTTGCTCATCTATCGAAGTAGAACGGTTTTTTTCAACAAGTAATTCATTAAAAGCATCTAAAGTAGTACGTTGTCGTAATATATTTTCAAACATAATGCAAGTAGAATTCCACCTAGTAGGTGTATCTAATTTCGGTCCTAGCCATGGTTCACCACATTGTTTACGAAAACGTTTATAGTTCATTTGTCGTTCATTACTCGAGCGATATATATTTGTTAACATACCCCAAAATACCAAACGTAATCTCTCACATATTTTTAATGCCGCTTGAACGGATAAATTTATAACATGAGCAACACAACGGGAATGAAAAAAAGCACCATCTAAAATGGGTTTTATACGTAATTTTAACAATTCCATAGCTCTAGTATTATTAGATGCATTATCTAGTGAAATCGTAAAAACTTTATCATCTAAATTATATTCAATTAAAGTGTCATGTAAAATTTTTCTTAAATTAGATCCTGTATGTGGATAACCAAATAGTTTAAAAGCAATTGTCCGTTTCATTAATAACCAAGATTCGGGATTAAACCAATGAGCCGTAACGGCGAGATAAGAATTTGCCGAACCATGTGGTGCGGTCCAAACATCCGTAGTTATAGAAACACCATATTTATAATCATGAAAACCATTAATAATATCATTTTTAGCCGTTTCCCATAATTTAAAAGCATCACTTCTAAGTTTAGTACGACTTACTTGTTTATACCGCCCGTGTAGCCTCTTTTTGATGATGGCCGTAAGCTTGGCGTTGTCGAAGAGGTTGAATGGATAAGTATATTGAATGACCCACCCCGCAAAATCTCTTTGAAGCGCATCATTATCATATACACAAATTTGACCATCATCACCAATAGTACCGTCGGCATTTTGAGGTACCGCGGAACATTTGGCTATATGACCCTTTAGTGTAGTGTTAGCCCCGGAAGCATAAAAGCTCAAACATTTTTTGCAACGCGCCTTTTCCGTCCCATCCTTCATAACACACAAATCCATATGATTAAAAACCTCCGGATTTCGTGCGGTTGGTTTAACATGAAGAACATCATCTTGTGTGTAATGTTTTCGTGACCGGGAAGACCCAACGGAGGGAGGATTAGTGGAAGCTTGTTGTGATTGTGTGTTTTCCATTATAAAGAAATTAGAGATAATAGAGAGATTAAAGAGAGATTTGATGTGTTTTAAGCCTCAACCCAAAACACATATTTATACTACAAGTTCTAGCTTCAAAGTACTCAAAAAATCAAAAAAAAGACAAGAAAAAACGGTAAGAAACATGTCATAACGTCTACTGTGCTACAGTAGCCATTTTCCAGCTGACCGGTTTTCGCCGGTTTTCGCCGGTATTCAAATCCAACGGATAGTTTGACTTTACGTTGACCGGTTTTTAAAACCGGTTTAACCGGTTTAAACCGGTTTTTAGCCGGTATTCAAATCCAACGGCTAGTTTGACTTTACGTTGACCGGTTTTTAAAACCGGTTTAAACCGGTTTTTAGCGGTTTTCGACAAAAAAAAAAAAAAAAAAAAAAAAAAAAAAAAAAAAAAAAATCGGTTTTAACCGGTTTTTTCAAAAAACCGGTTTTACCCAGTTTTAGAACCGGTAAAAAACCGGTCCGCTGGAAAAACTTAAAACCGGTACAACCGGTTCGGTTTACTAAAACCGGTTTCGGTTTTGTAAAAACCGGTTTTTAAAACCGGTTCCGGTTTTGTCGTCCGGTTTTTTTGAAAACCGGTTTAAACTTGCACCTCTACATAGAGGCAAGAGGTTTTTGAAGTACTTTTCACGATTGCCGATAGAAACCATTCGCTCCCCATCAATATGTGCATCGATAAACGAAAGAGTTTAGCACGTCTAAGAGAGAACTTGTACTTTGAATCAAAACGATCATCTTTTATCAAATTCATAATTAAATCACAAATTCTCCCCCGATCAAAAATATCAAATCCTTTGAGATTTTGGATCTCAAGTGGTTTAATAAGGTTCAGAAAACATGGGAGAAAATGTAGCCTTGCTTAAGTACTCTTCTAGTTTTTTGGTTAAATGCTCCTCCTCAATCATGTGCATCATGTATTTGAAATCGTTTGGTACATGAAGGAAGGAGTGCTTTGAAACAATCACCCTTTAAAACCGATTTGAGATTTAAATCACGATCTCTCCCCCGATCAAAAATTTCAAACCATTTGAGATTTGTGATCCCAATTGATTTAAATCATTTAGAAAATTTTGGGGAAAGACGTGGCTTGATTTAATTTTGAAATTAACTGATAAGGATCAATTTAAGACATTAAAGATTGTTAGTGTCAGGTATGATAGTTTTAAGAGATCTTTAAGTAAAATAAAACAATTTCACAATCAAACAAGAACAGAAAAAATTTCATTTTGAAAGATCTTTGAGTTTTAAAGAAAATCATACAATGACATAACATTAAATCTTTAGATCACCACTTTATAACGTACAAACGGACTTTTTGATGAAATATCGTTTGAAAATATTTTATTTGAAATCACTCTCCCCCTCAATCGATGACCGTAGTCGTTGATTGAGTGACTTAAGTTTTGATAAAATGAAGTCCGGTGATTTCTAAAATTAAATCCAATTAATTTTCAAAACCAATATTTTTTCATTTTTCAAAACAATATTATTCAAAAATTGTTAAAAAAATTGTATCATCACTATTATCCTGCACAAAGATACGTTAGGTGGTTAAGCTGCTTTTGTTGTTGTTGTTTTAGGGCATGAAGAAAACCATCTACTGATGCAGCAAGACCTCTGAAGTTGCATCTATCGTGCCAACTATCCATGGAGAGATCTGATTAAGCTCTGTTTCTTGTTTTGTCGACCCAAGATATAGTTACCCTTTCCTTTCGGCATCCAATCATCTTATTTTGTGGGATCCGGATCGGGAACATTCTTTTATACCATGTTATCTGCATACGTTAGTAAGCACATATAGACATATATGGTGGTCAACAACACCCAAACAGTAATCAACTAATAAATGTCAATCCAACATGTCAATCAGATCATATAAAGCATGGGAATAATGTGTTTATCAAACTCTAATCATCTAAACCTAACAATCATATCCTAGGCACCTAGTCCTTCAAAGTAGGTTAACATATTTTACATTTAAGTATATAGGATAATTAGATAAGCTCGTTAGATATAGATTTGAAAATATTCTCCCCCTCAATCAATGATTTATTTTCTGAAAAGTTTAAAAGCACTGAAGTCATTGATTGCGTTTTCAATTTTTACGAAAACACTGAATCTGATTGATTTTCAAGCAACTCATTTACCACCATTTTTAAAAATAACAAATATTTTTCTGAAGAATTTATAGAAGGAAAAACATTTGTGCAGGAACAATAGTCATTCGACATAATTTCCTCATTTTGTTTTAGGATAAGTGCTCGATATATTTGAAAATTGGTTTAGCGCAGCACTTTCCTTCTTTTGAAGAGCAGGTTGCTATCTGAACTAATAGCAAACCATGGTTTTGAAGAACGGGTTACAGTCTGAAGTAACTGTAAGCCATAGATTTCAGACATGTTTTGGAAAAAATATTTACACCTTCTGCTCGAACTTCATCTATGGTCCCGTGCCATTGTTGAATGACATTTCTAAGACTGTAGATGTTATCGATATCAGAAGACATGTCTTGAAAAACATATTTTTGGTATTTTTCAAATTTTCTGATTTTTATGGGTTTTTGTTGGTTTTATATTTTTCTATTTTCTTTTTGTTGGTTTTATATTTTTGTATTTGGTTTTTGATAAATATTTACAAAGATAGAGTAGATGATATAGTTTAAGAAGATGATGATACGAGTACCGAGATAAGGATATCGAGCAGCCTCGTTGTAGAAGATAGAAGTCATCATCTCTTAAACATTCACCACCAAAGCTTCCAAGGCTCTTGAATCGAAGAGAGAAACTGAGCCATTTGAAAGTGAGAATTTGGTAGCTTCCCCCCAAACCGAAAATCCTTTTGTTGAGCAGATTCGAAGCTCTATTTCAAGCTTGCCTTAGCCAGGTGCACAAAGAAGCACACCATTATCATCGATCTTGCTGCTCCTTTTAAGAATGGTCTTTGTGATTCTTCGTTTGGGGTTATATCATCAAGCAGAAACAGCAAAGAATTGTCCCACACATAAATAACTCTTCTCAAATTTCATTCCACTGAAGTCTAAAGCAATCCATTCCAAAAGGTGTCAAGTGACCACTTCCCTCGAGTAGTTGAATTGATGCAGCCCGTCTCTTAGAATAGAGCTCAAGAATCCGAATACACAAATAGAGTTTCAAAGAATAAATGATAGCACCACCCAATGCACATTTATCTTTCCTGATGATTATGTATGAAGCTCAAGAACCCGAAGTACCGAAATTCCCCCACACTTGTGTGCCTCTTTTATCTTCAGAAACTGTCTCTTACATCTCTTCCCCCACGTAGTTGGAATAAGAGCACTAAACCCCATGAGTCAAACTTTGAGTTTCTCTGCGGTAATGACATTTGTCTTCCCGGGATATCTTCAATCACTTAGAAGTATTAAGTTCATCAATTTTACTCGCGTTTGGATGCGTGTCTCCTTCCCCCTTGCTGGTTTTGATACTTCAGAATCAGCAACACATTATAAGCCCATGTACTCAAAATCTTTTGAGAAGAATACTTGAAGTCTTGTGGGAATCAACTTGCTAAAGAATCTGAGCAAGTCTAATTGGGGATTAAATCTGACTTTTCACTCTCCCCCAATTAGTGCTCTCCCCTAAACCGACAATCTGTTTGATAAATGCCCAGATTAAGAAGAAGTCTTTTGATCGTTAAATGCAACTCGTCTTTAGTCTTCTAACATGCAGCAGAAAATGTAGAACCGACTGTAGACTCGACCTTCTTCAAGATTGTCCATTTGGGGAATAGAAAGTCAACATCTTCAACTCACCAAATGCATTCCCGTTAACTTGTATATAGCAAATCCCCTTAACTCAAATCCCTCCCAATCAAACAAGAACAGAAAGATGTTCATCAAGGAAATCAGCCCCACAACAGGAAGCACTTTGTCATTGAATCATATCAGCCCGTGTGAAGATGTCAACCAACGGCTCTTAGAAGAAACTACATGTGAAGATGATCCGATAAGAAGAAGCTTGGTTCTTACATGAGTTAGGAGCCGTTTGACCATATATTCTCAAAAATAACTCAACATGTAGAGTTATCATACTTCTTTCCCCCTCAAGAATTGCATACGGAGATGCCATTCTTGATTAAACAAGTGAATATCTTTAAAATGTAGTCTCTTCACACTTCTCCCCCTCAAAGGTAGCAAATGATGTCGCCATCGTCATTATAATTGAGCAAGTGGGATAAGAGAACAATCAACAGTAGTTCGGTTCACTTGATAACTGAAAGCGCTTGGAAAAAGTATCAAGCATGTTGATGAGAATGGCCATTAATAAGAAGATTTCTCTTCTTCAAAAGATAAAGCACACTGAAGTGTACACTTTTCTTTTCTTTAGAGAACGAGGCTTGAACTGTTGTGTTCAAACGTCATAATCTCTCTCTTTTCATCTTCTCTTGGCAAATTTATAATCAACCCCATTATCAATCAGTAGGCTCTTAGTCGTGACAGCTGATGGAGAAAACCCAATATGATGAATTTGACCCTGAAGTAAACTAACCCGAACTCGTGACTTAAACTTGCACATATGTAACAAAGAGCGGTGCGAGAATTCATGCCCTTTTGAATCTCTAAGTACTCTATACTCTTCAACCAACCAACCATCAAGTATTAGACGTACATCACCTCTTGAAAATCCACAATTCAATGTGACACTGAGCACTACAACGTAACTCCTTAAAGTGATAGTTATTTTGTGGTGGTAAGAGCCCAATTCCCCCAAGTGGTAAAAGAAAAGGAAAAATCACCCAACAATAACTAGATTTCCAAGTCTTCGTTTTTGATAATAAGCTCGAACAAGGATCTTGAAGAATCTTCATCCAACCATCCCCGATACCTTCAGATACTAAGTACACTCGCCCGTGAAATTTCACTTCAACCTCAAATAGATAATAATGAATTAACGCCGTTGTCACATCTTCTGGTTAAAACTCAAATCTAGCCTCCTTTTACGTTTTAAGTGAACTATGATAATGGTTTCATCCCGACCTTGGTTAAAAGCACATAACCCCGTAAAACCATGTAATAACCAAACTGCCATGAGGACAATCCAAACAAACACCCAATTCATGAAGTACACCCTTTTATCCCTTCTTTGAAGTAGAAACTATAGCACCAGCATCAGATTAGATCCCGAAATACACTTTTCTTTCTCCAGGATGGTTCCATCATTACGGGATTTTAAAATTTTATGGTTTAAACTGAGAAATAGTTTCTTTCGCGGGATTTTACAAAACCAAGAATAAACCGTAAGATAGATCCGGAAATGCACTTTACTATTACCAGGATGTTTCCATTTTCACGGCATTTTACAAATCTATGATTTAAACCGAGAAATAGTTTCTTTCGCGGGATTTTACAAAATCAAGACTAAACCGTAAACAATGTCAGTTTGAATGTTTTATAACAACTTTGGTTTTGGTGAATATTTGTTTTAGGGGAACATGCAGCGGTTCATCAACGGTTCATTCTCCATCATTAAAAATATCATCAACAATTCTTTACCCATATGTAAACAACTTCACAAACCATAGTAAGTCAAGTAGTATAAACTACTTTCCCCTGGAGGTTGACCGTAAAACATCAAAGTACACGTTTTCTCCCCCATGATGGTTTCGAACTTTCGGAAGCATCATAACGTATACGACCATTTAGTGAAGTAAATCTGATATACCAAACTTGAACATGAAGTAGAATTCCCCAGATTTGTTACTTAATCTTGCACTAATCCTTGTGAAGAAGAAACGGTGTACCCAATGTACAAAACTCTTGATGTATTCTCAACTGCGCGAGACACCGAAGTGATAGTTACGTTGTGGGTTAAGCAAGAAAGAATCACAAAAGTAACTAAATAGCCAAGTCTTTATCACACTCTTTAAACGCCCAAACAAGTCATCTTCGCGGAAGGGTAGAAAGAAAGAAGACGAAATAAGTAAACGACCCCGGAAAACCTCGCTTCAAATCCTAATGAGAAATATCGTACAAAAAACCCCTTAGTCAACCTTGTTCAATTATCAATTCAAGTCGTGACATAATATTCTTCGTGAAAATGTGTATACTAAAGTAACAAACCGCATAACCCAACAAGTCTATTAATCAAATCTCATCATCAAAATGCATCACATCTCTTCAACAAATCTCATATAATCCAAACCTCATAAAATCTAAATCTTGAGAAGCCCATTCGACCCAATCGTGTGTACGGCCCAATCTTAAAAGCATAACATCTGATCCAATTCAGTTGAGGCTCATTGATCACATTTTTCATAAATCAAAAATTACACGTGACCAAGCCCATTAATAAACCGCACTATCCAATCCATTCCATTTGGATCAATGGAACTTAATCAATCCGCGACCCGATCAATGATACCAAATATAACTATTCACCACCAAAAAAAATTCGGATACCACTTTATGTTCCATGGAAATTTCACATCTCTTTTGTTAATTTTTCCATTAATCGGATACCACTTTTGTTTACATATTTGTAATTGATTGAATGTTCAGTCCATGAAGGCCCACAACAATATTTGAACATGATGTCCATATCCGGTTAGCCCACACGAGATACATCAGATCCAAAGTCCAACTCATACCCTAATTGTTAAGGTGTATAAAAGACACACATCTCACAAATCAACCCTAAAATCTAGAAACAACTACCCTAATCCCCTCATCAAAATATTCGCCTACCATTCCTCACATAAGCCAGCTTCTCATAGAAAATCGCTCCATTTCTTTGAACCGCATCTCAAATGATAACATGGATCTTTAACAGCCTTTAGATTGAGAACTTACACAAGCATCTTTCCACAGGGATGGCAAAAGATGAAAACCATTACAAGCAGCCACGAACTCAAGCTCATAGAACACGGTAGGTTTTAAATGGTTTGATTTTCGTTTTACTTTGATATGTTAACCTTTAACGAATAAAAGAAATGAGTTAACAGATTTGTTAATTTCACTCCTTTTTATATTCGGATATTCTATCAAAACCATTTGATCTATGATGTTTAGATTGATTCGTGTTCAAGACTCTTGATAGTCTATGATGTTTCCTTTGAGAACCACGAATAAATTAACTGAGATTTTTGAAACTTAGTTGAGTCTTGTTATAGATATAGATGAGTCATTGTCTTGGATCTGTGATGATGTACTTGGGTTTTAAAGGATCTAAAAAGGTCTATGGTTTATCATAAACCCACGAGAAAGTCTGAGATTGTTTGTTGTTCATTTGATCTTGTTTATATGACCCCGAGTTGTGATGTTTGCATTTCATATTGAACGAATCGAGTCATGGGATATAACTTCAATGTTATATCACATATTCTTTAGATTCGGATATTAACAAGATCTATGATGAGGTTCTTTGATGTTGTTTGGATCTGAAAAGGTTAGACACGAAGCACAAAGAAATCTGAGATCATGTGTCCTTTAAGATATGATTGAGTCTTGATTTATGATGGTGATTTGGGATCAGTGAAGAAAAATGTTCCACAAAAGTATCAAGAACGACTATTTAAAACTGGAATAAATCTGAGATCCATTGAAAGCTTGTAGATTTGATTAATATTGAGTCATTGATTTGAGTCTTAGTTTAATGAGTCACTTTCCATTTCATTCAGTATTCAAATAGAATACCCATTAATCCCCAAACTGCATCTTTCAACCTCAAAGCTAAACAGATCCTCAAACCACTTCAATACTGATTTAAACCAACTCGCATCTGAACAACTCGCATCTGAACAACTCGCATCTGAATAACCTGCATCTGAACAACTCGCATCTGAACAACTCGCATCATCACAACTCGCATCTTCACAACTCGCTTTTGACTTAATCAAGTCGCAGTTGACTCAAAAGTCAAACTGCATCCCAACTCGCATCCAGGTTATCCTAACTCGCATCCAGGTTATCCTAACTCGCATCCAGGTTATCCCAACTCGCATCCTTGTTAACCCAACTCGGATTCAAGAACGAACCAGAATAGACCCAGAAACTGCATAAAGAAAAACCATCTTTTGACCCGTATTTGACCGCAAGGACTTAACCATTTTGACCATAGAACTGATGATAGAATTATTATGACCACACCACCAGTTTTCAGAAACTTTTATCAATACAGATACAAACATTAAGACAGATATAAAATTTGTAAAAAACTGATTGACCAAATGAAACTAAAAACCAACAGTTTAGCATATCTTAAAAACATATTCGACCAACATAACCATCATCAAAACTTGTTAACACAATTGTATGAATCAAACCGCACAAACCGCATCAAGAAACCATTCGAATCAACCCAAACAACAAAACCTAGGCTCTGGTACCATTTGTAGGATCGTATATAATATGTTGTTTGATGATTCGGGTGGTTTAGGATGGTGATTATATAAGAAAGCCATGGTTAGAGATTTGAAGAGAGTAGAGAGGGTGTTCTAGAGAGAGATAAATCAAAAGGAAAATGTTAGATTATCAAAGAAGCACCACTTCCAAGGATGGAAGGGGTATTTATACTTACAACTAATACGTCCTCCTGTCGGACTGTGGATCAAGCATATACAGTGGGTAAAGACCCGTCCTTCCTCCACGGTGTTACACTAAACTAAACTAAGCTATTAACTAACTAATAAACTAACAAATAACGTAACTAACGATATGTCTACGAGCTAACTTGTGCTAGATTATATTTGGGGTGATCGATACTTCACTATGGAATTTCTAATTCCTAACAATTAGATCTAGTTGTCACCTAAAATTTGACAATGTATCTCTTTAACTATGCAACGTAATCGTGTCTCGCGAGGAATTGTCTATCTTGAGTCGACCAATTCAAAAGTGCGCGCTTTACCCTCACTGTGCAGATTTCTGTCACAAATTCATAAGCATATGTGGAGGGGGAGTATTTCTGAAAATACAAAACTCTCGTAGTGTTACAAACATGTTTTCATCCATAAACACGTTGAGAGATTTTCAAGAAAATGGTTTTATGGCAACATAGGAATGTCATGGAGCTTTAAGGTAACTAAGTTTAGGAATAAATGTCCTATGATCCGCCAGAGCCGGAGGGATCTACCCAAGGACACCACCAATAGTTAGTACTTAGAAGTCCTTAGGGTATGATTGACAAAAGGAGAAAATGAGAATCGGAGAAAGAAGGAGTTGAAGAATTAAAAAAAAAGTAAAGAAAAGGGTGAAAAGAAATAGCCTTCCAAATTATTCAACTTAGGGCAGAGACCGGGTTCAATTCATATGCTACTGGTCGTCACAAGATGACGCCGGTATTGAAGATCAAAGTCGTCATGGACCCAGTGACTCACTGCACTAAACCTTCTTAGCCACTCAAGTTTCTCTCAAAAGAAGCTTGTTTCATTCTCACAGGAAACCCTACATAATCTATCGCCTTTCTTTTAGAGATTGTTGGTATTGAAGAAAGAGACCCTCTCCCTAGTCTCCGCTTAGAAAAACCAAAGCGCACTATTGAATCTAGAGCCACGAGATTCATCAAATGATCTTTTAGGAACACTTGAACTTTCATCACTTGTCGTTCAACAACAAGGACGCAAGTGACACATTCTAGATTCCTTCGCAGATCTTAGCAATCTGCCGAGAACATTTATGAGGGGATTCACAACTGTGATCCTCAGTGATTGAATGGAAACTCCTGCCAGGGTCAACATCAAACAGCCCTGACAGCAGGTCACTTCGGTAACTCCTTGTGGGTTACGCTTAGTGTTGTCTCAAACGGTCTACAGTCGTGAGGTGATGCTTCGGTGTACCTCAGCGACTCACCTGAACTGTAGATGTACTTCGGTACATCGTGTTAGCCTACTTGAGGGCCTCCAGTTCAGGAACAGCCTTTTGCTAGAATTAGAGATGTGTTTTCACACTATGCTGTTAACACCCTCAAAGTTCGAACTTGTAAATGCTGGAAATCCCGCTAAGGAGATTCCTTTCAAGAATCGAGTCCTGAAGATGTTGGTCATTACTTGAACTTGTTCAATGTAATGCCAACTATCCCTCCATGGGATTCGGACGACTGATTCGCCCGACCAAGGTGAATGGAATCAAGACATTCATCAGTAAAACAATCGTAGCGGTCAATTCTTTAAGAAAAGTCCACAATGATCGATTGGTGATTATCACTAACCCATTCTTATGCAGATATTGATGGATGCTCCTGGGAGGAAAGATCGTACTGATTCTCCACATGCTCATACCAACAACAACACAAACGAAGTTCTCTCAAAAGGCAACTCAAAAGGCAAAATGATTCTTCATCAAAGCCAAAGAATCTACAAAGTTTAAAGACTAGAGAACTAGATCACATCCGAAATCCAAAGTCAAAAGGCGTGTGAGCATGTTGGAGAAAGACGTGGAGACACCTGAGCAACGAAGCTGACCAGATGTAGACAACAACATATAATCACATCATCCACAAATAGAACAAAGAATACAACGACGTCAGAGCTGAAAACTTCAAAAGAAACAAGATCTCAAACAAGGGGAGATTGTTGGAATCAAAAGCATCTCTACTCACAAGAAAGAAGAGTGCTAGAAGACGTCGAGCAACCGCTATTACATTATAACTATCACTTAAGGGGAGATTGTTGGAAATGCTCCTAAACAGTTTTAGCAAGTGTTAGTCATTTGTATGTAATAGGTTGCATTTATATGGCTTTTATGTTGGTAATTAAGGCTAAGCTTATGTAGAAAGCCCATAAGCCTATGCATAGGCCCAAAAGGCCAAGGAATGGACTAGATGTGTTGCCCTAGCTCCCTTCCCCTATAAATACTTGTTTACTTCTCATTTGAGAAGTGTTGTTCACTCTTAAACATTTACGCATAACCTTTCATAATATATCGTGTGTTTGTTTGTTCAACCATCTCTCTTCATCTCATTTCCATCATCTACATACTTGTGTTAACTTATGGTGACCTAACACTATTATATGGCTAAAACTTTTTTAGTTTTCAAAAAGTTAAAAAAAAGAATAGAAAATTTACTTTTTTTTTTCTTTTTTTAAATGCTACATATAACCTTTAAGGCTAAAAATAACAAAATTATTTTACGACGAAAAAATTAAAGCCTCTTCAACTAAACACGCATTATTAATCTAACAGTTTCGTGTATTAAAAACAGAGCAATGATATGAAAACCTAATATATATGTTTAAACTCATGTCTAATTCATTTATAATTTGACACATCACTCATATATTTTCTCTCTCCAAATATTCACCTTTAATTTTTTTCATTTATCATCATCTTGTTATTAGACATGTTTTTAGTCATATCTTTTAGATAGGGCTGAGCATCGGGCCGAAACCGACCCGATCCCGACCCATCCCGAAACCGACAAGGCTGAAAATCCTAACCGAATCCCGACCCGATTCTAGTTCGGGTAATCCCGAATCCCGCCCTAGTCCCGAACAAACCGGTTTGTATGGTTTTCTTTGTGTTATCCCGAAACAATCCCGACTCCTGACCCGACCCGAGTCCAAGGCTGAAAACCCAAACCGAGTCCCGGCCCGAGTTAAGGTCGGTTTATGTCGGTCGATCGTCGATCGTCGGTCGGAATTGCTCAACCCTACCTTTAGACATGTCAATCATTTTCTTTAAAAAAATCACTAAATGCATAATAAGAAGATTTGCTCGTTTGAAAATATAAGATTCAGTAGTGCACATCACCATAATATTGCTATGTCTACAAGCTGGGTATGGATCCAATGAGAAGAAAACATAAAATGAGAAGAATGAGAAATAACTATAACAACACATTTGAGATGCATCGACTTGAATTAAATGCATCTCTATTCAATTAGATGCATCTCAATTAGTTTCGAAAGTGATTTTGAAGTCAACACGATGCAAATAAGTACTAGCAACAAATTTGACCAGCAGAGGATGAAAAATACATAGGATTTTTCTAACTTGATGAAATGTATCTAATATATGTATATGCATCTAATTTTTTGCTAGAAAATATATTAGGATGCATCTAAAAGATTAGGGGTGCATCTAATTCAAGTCGATGCATCTCTAATGTATATTTATAGTTATTTCTCCTCATTCTCATTTTAAGATTTATTCTCATTTGATCCTTAGTCATGTCTACAAAATATCTTAAAAAATATTTCACACAATGATATGGCCAGATTGTTTCTAATCAAAACGGTTATATAAGAAAGCAAAAATCTATTTATTGAACAAATGATCTTGACGCTTCGTTGTATGATTTTTTTTTTTATAAATCTTGTGAATATACCATTCCTCATTATTTTATACGTAGCATTATTTCGATAGAGTTATTGCATACTATTTGTCTTGGGAAATGCAGTTATCTATTTTGGGACGTTAGAGATAAGTTAATAATTGACATACTAATTGACATTTGGTATACCGGACAGTGGTCATCTTGAATTTGTATACGGACCACAATGGCACAATGTGCTTTTCTTTTCAGTGTTTATCCCCAATGGAACCCTTTTCTACGATAATTTTTGGCTACGTGGTTTAAAACACTAGTAAAATTGTATCCACACACCATTATTATTATATCAATTATTTAGTTTCTCTTTTTGATCACTGACAAATTTTTTTGTTTATTACTGTACTACTAAAAACCCAAATTAACTAAATAATAATAAAATAAAAATCTAAATTGGCAACATCTTTCTCGTTTTTTCAGGCACAATTAACATAAAACAAACATATAAAACTATGGCAAAAGTTCAATATAGATCCAAAATTTACCATAGATCCAATGAACCAATAATAGCCATTCATTTTTTTATTATGATAAACTTTCACCCTTTTTAAAAAAATTAAATATCTCGCAAACCGTTAATCGTTACGCGATAAAAATTATACCATCGCGACGAGAATTAAATTATCTTTCTATAGATATGCACTACTATATATTTTTAACCATTTTTTTTTTTCAAAATTTCGGTCAACAAAAATCATATAAGATTTATGAAAATCATATATGATTCGATTTTTACGAATCATATATGATTTTTGAAAATCATATATGATTCGTAAAAATCATATATGATTCATAAAAATCGAATCATACATGATTTTTGAAAATCATATATGATTCGTAAAAATCATATATGATTTTTTCGGACGGAATTTTTGAAAAAAAATGTTTGTCGAAAATATATAAAAGTGCATATCTATAAGAAGATAATTTAATTCTCGTCGCGATGGTGTATTTTTTATATTTTGAAAATTTACCGTTTGTAAGATATGTTGTTTTTAAAAAAAAAATGAAAAATGATTTTTTATTAATTTAGATAAAAGATAGAGGACTATGATTGGTTCATTTGTTCTATGGCAAATATGAGTTCTATATTGATCTCAACTCATAAAACTATATGTCATAATATTTAAGCCACCATCACCACATGACCATCACAAAAACTTGAACCTAAATGCTATTTGGATATGAGAATTGTTGTTGGATTCAATTCTGGAGGTGGTGATTTTGACCGGAGGTGGTGATGGTTGTTGTGGGTTAATCGCAGGCGGTGGCGGGGGTTTAGTTAAATATGTTTGACGGTGGTGGTTTGACTATTGGTGGTGGTGGTGGTGGTGGTGATATTGATGGTTTAAAAATGAGTTGACCGAGTAAGAAAGGGTGGTGTGAAAACCATAGTACCCTAATTTTTATTGTACTGAATCGTTTTCAAAAATATATTATAAACGGTTAACTGGATGTATGATTGAAAGTGATTGCTTCAATGGTTATCAAGCAGAAAACATTGCAATCTTGTTTCCCATTAATAGTTCATGTTTTTTTTAGAATTTTTCAATTTAATTGTCCACTACTAAAAATATATATGAAAGTTTGATCCACTTTACTATATTACCTTTCGTTGAAATTAAAATTTCAAACTTTAGAAAAAAGATACATAATTAATTGAGGTAAAACTGTCATTCTGCAAAAAGTGATAAAGAAAGCAGTAATAATTATGTTTTTATTAAACTGTATGTTTTTTGTCTGGAGACAATAATTTTAAGACAGATGAAGTATTATTATCTAATTAAAATTTTTAACGCGTTTTAAGAGTTGATTATGACAGCACCGAATACACAGACCACTAGACTACTATGCGACTCCATAGAAATTTTGACATATATTTAAAAGGTTGGTGATATTTTTTGCTAAATCAGAGTAATATTTTTCTAGACAAAGGCCGAAAAGATCTTGTTTGTGAGTAAAGTACTAATAAAACATATTAAATATTTATAGTCAGATCAAGATTCCTTGTAAACTTTTAGGGGCCGTTTGGTTCGATGAAATTCGATTTAATCTGTTGTAATTGTAATCTAAATTACATTATAATTCTGTTTGGTTGGCAGAATGGATGGAATTATAATTCAGCGTACATTACATCGGGTGTTTGGTTTGCAATGAAATGTAATTGGATTACAACCAATTACGTCCAGTGATGTAATTCAGATTACATATCAAACTTGATGGAATGTGTTGAATTACGTTATAATTCAGATTTTTACCAGTTAAATATCAATATTTTTCTTTTATCGTTATTGTTAATATATTATTTAAAATTTAAAAAATAAATAACAATTATAATAATTAGTTTTATATTATATATAAATTTCTAAATATATAATTATTTTTTTAATAATTATTTTTATATTAAATTTATGATTTTTATTTATTATTATATTTAAAAAGTATTATTATTATTATTATTATTATTATTATTATTAAATAATATTATTTATTATTATTATTATTGTTTTATTAATTATTAATATTATTATAATATTATAATTGTATCAATATTATTATTATTATTATTTTTATATTTGTTATTATTATTATTATTATTATTATTATTATTAATTATTATTATTATTTACCATTATTATTATTATTATTATTATTATTATTGTTATTATTATTAGTATTATTGTTAATGTTTTCTGAATTACACTACATTGCAAGTCAACCCAAAATTTTCATCAATTACAATTCTAACACATTCTAATTCTTTGAATTACAATTCAGTCAAATTACAATTCATTCCAAAGATTACAATTTCTTCAAAAATATTTTGCGAACCAGACGCACCCTTAGCTTAATGTTGGTGTTTTGAATAGTAAGCATTACATACGTAAACGGGTAAAGTTTTGTCTGATTGGGTTACCTTAGGGGCAAGGTATTAATTTAGATGTACGTAGCTTAACTGGAGTATAATGTAACTGTTCTTTACTTTCTTCATTTCCATCTTTTTAAGATGTGTATCTAGTCACGTTATGTTTGAGATTCTTGTTAAAAAATTGCTTGATCAGTTGTCTACTTTGATTGTTGTAATATGTAACTATAATAGAACATTCAAACTGTTAGCCTCTAATTTATTTAGATCAAAGTATGTTACTTATTTATGTTTAAGACAATATTTAAGTTTATATTATGTTTGTTGGGTCGAATTTAAAGTCTGCAAAGTGGGTCAATATTGTTAACCCAAAAAGCCCATTTGCAGGCAGTTAAGTAGTTATTATGGTTGACAGTTATTTCATCCAAGAGTTACAATGGTTGGAGAATAAACTGTCAAATGGTGTCGATTAGAATAGTATATATAGGTTATGTGATGTAAACGAATTACAACAATTATTCACTATCTATTAAAGCTGTTTGCAGTATTATTGTTATTGCATATTTATTGTTCCATTGAATCACAATACACACATTCACTTTCAAACCATGAAACACATTTTGAAACAAAAGATTGTTGGCCAGAATCCTGTGAACAATTGGTATAAGAGCTCTGGCTCTCGACCATGGGAAAGGCCAACTTTCAAACCCACTACTGGATTCCAATCTGGAAGATACCTATTAAGAGAAACTCCCAAAAGAGTGTACCAATGGAATTCTAGAAGGAAGAGCACCTCACCAACGGGTAAAGAGATGTTGGTTCAGAAAGTGCTTGAGAATGAGGCATTTAATACCACAAAGAAATCAGAAGGGTCAAAAGAACAAGGGAAGAAGGCTGTTGGTACAAAGAGGGATAAAAAGTCAAGATGTTATATTTGCAAGAATAGAGGACATGCTTCCTGGGCATGTGAAAGCAGGAATAAATTAGCAGGGGTCGAATTACAACAAGAAATTGAGACTACCAATCAAATCATTGCAGAAGAGATGAGATACCAGAAAAAGTCCATGTGAATATGTGATTGCTGACTACATGGTGGAAAGCACGAATGATTATACATGGAATGAGATATAGTATGTTAGTAGAAATTACAAATTCCATATGTGCCCTAGGAGAATTTTACTCAATGATGTTCAGTATAAATTTAAGATGATAGGGAAAGAAGAAAATGAAAAGAAATTCATTTTCTCCTATGGAATTGGTAACACTATAGTCAAAACAAAGCTTGGTGATTTGGTTATTAGGCATGTGCAATATACCCCTGAAGTTTCTCTCAACATACTCAGTTTAGAATTACTTGAAACACAAGGATACACTGTGAAAATCAAAGATAATATATGTAGTATTTATTACATGTATGATGATGAAGAAACTAGTATGCAGTTACCATATGTTGAGAAAATAGGAGAGAAAATTGGGCCAAAAGAAGTTGTGAATGAATACAATCAATATTTACAAGATTATTTTGAATCAATTGACCCAAAAGATGAATGCTCTCTGATAAAAGGATTGGAGGATTTGGATTGGAACAGGGAAGATACTCAAGATTATATTGATGATGAGTATCTCAGTTGGAATGGAACACTCTATGCCTTAAAGGTAAATTCCTTTGCAAGGTTTCTTTCTTTTATGAATTTATTGAAGAAAGATAGTCTGTTGTACAAGAATTGGGAAGTGTTCAGTAAGAGGTTCATAGATATGTTGAAATGGTTTTATCTTGTGCATTTGAATTATGATGTACTTGATAAGATACCACCTGTTGTTGGGGATGTTGAGTTGAACCTGTTATGCTTGCATAAAGTTGTTGAAAATCTTGGTGGATATTTCTCAGTCACATTAGGTGACAAGTGGGGAATGATAGCACAATTGCAAGGTCTAACAAGCAAAGATAATGAAGCAGTACAGAACTGTTATAAGAAGTTCATTGACTTAGTTGTGATATACCATGAGACTGCACAAGTTCCTTGGGGTGAAAAGCCAACTAAAGTGGGAGAAAGCAGCAAAGTAGCAGAAGCAAGGGACCCACAAGACCAGAAGGATAAAGCAGGAAAAGATGGAGCAATTGAAGCAGGGATGAACAAGTTTGGTGTTAGATTGAATGATGATGAAGATGGACAAGAAGGAAGCAGCCAAGACAGCAATGACTTTGAAGTCATTGCTTGAAAAAAACCAGAAGGATCACTCAAGAAGGTTTTGATGCTAAATAATTAGGGGGGAGAATGTTAGCCTCTAATTTATTTAGATCAAAGTATGTTATTTATTTATGTTTAAGACAATATTTAAGTTTGTATTATGTTTGTTGGGTCGAATTTAAAGTCTGCAAAGTGGGTCAATACTGTTAACCCAAACAGCCCATTTGCAGGCAGTTAAGTAGTTATTATGGTTGACAGTTATTTCATCCAAGAGTTACAATGGTTGGAGAATAAACTGTCAAATGGTGTCGATTAGAATAGTATATATAGGTTATCTCATGTAAACGAATTACAACAATTATTCACTATCTATTAAAGCTGGTTGCAGTATTATTGTTATTGCATATTTACTGTTCCATTGAATCACAATACACACAGTCACTTTCAAACCATGAAACACATTTTGAAACAAAATATTGTTGGCCAGAATCCTGTGAACACAAACCAAGCAATTTGAAATTGTTGTCTAATTATTAGACAGCTGGACGGCGATTCACCCAAACGCGTGCGAGAGTACCATCAAAAACTGAATCATTAGTTACTGATAATAAGTCGAAGGTTAGAGTTAACTCACGACAGAAAACATAGTCTTAAACTTTTTTTCAATCATTTCTGCAACTCTTTTTGTTGTTGGCTACCTAGTTGTAAACTGAGAATACTTCAATAATAAAGATATTATCCTTGAGGCTTGAAGAAGATTATTGTGTTTATTTTCCGATACCACTAGATTAGAAGAAAGAAAAGAAAAATTAAGGTAAAGGTACAAGTTGTATACACGCAAGTGTCATTACAATGCTCACGTATAGGTAATGAACAAAATATTCTCTACCGTATTGGCACGAATGTATCATCCTAAATAAGTCCTCCCTTACGCTAATGCGATAGCTCAAATGTATTTGTGGTGTTCCTTAGTCACGAAATACAGAATACCCGTCACCAAGGACAGCCATTCTTTCACATTGTAAGACTCAAACCTCTAAATGAGTATTTGAAGATCAGTTTTCTGATCAATAATGTGTATCTATTCGATACTTTCTATCTATGAGATGTCCCTTTGGTCTTTTGGGGGTTGATATATCTATGTTAGACTACAGTTTGTATGGGCCAAGGCCCAAAGCATCTTTGGTTAGGGTTTGTTCCCTATATATGTATCCTTCCCTATTATGAATAGACACAACAATTATCTCAATCTAATATGGTATCAGAGGGTTAAGATCCTAATAATACTTAACCTTAAACCTTCCGCCACTTTAACCTTCCACCGCCGCCTCCGGCCGCCGGCTACACGCCGGAGGTTTGGAGGGCTCTCTTTAAACATTAATCGCTGTCATTTTCATTTTCAAATAACATGTTATTTTCTTAGATCTGTGATTCTTCAAACAGTGTCCTCCTCTCCACTTATATCCGAATCACAAAACAAGAGCGTCCCTTACCCTCCCTACTGCTATCAACACCTGTTCTTTTTTTTATGTGGTCGACCGTTGGTTCAATGATAACCAGTCGCCACCTATTTCCTTTTAGTGGTCGACCGTTGGTTCAATGATAACCAGTCACCACGTTTATATTTCCTTTTTCTTCTGTTACCTTCATCTCGTGGGGTTGGTTGTATGTGTAGGAGGTTGTGGAGCCGATGATCATTGTGTTTGTGAAATGTAAAAGAAAGAGATATATTATTATTATTATGGGTAAAAGTAAATGGTGGGTTGGCTTGACAAAAGCAGGAGAGCATGTGATGAAAAACATCTTTGAAAAGCAACTATGTAGTGGTATTTGTGTTAGAAAAAGCATGTGATGTGTTTTATTGTTGTTTCTTTATTTATGTCCGGTTCGAGCTTTCGCGATTTCGCCGCTCGAACTGCGGGGGAGTGTTAGACTACAGTTTGTATAGGCCAAGGCCCAAAGCATCTTTGGTTAAGGTTTGTTCCCTATATATGTATCCTTCCCCATTATGAATAGACACAACAATTATCTCAATCTAATAATCTATGCCTATTTTATTTCTGTAAATTTTATTCGACCAAGTACTTTGCTCTTACTTGGTTTTGTTTGTTTATGTTATTTTACAGAGTCTTTAGCACAGATTCTCTGTTTTAATGCATTACTCTAGTGTGTAACAAAATTCACAGATTCTCTGTTTCAATGCATTACTCTAGTGTGTAACAAAATGCTAAATATGCATTCTGGTCATGATTGTTATTTCCTAGTGAGTATACAAGCATACTTTCTGCAGGAAAACTTCTCATTTTATCATTATTTCAAGCTTTGTGTGTATATTTATGTGTATTTTGCTTTCAGTTTCTTTTGAGATGGTTTCAAATGAGTTATTGAGATTTACAAAAGCATGTATAACTAACTTTAAACTAAAAATTGGTTGGAGCTCTTCAATAAAGAAGAGGCTCTACAAAAATTGGCGTATGCCACTTAATGCAACAAGCACACGGTATTCTTTAGTAAAAGGCGAAAGAATAGTTCGCTTTGTGCTTAATGAGAGGCTGCGTGCCTTTCAACATTTCCATATGCTTGCATCATATAGTCATCTCCAAGCCTTCTGTTTCCATCAAGCAGCCAATGTGGGATTTCAGACCCACTTTTGGCCAATATTCACTCCTACCAAATCCCCTATTCAGTTTCATAATCTTAACATAATCAATTAAAGAAACAGTGCAAGAACACCAAATAAATATGCAAAATGGTTTAAAAGGAGATCTCATAACAAGGTCGGACCGGTAGGCATAATTGTTCCAGCAATGTAAACTATGCATTAGTCACCTTTTCATTTAAACAGATCCTCAGTCCTCAGTTCCTCACTAAGAATGAGATCCCATAATGAATCTTATTGCTTCAGTTTTGCCATTGCTGAGTCATAAATACTGCATGTATTGGTACTTCAGAACTTTTTATGAATGAACACTTTTAATCAACTACAAACTGTTTATATGTTAAGGAGCAACTAACATAAAATCTACAACTACAAATCTAAGAGAAGTTTTTGATATACAACATATGTGTGCAAATAAATGGACGAGCAACTTGACATCAATGTTCCCTCTCAGTTTCTCAAAACGGTTCTTGGTACAACACTTTCAAGATCCAGTCTTACTTCAAAATTTGGTCTAGCCCGGCCAAAACAAGAATCACACTTTCTTTATTTACTTCCAAACTTGTAAATAGTATTCGTGACTTAATGTATTGAAAAGTTAAGAAATACGCAATCGACTTTTAGCAAAAACTACACACCGTCGTCGTTATGTGCGGGGTACTCGGCTAGTTTAAAATACTGCACATTGTGTATTTGAATAATGCTCATTGTCTGTTTTGCATATTATGAAATCTTTTTGTTTATTGAACCTAACTGTTTATATTACCTTTCCATTTACTTATGTCCGTTTTTTGTTTACTTCTTGATTCTTTAGTTCTGTATTGAATTGTATTGTATTTTGTACACCTTCTATTATTTGAGAATTGATGATCAATGAATGCTTGTACAAACAACCCACTGACTTGAGAATTAACTTCACCAAGTAGTCGAGCAATAAAAATCTCCCTTTATGCAGCGAGTCTCACTCTCGTTTTCTTACCCTCATCCCAACGAGCACTGGAAACCCACCACGGGTTAACATCTATGTTTCCCTAGAGTGTTGATCATACCCATCGTGCTCAAAACCATTTAGTATTGTTGCTTTTATTTTATGACAAACAAGAAAAAATCATTCTATTGTTGTTGGAATAGGTGTTCTCGGAAAATTACAAGCTATGGTGTTCTTGTAAGCATAGTATTCTTCCCATAATGTCCCACATTTAACATTCAACGAGGTAATAATATAATAAGTTGCATCAGGCAAGTGTTATTCCATTGCCCATGTATGTGCAACGTACAATCAAATGTACCAAGCGAAATAAGTCCTCGTTTGCATTAAAGTAGTAGCTTTAATGTGTTTGTGGTGATCCTTAGTCTTGAAAAAGTTGGTGACTTATCGCATGAAATACACAATACCCGTCGTATTCTTCCAAATCGTAAGACTCAAACCTCTAAATGAGTCTTTGAAGATCAGTTTATGAATGTCTATTTGGTTTGTTTGGGTTTGATATATCTACTTCAATCCTTACTTTTGTAAATAAAAAAAAAAAAAAAAAAAAAAAAAAAAAAAAAAAAAAAAGTACAAATAACTTCAAACTAAAAATTAGTTGGAGCTCTTCAATAAAGAAGAAGCTCTACAAAAATTGGCGTATGCCACTTGATGCAACAAGCACACGGTATTCTTTAGTAAAAGGCGAAAGAATAGTTCGCTTTGTGCTTAATGCATGGCTGCGTACCTTTCAACATTTCCATATGCTTGCATTATATAGTCATCTCCAAGCCATTTGTTTCCATCAAGCAGCCAATGTGGGATATCTGACCCACTTTTGGCCAATTTTCACTCCCACATTATCCTCTACTCAGTTTCATAATTTTAGATATATTGCAAACATATAGCACAAGCAATTAGACAAACCCTTATGGGATCAAGTATGCAAATTGGGTTCATAAACAAAAAGGCGTTGACGTGGCAGCACTTTTCCCACGGCACCACGGCTACCCTATGCTCTTAATGTGCTTAAGTCTATGAAATTTGAATACAAAAATCGGTTTAAAGGTATAACAAAGTCAAATTTGAACCCATTACGTCTCCACTCAAGTGTTTTTCAGAATGTCTTCAAACATATCAGGAATCGAAGAAAGCCAAATAAATAATACTGTACGACTTGGTACTTCAGAACTTTTTATGATTGAACACTATTCAATCAGTTTTTCATCCAACACGGTCTTAGTCTTCTATTTGTTATCAAATATGTACTACTACAGATCCTAAGAAGATTTTTTATATACATATATACAAACATATCAGATTATCAGTTGCAAGTAATTAAGGAGCAGTTAGACATAAATGTTTCTTCAGTTTTTTAAAAACGGTTCTTGTTTCCAGATTTGTAAGATGGTCTTACCGCGTCTTACTTCTCAGTCTACTATCAAAGCTTGAATAGAAGTTTTAACCAGCTAATTTGAAAATGTAAACAAAACCAGCAGCACATTCAGCATGGAACCAAACCAATTCTAAACTGAAACTGAACAGGCTATATAAATCAATTGGCCTCTTGAGTCCATTATTCTCTAAATTTTTATTTTAATCTTGTTATGGAAACCTAGTTCCAACCCAACACACACCCCCTTTGTAGATCGTGAAAGTTTCGTTCCACAATTTCACAATGTACTACAGCGAAAAACTAGGTATGATGATTCATATAACCCTCCACTCAAGATTTTGTCCCTTGAAAGTAAAAACTTGTGGTAAATAAAAAGAGAATGCTGCGCAAGTAGATAAATACTAGGAGATATATCTTTATCTAGTTCAATTTCATACAAAATGTAGGGTTAAAAAAGAGCCGTTAATTCTCTCTTCGAAAACAAGTAACACCATAAAATAAAAATGCTTCTAAAACCTAACTGCGACACACCTTCAAAAATGTTGGTTAACCATCATCATCATACATCGATGATGTCACTTTTCGGTTTCTTTGACTTCTTCTTTGACTTTCGGTCCTTTGACTTATTGGGATTTTCTATTTCAGCATACCCCGATTCTTCCTCTTCCCCTTCCACGTTTTGTAATCTTTTGGCCTTTTTCTGTTTAGTAGACTCGGACACTTCCTTGTTTGCATCTGAACTTTGTGACTTTTTAGCCTTTTTACGTTTAGCAGAAATATCCCCTTCCTCATCCCCATCTACAGTGCTTGATTTAGATGTCTTCTTCTTTTTCCGTTTAGCAGGTGGCGACTCCTCGTCTCTGTCTATCTCGTCATCAATATTTTGTTCATTTGGAAGCTGAGTTGCTAAAGAGCCTGCAACTTCTGTTCATGCAAATTCAAGTTCAAAATCATACATCGATGTAATTACATTTTAATTCAACTTTTGACCTGTTTTTAAAGTTGATTAACTCATCTTACATGTTTGACCAGATACAGTTCTACGGTTTACGTATAGTGACTAACCTTCATCATCAAAATGAGAATCAAAGACCACGCTTGTGAGATGCTGCTTTAAAAAGACCTGCATTCATTTTCAAAAGGTGTCAGACTAAAATAGATTTGTCCCAATGAAATCCCAAGCAAAATCATAGTTCAATGAAACCTGAAAGATCCTAGTCGGTTTTGAAATTAAAAAGGCACAACACCAGCATGTGGAAAGTGGACCACAAATCAATTTTCAAATAAGTAAACATTCACTTGCTCGTGTATCTATACAGCTATACATTTATCCATTTAACAATCAGGTGAGGCCAATGGCCTTGTGACATATTTGAATTTATAGTACACCCCAATGCAACATGCATGTATTAGTATGCCAACATACCGCAGAGAGTAGCTGCCTTGATTTTATATCCCATATGCGTAAATAGCTGTCGAGCCCTGCATCAAAGAAGAAACATAGTCACGTCTATATTGCGGAAAAGTAAAAACAACTTGCAAAGGTTACTTATCTAACCTATAACAACCGTTTATCTTTAAAATATATGTACAATAAAAAATATCAAACCCGAAAAGCAGCTCTAAATAATTTTAAAACTAATCCATATATCGACTTGTATGCATTGAACCAATGATTCTAAACAAAACATGTACAAAAAAACTCACCACAAGAGGCTAAGACTGGGAGATCTGGGTGCCTAGCTATGGATCTAATACTTCCAGAGCATTTTCCCAAGAAGCATCCCAGTAGTTTCCCTTCATGATCAACCAATAAAATTAATAATCACAACCTCAGAACAACTTGCACACAACAGAAGTCACACATTATAAAAAAATAATTTACCTGTGCGTATGTCGACAGATGCAAGATCACCAGACCCATTCCCAATGTATATTGTATTACCATCTAAATCTTCAGTGACTGCCTTAATAGGAGTCTCACGGAAGTTAAACGACATCACAGGTCTTCTTTGAGCAGCCATATCATACAAGTGTACCTGCATATATCATTTTATTTTATTCATATTTAATATGAAGTTAAAAAAAAAGTGTGTGTTACCCCACATGTTGCAACAGGATGAAATTCAGATTACCACGTCCACCACACAAAACATAAGTTAAAAAGTCGGGATTAAATTCAATATCAATAATAATAACCTAACAGATTTTTAGAATGGCACAGTTCTTTGATAAAATGAATATGCCATAAGAATCTGGTTAAGATTAGTCACTGAAATCTGGCGAGAAATTGGCAGAGAAGCCAAAAATCATGGTGAGATATTAGAAATCAAGGGGAAATAAAATAAAATAAAATAAAACGTGCTTAAGTCTGATGAGACGCTGGTGAGATCCTATAAAAATTAAAACTCCTCCTGTCCCAAAAATATTGCTTTAGCAATCCAACAGTATGGCTTTAGTAAATGACCTTATGGCTGTTAGTGCCGCCGACAAACTTGCGGTGATCATCTTTACTCAAAAATGTTGCAGAGGTAAACCAAGTAGGGGTAAATATACCAAGGCTGTTTTTAGGTGGCTGCACGGTAGATACAAAACAAAAATCAATAAATACAAGTCAGGAAGCACTTGCCTTCGCATCAATGAATTAAGAGGACAGTGAGCATAACTTACGGATTTAGCTTGCCATATTTTAGTATGTGTCGTTAAATCCCAGATATTAACCTCTACTCCCTTCCTGTGGTGCAGAAAACTTGTTACATAACAGTATTTGAAACTTGAAAACTAGTATATGCATTATTTATAAAGGTCAAAAAATGTCTGCAAGAAAGATGATAACTCACCCTCCAAATAAGGCGTAGTTTTCACTTTCATCCACTTTACAACATAAGACATTACCAGCTCCACACACATTCCATGTTGTTGGAGTGTCGTCACTGGTGGAGTCCCCTAATGACTTTGGAATTGTAACTGATCTCAGGGTTGTAAGCCCTTTCATTGTGCATGTGAGCAACTTGCATGACCTGTTTCAAACACAAGATGTTCTAAAAATGACCCACATGCTACATGTAGAAATATGTAACATTTTATAGCTCCAGAGTATAGGCAAGGGACGGAACAAGGACCAAATATGACCGGGTGCACAAAAAAATTTGAACAGTGATAATAGAAACACATTTCGATGAACCGGGTGCATTTAAGATGACTTTAAGAAAAATCAATGTTTTTTTCAAAAATTAACATTATATCAAAAAAATCCATGGGGTGCCCGGGCACCCGCGGGAACCCCCTTGGCTCCATTATTGTATAGCCATAAGATTTTTGAAGTAATAACTTATGTATAGAATCTACACACATACCTTGATGATGACTCGGATGTCTGTTTTTTAAATAAATGCAAGCCAACAATATTATCTACTTCTGGCTGAACTTTAGCTTGGTTGTCACTAGGAAGTGAAACTCTGATATCGCCATTAATAGGGCTAAGCAACTCAACCTGTTTTATACGAAAATTGTAGAGAGGCATCAGACCATCAAAGTTATAAGGCTAAAAAACAAGGTTAACAAATAGCTACTATACAATTTATAAAGATACTAGTAGAAGCTTACCACACCGTTTTTCCTTGCAACAGCTAACAGCTGCAAAAAAGATGGAAGCATGATTAGAAAGCTCAACACATCTGAGTTACAAGTGATTTACAATGAATCATTTCAAGTTTTACGAATAAAAATTGCACATTGAACAAAAATATGAAAGCCCAACTCCAATACCAACATATCAAATATACAAAGCTCTTAATAAAACTGAGTGAAATAATGAAGGAATCTACAACATACTGGATCAACTTTACGGTCATTAATAGAAGTTGCAAGCACACATCTAGAAGAATCCGGATCCCCCCATTTCTCTACTATCTTAGGAAATCCTCCTTGCTTACTCCGAGCTTCGGTAACTACAGTTATTAAGCACAACAATAATAAATGTATAGTCGCATATACATATATAACTGTAACAATCTAAACAATCTATAATCTAAAAACGGATAATGTATGCATAAGCCACCAAAAGTTGAACAAGTCAAACTAGGTCGCCCAAATTTCAAAACCGCATTTAAGACCACCATGGATCCGCTTTGTATCGTCCGTGCCCATCCATAGCCTAAAATTGTAAAATGACACCACTGATTTTCTGAATCTTGAGATACATATGCCTCATTTAGGTCATCATGCAAGTTTTGGCATATTGTAAACACAAACAATATGAATTTGATACATGGTGGGCGAAATGCCTGGTTTGGTTTGTTATTTAAGTGGGTTCAGTATAACCTATTGACTACCTGAGTAGCCCATGTATACATAATCTTTAACTATTATGTTTAGGTTTAATTATAGATATGCTTATAAATACAATAAGATACAGTTGCATTTCCATACACTGCCATAACAGGTATGCTCAAGCCACCTAAACTCTCAAACAAGTCACACTAAGCCGCCCAAATTTCATAACCACATTTCAGAACACCATGCATTGGAAATGTATCGTTCCGTGCCCATCCTTAGTTCCTTACACAAAACTTGCAAAATGACACCTATGAGTCTTGAAAATTGAAATACCAAAGTTTGGTCAATAAATGAACACAAACGATATTAAACTGATACACGGTGGCCGGAAGTGCCTGTTTTGATATTTGACTCTTACTATAACCTGTCGAATACCTGACTAGCCAGAGGCCAGAACATAGATTATCCTTAACTAATATGTGTATGTTTAATTTCAATATACTTAAGAATACAATAGCATACATTTGCATTTTCATACATGACCATAGCAATGTTAATAATCTATAATCAGATGATGTATGTGCACCCAAAGTCTTTAACATGTCACTACAAGTCGCCCAATTCTCAAAACAGCATTTCAGATCATCGGGTATAATTCTCCGCTCGTCTATAATAATTCTTTCCAAAATTAGCAAAAAAAACCCCTGACTTTATAAATTGATATGCGTGTTAAATCCTTATAAGCAATTAAATCGACAGGTAAGTTTTTTCAAGAGGGGATTTTGATCATAATGCAACTTTTAGGAATCAGCACAAACGAACAGAAAAACAAAACCAGGTAACCCGGAATGCCTGTTTGAATATTTAAGCGGTCTTATTGTAACCTATTGAATACTTAACTAGCCTATGTATACATTAACTTTACCTGTTCTGTTTAAGTTAAGCCACCGAAAAGTCTTTGTGTCACACTAAGCCGCCCAAATTTTAAAACAGCATTTCACAACACCTACTGTGACTTAATATCGCCCGTGTCTGCCTTCACACAAAACTTTTATCATCGTGCAAGCTTTGCATAACAGCAGACACAATCAATACCAAACTAACAGCAAGGGTGCCAAAATTCTTGTTAGGAAACTTAAGTGGTCTAATTGTAAGTTATCTAATACCCGATTAGCCTGTGCATACATTATCCCTAGGGAGTGTTTGCTTAAGCTTATTTATGGGCTTATGAGCTTATCTGTTTTCGGCTTATATTTCTTAGGCCCCACTTTTTTCAGCTTATTTTGAGACTTGCTAGCTTATATAAGTTTGTTATGACATAACAAACTAATACAAGTACCAAAATAATCCAAAAAATGGGGCTTATGAAATATAAGCTGAAAAACCCATAAATAAGCTTAAGCAAACACCCCCGAACTATTACTACTATATGTTTAGGTTTAACTTGAGAAAAAGTAGATAAAATTAAATCCAAACAAAAAGAAACCTTTAATGAGACCGAGGTTATCGAAAGTAAGGGCGCGAAGTGGAGGACATCCAGCAGATTCTACTGTCGTTGTTCGTGGCATCTTCTTTACCTATTAATTATAATAATTTTTTACAAAAAGGTTAAAAGATCGATTTTAATGAAAGCAGAGAAAGCACTTTCAGCAGATAACAAACTTCCTGATCGCTAGAAAGGAAAGGAGTTACCGGAGGTGGTGGTGTGGCGGAGCAAACGGCTGAGTGGGTATATTTTCTCTGATGAGGTTTTGTAAGGGTTTAATCTACCCCTTTCCCTTTGGGCTGTTTTGTAAATAGTCCAATTAACAGGCCCAAATAATAATGTTTATCAAAACACAATCCATTGGGTACATCTTTTGAAAAATTGTTTGAGAAATTGATGAGTTGGTAATATCCAAAAAAACCGAAACCGAATCGAATCGTAAAAATACAAACTGAAATTGTAACTAAACCTTATTTCTCAAAATTTAACTGAACCGAATTAAATATTCGATTTTCGGTTTGAATATAAGTTTAGCAAAATAAAAACCAAACTGAAAATCAAATTTACATAAATATATATATATTTTCATATATTTATATAGAAAAAAACAATTAAAACTCTTTCATAGTATAAATATAACATTTTATAAAGTTAAATTTTTTTTTTTGCTAAAAATCTGTATACATAAATAAATACTTAATTAAAACTATGTCATTCGGGGTATTCGATTCGGTTTAGTTCAATTTAAATTTGTTCGGTTCGGTTTTCGGTTTTACCTACAAAACATTAAACCAAACTAACCGAACCGAATAACCGAACAACCCGATAATCGAACCGATGAACACCCCAAGGAGAATGGCACGTAAAGTGTTCGAATCCGTGCTCGGAAGGGATAAACCACGTGTTTCTTGAATAATTTGAGTCCGTTGATAAACGGACCACATGTGTTTTACTTAATTGGCAAAGTTAAAGTATTTTTTGGAATTTTTCGGAAAGCAAATAGTTATTGTTGTAGTAGTAAAGATAAAATCATTAAGGCGCGTTTGGTCTGTTAATGGATTAGGAATTAGGATTTGGATTAGAATTAAGATTTGGATTTTGATTTGGTATAAGTTTTTTTTTTTTTTTTTTTTTTTTTAAAGTAGAAGAGAGAAAATGTATAATAGGTATTATCATCTATCTATACTACTTTATAATGAATTTAGGCTTTCTAAAATTAGAAGGCTTAAAAATTCAGACTTTTTTACTTGCTTATTATGGAAAAAGTTTTTCTAACCAAAAATTAAGATAAGGAGCTCCAATCATGAGATGACATGTGTCACTTCTTAACAAACTCCAAACCAAACTCCTAACCACTAAAAATTAAGATAAAGAGCTCCAATTATAAAATGACATGTGTCATTTCTCAACTAAAAATTCATCTTTATTTTTAAATTAAAATATCTTTTTATCTACTTATTTTTTTTATAGTCTAATTTCACCATATTTTCTAAAATTTTATGCTTTTTAATTCAACATCCATTTTGATATATTTTTATGAGTTTTTAGTTTTTATATTTTTAATGGGTTTATTTTATTTTAATTCAAATTTTTACAACTTTAACCTTTATTTCAATCAATATAATCTTGATTCGTCAAAATCATATACTTTTGGGGTAGTGTTTGACGCGTAAGAGATTGCGAGGGTATTTCTATATGCGGGAATAATGATGTCGCGGGAAAGCTACGGGAAAGTTACGGGTAACCCAAACAAACACTTACAACTAACACATATACATTCGAAGTGTTGTGAAACGAATTCACTAAACGGGTAAGCAAACACATATAACTATACTTATCGCCGCCGCTGTGCGCGGGTACCAGGCTAGTACTATATAATATATGATAATACTGTACCACCAAATAAAGCATTGCATTAATATTTATTATTAAAAACACTTCCATATTTAGCACTAATGTACAACACCCCCAATGTATCCCTTCACTCATTAGCCACGTGATAGAACACGTGAGGTTCAAAAGACTTCTTCCATACTTGACGTTCTAAAACTTCTTCAATACTCCTCTGCTATAATACTTTTGGAAACTCATTAAAGATTTTAATTTTGCGTTACAATTTCACCTCCTATTATAGGATTATATCAATCTTCTGTTTCATTCCGATCAAGATAATCACACGCGTTTTATTTCAAAAAAATCAAAACCAAAGAAATTAGAGGAGTATATTTTTTTGATTGCAGGTTTGAGTTATTTACGATTTTGATATTTGTTTTTGAGTTTTGGGTTTTTTTTTCATTGTGAATTTGGGACTGATTTAATTCGTTTTTTTTCATTGATTTTTGTAGGGAATTATGCATCAAATGGCGATAACTCAATACAAAGAGATGATGTTTTTGTTCGAAAAGGTTTCACAAATTTTTTAACCTTTTGATTGTTATGTTTAATTTTTTTTTCGTGAAGCAACTATCAGTTTGGTGTGTATAGAATTGATTGATGGAATTATATGTACACTATGTGTTCGATGAAATGCATGAGAAACTAATTTCGTTATCAATTGCATCTTTTATTGTTTCAAGTTGTTTAGTTCTCCTATTATCCTGAAATGAAGTGGAACTACACATTAAGGAGTGTAACTGACATATGTACTAAATCACTGATTATATCTTTTTTTATTTAGTATGTGACCATTGTAATGTGATTATGCTCCACTTTTTTTATGTTTCCGGACTAATGGTGTTGGTGGTAGACATACATTAAGCAGTATATATAGAGTTGCTACCTTTTTCTTTACCTTGAAGCAATATAATGTTCACTCCTTGATCTATAGGTTACTGCACTCAAAAGCCACGGGACAGACGGGTCACTGCACTCAAAAGTCCTGGGTCAAACATGCCACTTTAAGATGTCACTACAGTTGAAAGGTACGGGTCAGGCAGGTCTTTGTATTCAGGTGTACCAATATGATGATAAATCAGGGGAGGTTTGCACTATAATCCCTATTTCTCTGGTGGTGATATTGCAATGCCAAAAAGGGCTTTTGAATATGAAGATGGCACTCCTGCAACAAAGGTTCAGGTATTTTCCTAAATTTATATTGCAAATCTGCTCTTAGCCCTTAGTAATCGTATCTGTTTAATCCGTGTCTCTTCCGTTTGTAGTGAAATCATCTTCTATGTACTTTGTTATTATCTTATGTTCTATTGTTTATCATTAGTTTTTTTTTGCTGACTTATCCTCCTTCTCATTCAGGAAATCATATTTGAACCTAATATTATATGTGAACATGTTGATAAGAATAGAACATTATGGGCTAATCAGGTATGTTTTAATTTTTCACATCATTATCATAGTTATCTTTCTTTGATCATGTGTCAGAAATAACAACCTTCTGTTTTTTGGTTTATGTTACTATATAGCTTTTTTGGTGAGTTTTCTTTCCATTTGTTTATCACTTCTTTCCATTTGTTATTGTTCCAAACATTTTGATATGTTCTGTCAGTGTATAATTTCAATTGGAAATGTTGCGCTTCAGGTATGTTTACTCCATTCTCAAATTCATTGATGCTTGGCACATCAGGTCCAAAGAACTTGGATTTTTCCCAGGGTGTCACATAGTTGTAAATACACGATGCTACCTTCATGCTTACGTGATGTAAATTTTTTTGTCCTTTCTGCAACTGTTGCACCATTGAACACCAGTTCGTGCTGACAATCCACAACCTGTCGTCCCTCACGAAGCCGGCGAGAAGGAGGATAACTCTTATTTTCTTCGTTGAATAATTTATCTCCCCAACCTCTATGTTTGAAACCGATTGCGTCAATGTTTCATTTATTTTTGGGTCAGCTCAATCGAGTGCTCCAGGTTTTCGTTCTGATATTGCAGATGGCCCACTTGCTACCGGAACTCGACAAGGTTAGTTGTGCCCACATAATTTGCATGTATTTTTTTTCCATCCATCTATTTTAGTTTTTCTTAATATAACTCTTAACCAGGAGCTGACTCGTGGCTAATAAAATTGAGCCAGAATTTCTGACACTTTTGAAGAAAAAAACGTATATAATAAAACAAATTGAATATACTTTTTATTTGACTGAGTATTCTAATGTTTGCATCTTTGGTGATGGTAACTTAGTCAAGAGTAATTTACAAATTGTTGTCGCCATTTCCTATGAATTATGTATTAGGTTTGATGTTTTCATTATATTGTGAATTATTGACTTGAATATGTTTTTTTATTTTAAAATATTGTTAGACTCAAAGTAGATTGGTTATATGGTAGTTTCATTGGATCTTCTCATACAATTTTACTTTTTTCACCTCTAAATGTTTGGACTATAACATTTTTTAAAAGCAATGAAGATATATTTTGCTATGGATGTGTTATATGCAATTTTATTCTACACATTCATGATTCATTTGGTCTCACTTTTGGGTTTCTGCACTTCTATGTTACTTGATACAAATGAGAAATGATTTGCTGGACCGTGGATGCTTACTTGTGCACTTGACCATGTTCGTCTAATACTCTAATCTTGAAACGATTCGATAGCCACATTCAAAAGTTTTTAGCTATATGATCGTTGGGAAAGTGTGGTTATGTTTATAATTTTTTTAAATATTGACGAAGTTATTATAATTGATGGTTTATGCGAAATTCAATTTCATTGCCACGTTTAATAGCTTAGGGTTATGTCATCGTTGGGTAAGTTTGATTGTTTTTATACTATTTTCAAAGTTTTAGTGAGAAATTTATAGTGATTGATGATTTATATCCCCAAGTCAGAGTAATATCATATTTGGTGAAGGTTAATTTGCTTTCCTAAAGGTAATGCGCCTTATTTTTCTATTGAACACGACCCCTCACGAATTCTAAAAGCGCGAATCGAGGTGGTATTTTACGTACCAGAAAGTTTGCAAGGAAAGGAGCTTGCTACTGTTCTGTTATTTGTTCTTCAAACTTTATGATCTTAGATTCTTAGCTATTTTATTAATTTTAAAATCCAATGTTTGTCTTCTTTTTAGCCATATTCAAACCACAATCGACATATTTTTTTCAGCTTCCGCAATGAAGTGGAAGACCACATAAAACTTAAGGGGCACCGAAGATGCTCTCTCGACTAAAGCATTCACCGGTCAATATACTTTTAGCTTATAGTTTGACATTTTTATTTTTGGGTTTTTGTGGCTAATATTCATTATCTAAAGCTGGTCAAATGGGGTAGGATAAAAAAAACTTTAGCTAAAGGTAAGACATTATAGTATTTTAAATCATATTGACCCCCTTGATTTAAATATTTTGGACAAAAAGTTTTTGGGTCAACCCGCCCACACAAATGGCACATTTTTACCCGTTACTCAACTCTCCCAAGCAGCCCAATTTTCCATCTTGACTATGAAGCCGAGACTCTAAAGTTTGTTGCGAGTTTTTAAGACTTATTTCTTTGATCTTTCTTTTAGGCAATGTTTGCATACGGGTTTGAGATTGTGTGAAGAAAGCAATGAATAAGATTAATGCATGTTAACTTTCTACCAGTATGTGTCCCCTTAATTATCCATCTTTGAAAAGTGAGACATATGGTAATTTTTACCACCAAATGTTCCCTTTGAAGGGTCGTGTTCTTAACCTTTATGTCAGCCCATTTTATTGGTATATGGGTCTATTTGGGGTAATATTTTTTTTACGGGTTAAACATATAGACTTGGGTAAAATAAAACAGTTTGAACGAGCATTAAACAAAGTATTTTAGCAAATTTTTTTATGCGCAATTCTTGAAAATATTACTATTTGGAGATTGCGTACTTATAACTTATGTATGGTAACAAGAAGTTATGAGTGCAATTGTTTTCGAAAGGGATACCTTATTTTGCTAAGGTTGCATGTGGAATTTACTAAGAAAGTTATCTGCAACTTACATTGTATGATCAAACCGTCAAAGTAACTTTATAGGTTATTGATGTATAATTTTCTGATAACTTTTGTAGACAATGTTTTTTATGATACTTTAGAATCATAGTTTTTGATAATGTAGTGTGTCTCTTTTCAGGTTACGATACCAGCTCCATTTTATGTGACTTATCCGGAAATTCCAAGGTTCGTTGACGCGACACCAGTTGTAGACATTAATATTCGCAAATGGGAATTTAATGATATGAAGCTATAAAATATAGAATAGAAGTACTATTCCATTCTTTAAAGCCGGTGTTTTCGAAAGGATATCTATGATTCCAGTCTTTAAAGTTGTTGTTTTCAAAAGGATACATATGATAGGGAATGTTTAACACAACTCACATAGATGAGGTTGTTGTGTTTGGTGCAGCGCGGAGAGGGTAAAATAAAGGTATAATTCATTTTCATTCTTATGGTTTAATCTTTTAACAAAGCAACACTAATATAATAATTTACACGCGGATGTTTGCATAGTCGAGGGTGTATAAGGTGGCAAATGCAAGATCCAAGTTGCTTTTATTGACATCTCTTCCTAAGGTGGGAAATGCAAGATCTAAATTTGGTAAACTTTTTATTTATAAACCCACTCTAATTATGAAATTGAAGTTGTACAACATTTTTATGTATTTAGTAATAGTGCGGGTTAGGTAATGGGTCAAAATGGATTTTTTTGAACATATTGAAACTCATGAAGCTGGTCCATTTACTTCATTAGTTGCTAATCCGATCTATTTATTGTTATATTTTACACCTGACCTGTTTGAAATGGATGGAGCAGTTGGTTGGAGAACAATTCCAAGTAGATAATCATTTAGTATGGGGTTACCCGTGGTTCCTTTTCAAGATTTAATAAAACATGTTTGTAACGCTATTTGTTCCCAAAAAAAAAGGAGGTTACTTGATCGATTAACTGGTCGTCTTCGTTATATTTTCGATCGATTTAATTGTTTACCTTTTAATCCCGTGATGCTCATAGGAGATTACTTGATTGATTAACATGCCATCTTTGTTGTATTTTTTATCGATTTAATTGTTTACCTTTTAACCCAGTGATATTCATGGGAGGGTTACTTGATCGATTAACAATCCGTCTCTACATAATACAATTCTATCTTTTCACGGTTTTCCATTGGCATGTATTCGCAAATGACAGTGAAGCAATCTTTCGATAACCGAAGGAAAAAAAGTAAGCATCAGATAAAGCTTTTAAAGAAGAACATTTACAAGGGATTGAGTCCGAGATTGTAGATAAAAGATCAACTTTAACTTTCAGGTAAAAAATTCGTCACTGTTAATAAAACAACATTACCCAAAAAGCCTTCAAGGCCTCTTTTAGGGTAAACTGGTCGAATTGTTTGCTTATAATATGTTATAACTACTTCTTTGATCCTACATATTATATATAGAACGTATGTTTATGATGATGATAATAGCCTTTTTCATGAGATTATTGTGGATCTGGCGTTTTGTCTACTCAAGGTACTGAAACTATCTCGATACTTGGGGTATTATACAGGTTCAAGAGAAGAAAGTGAAGAACACTGCATCCATATGGATTTTTCCAAAGTTACTTGCAAGTTATGGATCTTTCCAAGGTAGACTGTTGAATATTGCAGGATATGAATGTCTGCTTCAAAACCTTTCTTCTATGTGTGATGCGTATCCAAGAACGAAGACTCGAGAACAAGAGGACTTAAATGCTACTTTGGCTGTAAAGTTAATAATTATAGTAATTTTTTGAATGGTAGTTTTCTTTTGTCAATTCTAAACCTTCTTAACAATAAAGTGAGTGACTGTATATTCTGAATGCTTCCTTGTGATTTTTTTTTGTTTAATGCACCAAGCTTTTTGATCCATGCTTCTTTAAAATGGACTGTTATAAATATGAGTGTGGTAATGAATATGATTTTCGCTCCACTCCCATATTTTTATACTTCAAGAGGCTTCATGAATCAACAAGTATGCATGTTTGTTATATATAATGTCAGTGACATGACATAGTAAGCTTTATGGTAAATCATCTCGCCAGTGAATCCACCAAGGATCGTAAGGAAATGCTTACCTCTAAGGATCGTGAGGAAAGAGTATCCTATTTGAGTGTCATTTGCCATGACAATAAAAAAGAGCCAAAGGCAACCGCTTTCAAAAGTTGGTTTGTATCTGCCACGTCATGTTTTCACACATGGACAACTATATGTGGCTCTTTCACGTGTCAAAAGAAAAAAAGGTTTAAAGGTTGTTGTTTCAGATGTGGATGGTAACCTATCAAAAACTACTATAACTGTGGTATATAAAGAAGTTCTTCAAGGTCTATGATTAACAGTCAATAGGTATGTACCTTATACATATGACATGTTTTATGCCATTTTTTTTAATTTGCACTTATTATAAATCACAAACTTTTATTTTTCTTGCACACATTTTTATACTTATTAGGTGTTCACGTAATGGACCTTTAAATGAAGTGTTACAATGGTCACTACATAAATTTCCTTATGAAGACAAATAAATTGGAGAGCACGTGGCAATGAACGTTTATTACATTGATATTTACAATCATTGTATTTTGAATATCATTCACTTATAACGTATTATTCCGTTACAAGAAAATTTCATAGCGTTTATGTTCGTTGTTCATTCTTACTTTACTTAATCTTTTGTACTGCTATCCAAACTAAGGAATTGATCACTCTAATGGATAATGTAATGGGACACGACTTCAAGTTTTATGAGATGGTGTACAAGAACTAATCATATGGCCAATTAGCAGGTATGTGGCACAAATGCAGAGAATCATATCAATGGCTGGGAACACCATACCTCCGGCACCAGTTCAATTACTATTTATTTATTTATTTATTTTTTATTATTTTTGTTTTCATTTTTGGGTTTTATAAATATCATACGTTTTGCTAAAATGCTGCATTTTTTACAGCCAATATTTATACAACCATTACCACATATATATGCAACACAGAGCTACATTGCAAGTAACATGCACTATCTTCTGACAATTCATGGAGAAATACCCGTTGTGGCCACTTACATCTGGAATCGCAGCTATGTTTGAGGCCGCTGAACTGCATGGAAACATTGCAGGAGGACCTTTACAAGAAATGAATGGTAAAGTACATAATTGGGGATATTCCAGGCCACACAGCCGGAAAGGACACCAAGTCCAGACTTAGCAAGTATGTTTCTCGGTTCATTGAGTGTATTTCTATTGTAAACATAACCTTGACAGAAAAAATAAAGAAAAATCTGCTTGATAATCTTAATGGAATTTTGAGACATCCGAACGGTCAAATATTAGTATGGGTATTTAGCATTTCTCTTGCTGTTATCAATTCATTCATTGATGATTTGTCAAAGGTGAGTAATGGTATGAATGGTGTTATCATAGGTTTGCAATAATGAAAGAATATACCAGTGGACTCTCCTTTTTCTTCACTTATCACCCGTTTTGAACGAGCACTATACAAGTTAACAGTTGCTGAGTACCTATAGGCGAAAATTTGGGATGGTCGAACGGGTGAGGTAACAAGTCAAATTTGGTATTATGTAGGTTTGGCTTAAACTTAATAAATTAAAATTCAGTTTTTTTAGCTTTTATAAATGCTTGGATTGTTATATATAGGCTTTTACAAAATTCCAAGTATGACAACTTGCTACGTTATTGTTCTTCGAAAAAGCTGATATAACATGCTGAGCATTAATTATACTTTTTGTAAGGCTAATTTGAGATTGATTCTCTAATTTCACCGGTGAGTACAACTTTATTTTTTCACAAATGTATTCTTTTGATTAATTAGAACTTTCCAGACACTCAAAGATTGATCTTCGACAACAAGAGCCTATCTTATTATAGTCGATATTCTGATTCTGATTATTTAATCATGTAATTACTTTTAAAACGTGTATCCAAATGCCCCTGTACGAATACTAATAAGCAATGGGATTTTTTGTTCATGTATGATGACTATGATCTCGATCTACCGGCGAAATTCCAGTTCACATCATGTGTAGTTGAGAGAGAATACACAACTTAAATAGAATCAGTTTTTTCACATCATGTGTAGTTGAGAACTTGAGATGAGAAGGTAGATAGGACAGTGTCATCCATCTTGCCATGTACTTGGTATAATTCAGACATATTTTTGCAAGTTTTATGAGATGCTGACTTAGAATTTAGAAATGATCTTCTAGAAGGCTTATATTTAGAATGTACTTGAATTGTTAACTTAAAGCAAATATGCCTATCGCAATATATAGCAATATAAGTAACGATAATGTGTATTGCAATCAGTGCCTAACATAATATAAGTACTAATTTCACAATCCATGAGTGCACCATATGATGAATGTGTTTACAAACATATTTGTATGTGTTTGTAACTTTGTGTACCATATGATAATGAGACTTTAAGAGCTGCTTTGATACCGGCTCCAAATGTTTTTTTATTGTTTGAGATATCTTGCGAATCATGTAAATTGATTGAATGTTAAGGGGAAGAACATTAAAAGTTCCAAGATTCTAAACAATCATGTTAATGGGCATATATGTAACTTTACTTGTGCAGGTGTGGTGCTAAGGCTTGGATTTATATATAGGAAAAGAAAGGTGAGTGAATATGAGATCCCCCTTCATTTAATACGCGAACCCAGAGAAAGACTTCTAAATGCAACCGCAAGTTTCACCAAACCTTGAGTTCATTACCATCATCCGATATAATTTTGGCTCCTCCTTTTAGTGTCGACAATGTTGCATTAGCTGCAATAAATCCAGTAAAAGATGATGATTGCTTTGGTGTTTTTACAATAGATTAAATTAAGGAACTTGCAGTGGAGGTGAAAGTATGAGCGTGTGAGTTGTATCAGAGTTTCTAAATATATAATATGTGTATATGTTTGTGTTAATTGTATTGCATGATGTTGTAAACTACTCTAAGATAGGCAATACAAAGATGCACTATGAAGGCATGGTGTATTGAGAACCAAAACTCTTGATTAACAAGGAAACTCGTGAAAACGCATTTTCGTATGATAATGTATGCTCTTTATTACTTAACTTCCTTTTAAACCCACCTTGCATATTACAATAATTTATTTTCTCATTGCTAGAACTAAATAAAAAATAAAAAAAACAGTGTTCATCCAAAGATATCCGTATGCCAAACTTTTAAGATGCATCAGTAGCAATTGTTATAGATACTAAGCTTGGATGGTTTAACTACCCACTAGACACGCATAGTTCCAAATCTTATTGCCAAACCTTGTGGAAATAATATTTGGGGTGTCATTAGAAGGTTGTGCTTTGTTACATCAGTGTGTATGAAGCAATTGATGTAACGGAGCTTTTGTTGAAGTGTTACAATGGTCACTCATACATTTGCTTCTGAAAACCACTAAAATTGTGGATCACAAGGCAATGAACGTTTATTACATAAGAATTTACACGCATTGTATTTTATATATCATTCACTTATAACAGGCATTACCATTCATTTGTAAATTATAATTTCATATGAGCATTGCCCTTCTTTTGTTAACTAAAATGTCATCTAAGCATAATTATTCACTAAGTTAGTTACTATAGGTAATTACTCCTGAAATGGAGTTTAGTCATATTATTTTCCATCGTGGCGATATGTATCAATTTCTGTCTGAAAAGAAACGTGGTTGTTATCATGGAGTTGGATGCAACATTTGTTTAGCAAGCCAAATATTGTTAATATGGAGATGATTGTTTTTGATGAGCAGGCAAGGATCTACTTCCTATATGGTCCATATTAACCTTTTTATTTGTCCTTTTTTAAATGAATTGTTATTTTTTAGATGATTGTTTTTGAAGAGCAGGCAAGGATCTACTTCGTGTAGTATAGATATTAAACTTTTTATCATTTTTTAGATAAATTGTTATTTTTAGATGATTTTTTTTATGAGCAGGACTATATCTACTTCCTATATGGTCCATATTAAACTTTTTATTTGGCATTTTTTATTGATTTGTGATAATTCTTGTCTGTCTATTCCTTTCAAAGATAGGATACATATACATGTACAATGCTTAGCTATATAGGGTAAATTGTCACCCACTAATCAAGGAAATACAATTAATCTACTTTGACCTTATCATAATACATGGTGTAATACATATCACTATACACGGTTTAATACTCCCCCGCAGTTGGAACGGGAGGAAGCCGGACGCTCAAACTGGATCTAAAATCTTCAAATAAGGTTGAAGGAAGTCCTTTGGTGAAGATATATGCGTACTGATAACGAGAGGGTACATGGAGAACACGAACCTGACCAGCAGTAACCATGTCACGGACAAAATGTATATCAATCTCAATATGTTTGGTCCGTTGATGTTGAACAGGGTTGGCAGACAAATAGATGGCACTAACATTATCACAGTAGACAAGAGTGGCAGTAGAGAGAGGTGAATGCAGCTCACGAAGAAGGTTACAGAGCCATGCAGTCTCAGCCACAACATTAGCAACACCCCGGTACTCGGCTTCGGCACTTGAACGGGAGATGGTGTGCTGTCGTTTGGAAGACCAAGAAAGTAGATTATCGCCCAGAAAAACACAGTATCCCGAAGTAGACCGTCGTGTGGATGGGCATCCCGCCCAATCTGCATCTGTATATCCAACAAGAGAAGTGGTAGAGGATGAATATAGATGTAAACCAAAATCCAAAGTCCCTCGAACGTATCGTAAAATACGTTTAAGGGCAGCCAAATGTGGCTCGCGAGGGTCATGCATGTAAAGACATATCTGCTGTACAGCATAGGAGAGATCAGGCCGGGTAAATGTGAGATACTGAAGACCACCTGCAAGACTACGATATAAAGTAGGGTCCTGAACTGGAACACCTTCGGGGACCCAGTTTGGATTCTGTATCAACTGGTGTTCGAGAAGGGTTACAGTTGGTCATGTGAGCCCGCTCAAGAAGCTCAGTGGCATACTTCCGTTGAGATAAAAAGAGACCTGTAGAATGCCGAGTAGCAGAAATGCCCAGAAAATAATTAAGTGGCCCAAGATCAGTCATGTCAAACTCACTGTGTAGGGAAGCAATGATTTGCTGTAAAAGGGTAGTAGAGGAGGCTGTAAGAATAATGTCATCCACATAAATAAGTAAATAAGCCACATGAGAGCCCTGTCGAAGAATAAATAATGAAGAGTCACAACGACTATGATAAAATCCAACTCTAGTAGCATATCCTGCAAATCTCTTAAACCAAGCACGAGGTGCCTGTTTGAGTCCATATAAGGATTTCTGCAAAAGACAGACATGATGAGGGTACCGAGAGTCTACAAATCCCGGCGGTTGGTGCATATATACGGTCTCAGATAAATCCCCATTAAGAAAGGCATTCTTAACATCAAGCTGGTGAATAGGCCACTTGCGGGATACCGCAAGACTAAGAACGGTGCGAATGGTAGCCGGTTTGACAACCGGACTAAAGGTCTCATCACAATCAATACCAAGTTGCTGACTACTGCCATTGGCAACCAAGCGAGCCTTATAACGACTCAAAGTCCCGTCAGCATGAAATTTATGCTTAAACAACCACATGGATCTCACCAAATTAACACCAGGGGGCCGTGGTACCAGAATCCAAGTACCATTTTTAACTAACGCATTATACTCATCATACATAGCATTATTCCAATGAGGATTTTGAAGGGCGAGGAAGGGAGATTTAGGTAAGGGAGAGATAGAAGAAGTATGAAGCGAGAGACGTTCAATGGGTTTGACAATGCCTGATTGAGAACGAGTGATCATGCGGTGAGTACGGGGTGGTTCAGCGGGAGGTTGTGTAGGTTGGGTCGAGGCGTCGGGGTTGGTTGTATTCGTAGGAGGTTGTTGGGCCGGTGATGATTGATTTTGGGTTGCGTTTGGTGGGCTATTGGGTTGCTGGTGAGGTATGGGAAGTGGGTTGTTGGGTAAACCCGTGTGAGTATTGGGTGTAGTTAGTTCATGATGGCTATTAGGGACTTCTTGTAGTGGATTTGGTGGGGTGTTAGTAAGTATTTGGGTAAGTAGAGGGGGTGGTGTAGGGTCTAAGAAGGTGTAGGAAGGTGGAGAGTCGGGTGTCATGGAGCGGTAAGGGAATTGGGTTTCATCAAAGGTGACGTGTCGGGAAAGTAAAATTTTGTTTGTTTCAAGGTCCAAGCATCGAAAGCCACGATGATAGGCGGGATAGCCCAAGAAAATACATGGTGTTGCGCGTGGGGCAAGTTTGTGAGGTGCGTGAAGGTGAGGGTAGCATAGACACCCAAAAATACGTAAGTTAGAGTAGTCGGGTGTTTTGTGAAAAAGTCTTGTGTAGGGGATTTCATTATTGATGGATGTAGAGGGTAAAAGGTTGAGGAGATAAGTGGCCATATGTAGGGCCTCGACCCAAAAGGTGGGGGGTAGGTGAGCCTGAAATAGAAGTGTACGAATGACATTGTTGATGGTTCGAATCATGCGTTCCGCCTTGCCATTTTGTTGAGAAGTTTTTGGGCAAGAGAATCTGAATTGTATACCGTGGTTAGAAAAAAGGGTATGTAAGCGGTTATTGTCGAACTCACCACCATGATCACATTGGAAACTTATTTCGCATTTAAATTGGTTTTTAACATAATTACGGAAATGCAAAAATTTATCAAGCATGTCAGATTTATTACGAAGAGGGTAAATCCACAAATAATGAGAGAAATGATCAAGGAATAAGACGTAGTATTTAAAACCACTTTTACTAATAATAGGAGATGTCCATAAATCGGAATGAATAATATCAAAACAGTGTTGAACAATAGAATTGGAGCTATGGAAAGGAAGCTTCACATGTTTGCCAAGTTGGCATGCATGACATACATGTGAAGACTTTTCTTTATTACACGAAATAAATTGACGAGAGACAAGAGACCGGAGCACTTCGTCACCAGGATGACCGAGGCGTTGGTGCCACGTGGAGGAGCTTGTTGAGAGAAGAGCAGTGGGTGTGAAAGACGGCTTGGTAACGGGATAGAGATCTCCCGAACTATCACATCGAAGGAGGATATGGCGAGTCCAGAAGTCCTTCACAGAAAAACCAAAAGCGTCAAATTCGACAGTGCAATTATTATCTCTAGTAAGTTGACGCACAGAAATGAGATTTTTAATAATATTGGGGGTGACAAGAACATTATGAAGATGGAGTGGGCGATGAGTAGAAGGAATAATGCTATGTCCGGAGTTAGTAACGGCAATAGAATTACCGTCACCAACATGTACAAATGGGAATAAGCGTTTGTTAAAAATAGTGCTTAAATTATTTGCATTTGAATTTAAATGAGATGATGCACCTGTATCCATATTCCATGTCGGGTCCTGCAAGGTCATAGTACTAAAAGCACTAGGAAGTGATGTAGCTTGAGTTGGATAAATTGCAGGAGCGGGACCGAGAAGGCCTGGACCGGAGTTACTGTTGTGACCCAAACTATTGGGCTGTTGGGACTGGGCTGTGTACAGGACATGTTGCGTTTGTTGTTGGGCTGGTGGGTTATACGGTTGGTGATTTAAGTGTTGGGTGGGTATGAGTTGTAGGGTGGGCTGATAAGGATTATGTTGTTGAGCCATGCGATTGTTGTAAACCCCAGGTGGAGCCCAATGCATGGGATTATGTTGTATACGATTGTTACCAGCCATGCGTCCCAAATAATTATTTTGACCGAGGCTACTGTTAGGATTTTTTATTTGCAATCCTACCCTATTTCGGTGGTCGTGAATGAACTTACAACGATCACCGAACTTACAAGACCCTTTATTAAAGTGATTGCATAATTGATTGAGACTTTGAGATTTATTAGATGTGTTATTACCTTTGGAGTCCAGCGAGTGAGATGTCACAAGAACGGTAGGTGAGGAGGCACTACTATCAAATGTATTCGACCCATTGGTTTGTTCATTCAACGTAGACTCTTCCAAGAGTAGCATGTTTCGTGCCGTTTCAAACGTTGGAAGGGGTTCACGATGGCGTATGATTTTGACAATGGTGGTAAATCTTGAATCAAGTCCATTAACGGCATAGATAACTAAATTCTTCTCACTAACCAACAAGCCAAGGTTTTTAAGCCTATCCGCCATAGATTTTATTTTAGTGCAATACTCGTTGATCGACATGCTACCAATCTTAATAGAACGAAGTTCATTGTCTAAGTTAATAGCCCTAGCGTCTTTGTTGTCATGAAACAACCCTTGGAGGTGATCCCACAAGGCTTTTGCATTGCCCGGTGTGGATACGACTTGTTCTTGTAAAGAATCACATAAAGACCCAAGTATCCACATCTTGATGAGGTCATCAAGTTTGCACCATTCCGGATCTTGTGCACTAGACGAGGCCCCTTCAATGTGTGATTTTAATCCAAGACTTCCGAGATGTATTTTAAAGAAAGAAGACCAAGATGTGTAGTTATGTTTTTCGAGATTGAGTTTGATGGGGACTTTGTTTGTGATACTAAAGGGGATAAGTTTGTCGGCAGTCGTAGATGGAGGAGGGGGTGGTGGAGGAGGGATATCATCTCCCGTCATTGTTTACTGATGTTGTAGTATGAGGAGGGTACGGCAGATTTGGATAGGGAGGAGGGGGAAGTCGATTATTGATGAGAGAAAAAAGGAGAGGATTGGCTTGATACCATATTGATTTGTGATAATTCTTGTCTGTCTATTCCTTTCAAAGATAGGATACATATACATGTACAATGCTTAGCTATATAGGGTAAATTGTCACCCACTAATCAAGGAAATACAATTAATCTACTTTGACCTTATCATAATACATGGTGTAATACATATCACTATACACGGTTTAATATTTTTTAGATGAATTCTTATTTTTTAGATGATTGTTTTTTATGAACAGAACTGGATCTACTTCCTATATGATTGTTTTAGATGATTGTTTTCGATGAGTAGGACTGGATCTACTTACTATATGGTCCATATAAACTTTTTATGCGGCATTTTTTAGATGAATTGTTATTTTTTAGATGATTTTTTTTATGAGCAGGACTGGATCTACTTCCTATATGGTCCATATTAAACTTTTTATTTGGCATTTTTTAGATGAATTCTTATTTTTTAGATGATTGTTTTTTATGAGCAGAACTGGATCTACTCCTATATGGTCCATATAAAAACTAAAAATTTGACATTTTTTAGATGAATTGTTATTTTTTAAATAATTGTTTTTTATTATCAGAACTGGATCTACTTCCTATATGGTCCATATTAAATTTTTTTATTTGACATTTTTTAGATGAATTGTTATTTTTTAGATGATTGTTTTTTATGAGCAGAATTGGATCTACTTCCTATATGATTGTTTTAGATGATTGTTTTCGATGAGCAGGACTGGATCTACTTCCTATATGGTCCATATAAACTTTTTATGCGGCATTTTTTAAATGAATTGCTATTTTTTAGATGATTTTTTTTTATGAGGATCTACTTTTTATATGATCCATATTAAACTTTTTATTTGGCATTTTTTAGATTAATTCTTATTTTTTAGATGATTGTTTTTTACTAGCAGAACTGGATCTATTCCTATATGGTCCATATAAAAACTAAAAATTTGGCATTTTTTAGATGAATTGTTATTTTTTAGATGATTGTTTTGATGAGCAGAAATGGATCTACTTCCTATATGGTCCATATTAAATTTTTTATTTGGCATTTTTTAGATGAATTGTTATTTTTTAGATAATTGTTTTTTATGAGCAGAACTGGATCTACTTCTTATATGATTGTTTTACATGATTGTTTTCGATGAGCAGGACTAGATCTACTTCCTATATGGTCCATATAAACTTTTTATGCGGCATTTTTTAGATGAATTGTTATTTTTTAGATGATTTTTTTTATGAGCCGGACTGGATCTACTTCTTATATGGTCAATATTAAACTTTTTATTTGGCATTTTTTAGATTAATTCTTATTTTTTAGATGATTGTTTTTTATGAGCAGAACTGGATCTACTCCTATATGGTCCATATATAAACTAAAAATTTGACATTTTTTTAGATGAATTGTTATTTTTTTAGATGATTGTTTTTTATGAGCAGAACTAGATCTACTTCCTATATGGTCCATATTAAATTTTTTATTTGGCAATTTTTAGATGAATTGTTATTTTTCATATGATTGTTTTTTATGAGCAGAACTGGATTTACTTCCTATATGATGAGCATAACTGGATCTACTTGTGGGATCACTGCAAAGTCTTAAAATTAACTGCCAACATGCGCCTAACTGTTGGATCACACCCTGAAGATGTAACTGAGATAAAGGAATTTGCGGATTGGATATTGAAAGTAGGATATGGAGAGATTGGAGGACCACACGACGGAGAGGTTTTGATAGATATACCCGAAGATATTCTAATACATGAAACTGATGATTCGGTACAATCTGTTATTCATTTCACTTACCCAAACCTTTTGAATAACATACATGATCTGTCCTACTTCCAGGAAAAGGCCATTCTTGCTCCAACCAATGAAGTGGTTGATACTTTTAACGATCATTTGCTTAATACCTTTCCTGGTGAGGAAATGGTTTATCTTAGTTGTGACAACATATATAAAATGAATGTGGTGGTGCTATATATCAATCCGTTTTTTCACCGGAATTTATCAACGGGTTAACATTTTTTGGTGTTCCAAACTATAGGCTTGCATTGAAGGTGGGTGTCCCAGTAATGTTGCTGAGAAACATTAATCAATCACAAAGTTTATGTAATGAGACAAGGCTTCAAGTCACTAAATTAACACGAACTTCTATTCAAGCCAAAATAATTAACGGAACACATTTTGGGAATACGGTTATACTTCCAAGGTTGAAAATTACTCCATCGGATAAACGTTTACCACTCAGTATCATGCGCAAACACTTTCCTGTGTCAGTTTCATTTGCCATGACGATGACAAGAGCCAAGGCCAATCACTTTCGAAAGTTGGTTTATACCTACCACGTCATGTTTTCACACATGGACAATTATACGTGGCTCTTTCACGCGTCAAAAGAAAAAAGGGTTTGAAGGTTGTTGTTTCTGATGCCGATGGTAATTTATCAAAGACTACTACAAATGTAGTCTACAAAGAGGTTCTTCACGGTCTTTGATCAAGTTTCAAGAGAAGAGGTATGAACGAATATTCATATCATGTGATATGCTTTTGTTTTTTACATGTTTGATCAGTCACACAAATGTTTTACTTACACCTTATTTTTATACTTTATTAGGTTGTCAATAAATGTTTATTGGCTTACCACTTTATCAAGTTCCCACTACCTACACTTGATTTTTAAAGGCGGACAATATTGGAGCTCACGTGCATGGGCATTTATTACATTATTACTTACAAGCATTGTACTTTATACTATAATTGACTTATTACTTCATATTACTTTCGAATAAATGATTCACACTGTTTAATTTCGTTCTTTTCCTTATTTTGTTTAGACACCAATTTTTCATTTTTTTGCAATATCTCTTCTAAAAACCCGTGGATTCCACGGGGTCTTATAAGCTAGTATATGATATATGTAAATTTGTAAAAAAACAAAAAGTGAATATGTTGGACACGTAGGAAAAATACAATAAACATTTTCAAAATCCAATATATTTGCCAACTTTTATAGACGCCTGGATATTTGGATTTGTGTGGACCTCCTAAAGTCATCCCCCTAAACCAAACATTTGTAATCAACCTAAAGTGAGATCTTAGTGCTCAACCCCCATACCAAACGGGACCTTAATTTTAAGGTCCCTTCTACTACATGAAAATAGTGGAAGTCTCTTTTTTTTAAGTCTATTTATAAGACTTTAGGTATTGGCATGGGCGAAGACGAAAGGGGGGCACGTGCTCTCCTAGCAAAAAATTGTAAATTTTCTAAAAAATATTTGGCTTTTTTTTTAAACACCCTCCTCCTAAAGAACCAATTTGTAATGTAGTTCTAAAATTTATTAAAATGTGTCTGCTCGAGCAAAACTTTATGGCTCTGCCCCTAGGTATTGGTCGACATTAGTAAGAGGTCGCACAGTCATCACACTTAAAGCATGACTACCAAATTATGTTCCCCTATATTGTGACAAGTGAAAATAGAAATGGGCCCTCAATCTCTACTACATACTAAGGAAAAATGGTTAAACCTTGAATTGTTGAATGTTGAAAATTTGATGAGTGGTCAAGCTAAAATTTGAAATGTAGAATATTGGAAAATATTCAATGACGATTGCTGGAAGATTGTTGAACAAAACCTTATCTAAACTACATGTGTTTGAAATTAAGTATGGCGTTTGGAAAGTATTTGTGAAAACGTAGAGGGGGGTGAATACGTTACCGTTTAAAATCGTTAGATCTTTTGTATCAAATCACTTATGAAGCTTGTTATTATATGAAAGTATCAATTATTGTTTATGACTAATATAAAGCATAGTAAACCAAGTTGTCACACAAGCATCATCATCAAACCACATCATAAGCAATTATAAAAGTAAAGAGATAAAGAAAGGAAAGTGCAAACCGAACACGAGGATTTATAGTGGTTCGGTCACGGATCTCCTCTCCGCCCTACTCCACTCCCCGAGTACCCAACTCGAGAGTTACTTCACTAAATCAACAAGCTCCCTTCTCGGCGGAGAAAACCTTACAATCGTCGCTTACACTTTTTCCGGTACAAAGCTAAATACCGGGTTCTAGTTCGAGGTAGAACCAACCTAACATCGCCTATACAATATTTCCGACACTAAGCTAGATGTCGAGTTCTTTTCAAGGGTACAACCACTCCCACTATGTTTTATGGCCCAACATAACAAACCTTGTGTTTTATGGTACAAACACATAAACCATCTAATCTAGTTTGGTGAAAGTGTTGTGATGATGCAATGATGTTTACAATGATGATCCATGACATAAATGTCTAATGGATATGAATGACTAATCTAAATGATCTTCTTAAATAAGAAGTCTTCAATCAATGAGGATATCAAGAGATCTTGAATCTTCATATGTTGATATGCTTTGGTGAATGAGGATGGCTAGATCTCCAAGCTTTCCTTGGTTGATCAAAATGTAAAGTATGCTTACAACAAAGATGAATGTTAGAAGCATTATGATCATGTGATGATGAGGGTGATGTATGTTACTACATGGTTATCTATAGATCTAAAAGATGAAAGAAAGATAGAAAGAATGTGTGTTGGAAGGGATGATTGAAATGAGAAGACAATGGGCTCTATTTATAGCCAAAAATGTAATCTAAAAAATTATACTTTATTAGATTTGATATCTTAGAATATCTTTCAAGATCTTGCAAATCTAACCAAATATTGACCAAATCTTCTAAAGATATGATGATGCATGAAGTGATGTAAAGTTGTATTTTCATTTAGATTAAAATGTTCATGAAAATAAACTTGTAAAATGTATTATGTAACTAGTTTATAAAAAGTCTAATTGCCTTTTATAAAATAAAATATCTAGTTAGGTGCTTGTCAAAATAATATATATTTTGTCAAGTGTAAGTAAACTTTAGTACTTGTATTAATATTATAGTTAGTTTACTTGTACAAATAAAAGTATATATTTGTTAGACATTTTACAAAAGAAGTATTTGTATAAAATACTTGTGAATGCAAAATGTAAAATGAGGTTCGAAATAGAATGATTAACCTATTAAAATACTTAGTGACTCTAAACGTATTTTAAACATTCTAAATGATTTGTTAATGGGTTTGATCATAATGCCACATAACAAACATGTACGAACATGTGTTGTAACATACGAGGACTTGAGACATCGAGAGGTGTTGAATGTATGTTGAGACAAATGTAATTACAAGTAACTTGTACATTTTACGTTATGTATTACAAGTTACATGTTTGTCATCAATCAAAACAAACGAGACTGTATAGATTAAATATCGTAATATTTGCACTAACAATCTCCCCCTTTTTGATGATGACAAAGATATGTAAACGTAATAGAAAGTAAAATGTAAAAAGTTACTTGTATCCTTACTACCTTTACATTACCTTCTCCGTTTACACTATTCTCCCCTTTTTGTTGAAACAAAAAGGGCGTGTCCTTGGAGTTTAACTTAATTTCTCCCCAAAAAGGCGAGCTTGCATCATCCCTAGTGAAGTTAAATCGTCTACTTCAATCCGTCCCTTATTTGGCAGCAGATCCATGGATCAAATAAAGAGGTATAACCTACATCAAGGTTAGTTGTATGCAACAAAAATTACGAGAAATACGTGAAAAAAAAAAGGCATAGCAATGTTAGCCTATTTTCTCCACTTTTTATCGAAGCACAAATGCTTGTTGAAAAGTGAGAATGATGCTAAATGCGTGCATGCTCCCCCTTGACGGTTGCTCCCCCTTGTTTGAGGCGTCAGGGTATGATTAAAAACCTACAAAACAAATATTAGTGCAAAACTATATTCGTCATTGGACGAGTAAGTGTTATACAACAAAGTGTGTATAAGATGCATTCAGTAAATTCTTGACGGAAGCTCCCCTTGCTCTAGGGCGTCAAGATGAACCTTCAAAATAAATATTAGTATAATAGAAGCTTTGTCTTTAGACAAATATGTCATATACAACCAAGTGTATAGACGATGCAATATGAGTGCTTAAAGGATATTCCTCCTTGTTCTAGGGTGTCAAGAAGCACCTAAAATAAGAAAAATAATTGATGCAAACTTCATCCTTAGATGAGTAAGTTATATACAATCGAGTGTATATGATGATGAACCTACAATGAAAAACATTAGTGCAATATATTTCATCTTTTTCACAAAGAAAAATAAGATGTATATATGTGATAAATGATATAATCAAAGATCTCATGAAGTGTAGTCTCCTAATTACAATCATAAGAAAGGTGAGAATATAATATGATAAAAACCTACAAAATAGTTCCTAGAAAGAAGATATGAAGTCTTCCACCGGGTGTGCCACTAGTGGTGCTAGTGTTGGTGTCGGTTTACTAGTAGGATTCGTGTGGTGATGGTAGATGACTCGAGATTTACAAAAGCAAGTTTTCGCTAATCCATAGTGGTGATGATTAGTGAAAGTGGTGATGGAAGGTGGTGGTGATTAGGTAGAAAGCTATTAAGGAGTTATAAACTCGTATGTATAGCAAATATAAAAATATGGACTCATGCAATCCTTTCGTCATGTCAGGTGACCAAAGCTAAGAAGAAAAAAAAATGTGAATGGACATTGCATTTCAATGATGCATAAGGTTTATGATTAGAATGATTTATTGATGCTAACAATCTATTGTTTTGAGCAAGTTCTCATATGCTTCAACTCAAGAGTAATCAATAATGCGTTCTATATAAGAATATTATAATGAAGATACCAAAAAGTATAAAAGTGATAAATTCGTTCATTGATTGACACGAATTATAAAAATGACCTATTCTAGGTGACAATGGGAAAGGTAGTATTAGCATGGTTTTGACCGACATGGATGATTATCACTTTGAAAAGAAGTGAAGATAATATGGAAAATACTAATAATGAGTACCTATATGAGGATGACAATGACATCATATGAGTGAGAGTTGGATGGACCAACGTGTTGGAGATGGCTGTTTTGATTAATATATCGTTTGCACTGACAAGGACATGCATGATAAGCGAGAAAAGGATAAGATCCTATGATGGTGTTCTAGATAGTGAAGTTGTAAGGTGCTAGTCTAAGGAAAATCCTATATGTGGAGATGAAGACGTTTTGTAAAAACACATGATGCGTTTTTCACTTGATGAGGTATTGGTGCGAAAAAGGTTGAACTAGTTGTGGTTTCATGAACCGGCTTTAGCTAAGTGGTGTTTACCTATGTGTTGGTATTGTAGAGTCTAAGAGACATAAAATTTGACAAAAGACAATTATGTGAATGGATTTCTCTCCCCCTTAATTGGTGGACATCCAACATAATGTGTAATGTATCAAATAAGGAATGGCAACAAAGTGTTTAGGAGGTTATTTGGTGTTAACGAAAGAGGTGAGCTTAGTGATGTTTTACTGGATGATGGTTAGCATACAATGAACTTCATCCTTAAAGTCACATACCTCTTCTTGATTAATGATCGTATGATGAGGCATGTGGTTTCCTAATAGGAAGTGAAGAGGATTAGAGTATTGTTATAACTAAATAATGATGGAGATGATTTTTGGAAAGCGGAAGCAAAAATGAGATTTGGAAAGAGGTTGGTTGAAAGACAAAAATGCAAAGCCAACCCTCTAGAACTTAATTCTATATGCTTTTGAACTATATGCAAGTGTAGGGGTCCCATAAAGCATAATACTAATCTACGTAGCAATAAAGGGGATTATGCAAAATGAGCATATAAAAGTTAGAACCAAGTGAGATAACAAATAATTTGTTATCAACCTACAAAACAAATTTGTTAGTGACAAAAGATGTTAATATGATAGAAATCAAATGATAACATATTATATAAGCAAAAACAACATATTGCACTTAGTAGACAAGAAATCACCACATAAGATAGCATCAAAACAATCATATTATGCAAGAATATGACTTTATTCAAGACATTTCATTATGAGATTGTTTTGTCGTTAGACTTAGACACTTAAGCATACTTGGATATACAATAATCTATGTGATTAATTTGTAAGATAAAAAGGCTTCTAAAAGTTTGTCATACCAAAAGCACTTTGACAGATTATATGTGCACAAGTAGCAAACAAATAGTGTGACAAGAAGCAAAAGAAACAAAATGAAAGATTCATGCAAGCCATGTTTTAAGACATAACAATTTGGAGCATGTATCATTTGGATCGTACTACACATAGATGTAATGAATGCCAACTAATAGCTTTCAAACACAAATATATCATATCAAAACTTATCACGTATCAAAATGGCATATTATGAGTTCATAAGTAACATGTTAATCATGCTAAAATTAATTCAAAAGTAAGTATCATGCAAATAAAGTTTAGGTTTAAACGTTTAGTAGCATGAAACAAGAATACAAGCTTTATAAAGATAAAACCGTACTAAGGTTTACACATTTGACTTGTTATCAAACACTAAGATAATGTCAAATCAACTTATCGTATTAAACAAGAACATGTAATCAACACATGTAAGTACAATGCAAGTGGTTTTACTAAGGTTTACACATTTGACTAGTTATCAAACACTAAGATAATGTCAAATCAACTTATCGTATTAAACAAGAACATGTAATCAACACATGTAAGTACAATGCAAGTAGTTTTAAAAGAAAAGTCATATATACTACTTGTTTGATTAGTATTCCTAAGGCGAGGCAAACTATCAATGTTTTAACACTTACTTTAGGCAAGTATAGGAATACAAATTTTTCAAGTTGGAGAATGAATATGAGACTATTACTAGCGGTGCTCAATTAAGGCTAAACACGACCATTTTTACGGGTGATTCCACATACCCAACTTCTCTCCAGGAAGCAATTCAACCGTTAGGTCAAATTGAGTTTCTAGTGCAATAGGTTCTCCAGTAGTCATTCTCATGTTAGAAAGATGGGAACTCCAACTTTTGCATATTAAAGTGCATAAAAGATGATAGTTTACCAATACTTGGCTTAATGTGATTTAACTAATATGCAATATAACTAAGGTGATGAAGATGTCATGTTATACACATGAATTTTAACAATGGTGTGTTGATAAACGATATGTTTTAATCTTGTGTTTAGAATCTAAGGTTTGTTCAAATTACAAAGCTAATTGTATGATCTAATGGATGACATCTTTTATGTTGAAGTGGATACTTTAAAAGTGATTTGATTATCTAAGACTAGGGAATGGAATATGTTAAATTAAGAATGTTCTCAAGAAATCTCTTTGGAACTTTATTTGACAAGAATCTAAATAAGGTTACTAACTTCAATAGATCATGTGTATGTTTTTAGAGATGTGTAGTTTCAACCTTGGATGTGCACAAGGTTTGAGCAAGGTTAGGTTATGATGTGCGCTTGAAAGAAAATAGATACAAATAGTATCTTTCAAAAAATGAGATTATCCCATGGGATAAAGTTATCATGCTTATGAAAACAAGTATGACAAGATGAATTGGATATGCTAGTTCATAGAACTTGTAGATGCTTGTTTCAAGATCATTTAGCCAACGAGGTGTAATGAAATCTCTTGTAACACAACTATTTATGTCGCAAGAATGATGCATAGGATATACAATATCCTTTTAACAAGATGAAAGCTTAACGCATGAATCTTAGTCATAATGTTCTTCAAAACATCATGTTTTCCTAAATGAAGATATGAAGCCAAAGTGTTTGAATCGGATAGTCCCATCTAAATAAATTTGGTCTCAAGATTATATTCACTAGATGATGACAAGAGGAATTCACTCGATTTTCTTATGTATACTCCTCAAAAGTCATTGTTGCTTGGGGTGTATGATGTTGGCTTTGAGATTGCATTTTAACATATGTTGTTAAAATGTTGATTTGAGGTTTAACGAAATTTATGCAGAAGTTTATCGACAAAGTATTACTAATACTTTGATAATTTGTGAAGGTAGTACTACTTATACCTAGTGGACATTGACAACAATTACCAAGAGCACCATGCTTATTTGATAGTTGAGGTTCTAGTCGTAATGAATTATCTAAGTCCTTATATGTGGGAAAGGATGGTTGAGTTTGTTCAAACGTGCATTTAATTCAATACAAGTGTTGGACACAAGGGCTTTTTGAGCATTACACTCAACGAATTCAAATGATGGTAAGGATGGTGGATTGGTTGATCTAGGTGGTAAGTCTTCTAGTGTGTCTAAATAAGGATATGGTGATGTAGGGGTTTGTTGTGCTATAGGAGTACTTAGGTTGATTATTTGTCCACAGATGTTGAACACAAAAAGTACGGATACTAATTCTTATGATTCATTGGTTACTACAACTAACGGGTGAAGTGCTTAAAGTTTTGGTTATGTCTATGAAGCTTAGGGGCTGAGGTATAGGTTCACCTTGAAAGGGCACGTTTGATTTAAAGGATGCTCTTGGAAGTTCATGAGTAATACGCTTAATGGTGCCAAAAGATGGAAGAGGGATAGTAGGTGTCTAAGAGGGATAAGTGGCACAGTGGGTTGTTTGTTTTGGATAAGTGTTTCAACATGTGTTGTTAAAATACTTGGGTGTTGATTTTTCGGATATGACTTTTAATGACTACAATCGTAAGTCGCATATACTTGAATATTTCGGATGAAATACTTAAGTTGTCAATCCTAATTTTTGAGCTTAGATTGAACTCAAGGATAACAAGACTTGATAGTATGTCTTTAACATACGTGTGAGTTATGACTCTATGCAAATACTTATCGTCTTGAAGGATGACACATTATTTTCATGTTAACCAAGTGAGGTAAAACAATATCTATAGTCATATGATAGACTTGTGTATGATATCTTTGCAAATAATGAGTCCAGATTTGTTAGTCTCGGTAAGTCATCTAAGTCATCCACAAACGGGTGAGGAGATGTTGGTGGTGTTGTAAAAAGTTTGATAGGTACAAGCTTTGGAGACTTTGGTAGTGAAGGTGTTTTGGTTGATGGTGGGTGATTTTGGTGGTGGAGTTGGAGTACTCAAGTTTGAAAAGTTCACATCTTGAATGGGTGATGAGATGTTGAGAGGTAATGAGTCTGAGGATGAAGAGCTCAAGCTAATGAAGCAACAAGATCGAATGCTAATCCTAGTGGTTTTCTTAAGTGGCTTATTTGAGGTTAAGGATTTAGTCATTTTGAATTTGCTTTAAGAAATGCTAAGCTTGAGGAAAAGTAACAGTGAAGGTGTGAAAATGATCATCTTGAATGTGTCGATTTATGGAACTAAGGATTCATGGATTTGATGTTAATCCATACAAAGATGGTAGTTTCTAATGAGATGGAAGTGTCTAAAATCATGTCAAACATCCTAAGTTAATCCATTGAGGATGTGTTGAGTGAGGTATGAAAGATATGTATTAACAACTATCCTAGAAACGAAGTTTGGTAAATTAGATTGCGGGTTTTAGTAAAATTCAATAACTTACCTGTAGGATCCACGACACCATTTCTTTACACAGGCGGAACCCTTAAATTGGTGTCGCCTGGTCCGTCTGTACATGTATGGCGGTACCAAAATGTATAACAGACGGTACCAACATTTTGGTGCCGTCTGATCCGTGGACACCAGAAAAGTTCACAGACCCATTTTTTAGGTGTCGGGGAGTTTTCCGAAACCTGAAATTTTGCTTAAAATATGTGACATTAATTACTTCTAGTTAGGAAAATTCGATAACACATATACAAACATAGTGGAGCATAGACTTTGACCAAGGGCTAACGATTTTCACATAAAAGTGAAAATGGGTAAAATTTGATAACACACTTGTGCTATCCACCTGCATAAACCGGTTAGCATACAACATTGTTTTAAGTCATATTATCATCCTACAGAGTAAAAACAAATAAATTACATCATACAACATTGTTTTTGTCCTTGTACCAAACACTCTCTTAAAACCTTTATTTTTTAAAGTACTTGACTAACTTACTTAGTACTTATTGCTAAGCGAGTCATGACATTTCATAAGTTATGCGAGATGTTAGTATAACCTATGCAAAGGAAGTGATATAAGTCTATAAGTGATGGTAAAACAATTTTTCAACTAAGTGCACAAAATCTAGCAAATGTCCTATTGTGCATAAACAAGAAATCGTCAAGCAAGCGAATAAATAACATGGCAAGATTGACATTATATTATGCAAACAAACAAGTGTAAACAACAATTTGAAAATAAGCAAGCAACATATATGCAAACAACATAAACAAGTGGTCATTTAGCATAGCATAACAAAAAACACTTTTCGTCATTTTGCGTTTAAGAATGACGATGTATACCAAGCTTAATTAGTTTCCTTTAAACATATTACCAACTTATTTAGTTTCAAAAGAAATTGTATCCAAGTTTCAAGAATACCAACTTAAATTACTTGATTCAAAAAATTTGAGTTTTTATGTTAAAGCGAAACTTAATATCTTAGATATACGGTAGTATTTGGTCTATTTCACCTATTTAAAATTTGACTCAGGCCATGAGAGTATTTTTAAATGAAAGTAGACTCAATTCCCTTTAAAATGATAGGTGGTTCGACTCCTACGGACTTACGGTTAATAAGTTATGAATTTTTTAAGTTGGCCAAAAAACTGCGTACTGTGCAGACCAAGGAACCAAAAGTTTACAAGCAAGGAGCCCTTTTTTTGGTTCCGCCCAGTCCGTGGTCTTCAGAGAAAGTTGAAAAATGTACTTACTCATGGCGAAAAAGTGTAGGACTTACTAGATTTGATAGAAAAAATATAATACACATATTTTGTTTATTATTTTTACTAATGTGACTTATCTAAACATTTAACAACAAAATTTCTAAGTATAATTAGCAAAACATTTTTCATATTATATTTCGCTTCAATGGTAATTTGATACATGGATCGTGCTCCATTTTAAAAACCATTTGTTTTGAAAATAAGAGCTACGAGGCTCTGGTACCAATTGTGAAAACGTAGAGGGGGGTGAATACGTTACCGTTTAAAATGGTTAGATCTTTTGTATCAAATCACTTATGAAGCTTGTTATTATATGAAAGTATCAATTATTGTTTATGACTAATATAAAGCATAGTAAACCAAGTTGTCACACAAGCATCATCATCAAACCACATCATAAGCAATTATAAAAGTAAAGAGATAAAGAAAGGAAAGTGCAAACCGAACACGAGGATTTATAGTGGTTCGGTCACGGATCTCCTCTCCGCCCTACTCCACTCCCCGAGTACCCAACTCGAGAGTTACTTCACTAAATCAACAAGCTCCCTTCTCGGCGGAGAAAACCTTACAATCGTCGCTTACACTTTTTCCGGTACAAAGCTAAATACCGGGTTCTAGTTCGAGGTAGAACCAACCTAACATCGCCTATACAATATTTCCGACACTAAGCTAGATGTCGAGTTCTTTTCAAGGGTACAACCACTCCCACTATGTTTTATGGCCCAACATAACAAACCTTGTGTTTTATGGTACAAACACATAAACCATCTAATCTAGTTTGGTGAAAGTGTTGTGATGATGCAATGATGTTTACAATGATGATCCATGACATGAATGTCTAATGGATATGAATGACTAATCTAAATGATCTTCTTAAATAAGAAGTCTTCAATCAATGAGGATATCAAGAGATCTTGAATCTTCATATGTTGATATGCTTTGGTGAATGAGGATGGCTAGATCTCCAAGCTTTCCTTGGTTGATCAAAATGTAAAGTATGCTTACAACAAAGATGAATGTTAGAAGCATTATGATCATGTGATGATGAGGGTGATGTATGTTACTACATGGTTATCTATAGATCTAAAAGATGAAAGAAAGATAGAAAGAATGTGTGTTGGAAGGGATGATTGAAATGAGAAGAAAATGGGCTCTATTTATAGCCAAAAATGTAATCTAAAAAATAATACTTTATTAGATTTGATATCTTAGAATATCTTTCAAGATCTTGCAAATCTAACCAAATATTGACCAAATCTTCTAAAGATATGATGATGCATGAAGTGGTGTAAAATTGTATTTTCATTTAGATTAAAATGTTCATGAAAATAAACTTGTAAAATGTATTATGTAACTAGTTTATAAAAAGTCTAATTGCCTTTTATAAAATAAAATATCTAGTTAGGTGCTTGTCAAAATAATATATATTTTGTCAAGTGTAAGTAAACTTTAGTACTTGTATTAATATTATAGTTAGTTTACTTGTACAAATAAAAGTATATATTTGTTAGACATTTTACAAAAGAAGTATTTGTATAAAATACTTGTGAATGCAAAATGTAAAATGAGGTTCAAAATAGAATGATTAACCTATTAAAATACTTAGTGACTCTAAACGTATTTTAAACATTCTAAATGATTTGTTAATGGGTTTGATCATAATGCCACATAACAAACATGTACGAACCTGTGTTGTAACATACGAGGACTTGAGACATCGAGAGGTGTTGAATGTATGTTGAGACAAATGTAATTACAAGTAACTTGTACATTTTACGTTATGTATTACAAGTTACATGTTTGTCATCAATCAAAACAAACGAGACTGTATAGATTAAATATCGTAATATTTGCACTAACAGTATTCAAAGTATCAAACCTTGCAGAAAAGTAATGAAAGGTGCAAACTAATTCAGGAAACATTGAAAACTCAGTTTTTATATATTTAAGTAATCTCTACTACTTGAAATAAGACTTTGTAAAGCTTAAAAAAGAAGCTGCATAGAGTTCGGCAACACCCAAACCCTTACACGGCTGGCAACTTTATATAAACCAACACAAACCCTAAAAGGGGTTACTCTTCACTGCTATCCTTTTTCTTCTTTCTCTCTAAAACCGGCGGCCATCACACATATTCTCCATCTTTCACTCTCTTTCAAAACAAAACACACATAAACCTTGTGGAAAACTAGAAGGGGGGGGGGTGAATAGTTTTGCCAATTAAAACTTCCTTTTAAACTATTTAGATCGACTTATGTCAATCTATTTGGATGTGTGTGTTGGATGTTGATAAACAAACATATATAAGTATGTAATGAAAAGATAAGAGTAAGAAGCACAAAACCACAACGCGAGTATTTATAGTGGTTCGGCTACAAGGACACCTTCCTTGCCCTACTCCACTCCCCGAGTCACCTACTCGAGAGTTCATAATCACTACACCAACTCCTTATGGCGGAGAAGCCTTCACAACGTCGCCTACCCTTTTCCGGTGCTAGGCTAACCACCGGGTTCTTTCACTCCAAGGTGAACCACACCTACACAACGTCGCCTACCCTTTATTAGGTACTAGGCTAAGCACCTAGTTCTTTCACACCAAGGTGAACCACACCTACACAACGTCGCCTACCCTTTATTAGGTACTAGGCTAAGCACCTAGTTCCATTGCAATGGAGGAACTACTACCCAACACTACACCAACGACTAATCCCAAAGGAGATCAACTCCTTTTACAACATCATCAAGGATATCAATATCCTTGGATCTAGTACTAAACTATCTTGTACATCGAAACACACCATATCGAATGTACATCTAAGGCACCTTTCACTAATGCCTTTAACTAGATCTTCAAGACACCCTTCACTAATGTCTTGTGTCTTGACTTTTAAGCACCCTTCACTAATGCTTCTAGTCATGACTTCTAAGCGCCTACCACAAGTGCTTATGATATGGACGATAGATACCCTTCACTAATATCTTCGTCTTGACACTTGAGACACCTTTCAAAAATGTCTTCAACACTTCTTAGGAAAAGAAAAACAATCATCAACAAGAAGACTTCAGTAGTCTTGATGATGAGGAAGCATGGAAACTCATGGACTTGATCTTGCTCGACTTCAAAGGTGGTGATCTCGGCTTTAAGAGGAACCTAGAAGATCACACAAAAACAAAACTACAAACATAGATCTCTTGGATCTGAGGTTAGAGAGTTTTTAACTCTAGGGGAAAGTATGTTAGAAAGGGATGAGAAACAATGAAGAAATGGCTCACTATTTATAGAGGAAAAATTATACTGTTCCCCGGATCCCTTCCACAAGGGATCTGTCTAGCGTAAAGCTAGGGATCCGTGGGACGCTCCTCTTTACCCATGGGTATTTTGGTTATGGGTCATGGGTTGATCCATGGGTCTTTAGCTAGATACAATGTATCTCTTGAGTGCAATGCACCTAGTCACATGGGTATGGGTCAAAACCATGGGTTATGGATATTATCCATATATGATATAAGCATGATGTCATGCAATGGGTTATGGGTCATGGACTTTGGGTTGTACCCAACTACATTCAATGTATTTGCCCAATGGGTTATGATACTTAAGTTTCTACACATTTATATTACCTAGTATACTACATACTAGTTATGTGTATATTTTACCCAAATATGTAAACACTAATTGTTGTACACATGTAATATTAAATCATAAAATCACTTATACTTGTTTTAGTGTTTTATGTGAAAATGTGAATATGTTAGAAACTATTAGTTCAAACCATTTACGTATTTTATTTGTTTCGTTAAAATGATTTTACGTTTGTTATCGACAAAACATTAGAAGATCGTAAAATATAAATAAACGTTTTTACGGCTTATTTGTATTAACAAACCCTTTCTTTGTTGTCAGTGAAACTGTCGCCACTATAACCAAACATTGTCGGTTGTTACGGTGATCTAGGTGGTTTCAGTAGGTGCCTTTGTTGTTGGTTTCATTTTGTTTTGTTTTTGCCTTATGTTCAGATCTAGCCGATTTGTTAGGTTATACAAGTTTTTTGCTTGATTGTTAAGAATTAAAGGACAATGTTATAGATTATGTCTATTACGCAACATTTGTTATTGTAAGCATGCTAAATCCCTTATTTGAGTCTTAAGGTAGATTTTTTGGTTCGTCAAACATCTGCCATGATAGCTTTAAGGCTATTGTTGGTTTCGAGGGTGTTTAGATTTGTTGGTTATTTGTGGTTTTGAGGGTTTTTTGATCTAAGATTATTTGTTAGTTATTGGTTGTTTCCAGACCAAACACACGAACAACAATGTTTTTTTTCATGGGAATCAAAATCTTGAATGGTCTTGAATTTAATTTAGACATGGAAAGACAATGGTATTATTTGAGGCTGTTTTTGTCAGCTTTGAGTGTTTTTTTATTTATTTATATGTTGTTTGGTAAATATGTTTTTATGAGCTTCTGTTAATATTTTTGGAGTTTGTGAATATGACTTTGACTCTTTTTGAGGCCAATGGTATTATTTGCGGCTGATTTGTGAGCCATGGGCCATGTTTAAGGCGTTCAGGTTTTTGTTGTTTTGTATATTTCGATGAGCATGTTTGAAGCTTGGTTGTTATGAAAAGTGTGGAGTTTATGATTATTAGAAGGGTGAATATCTTAGGAGGCTAGATTTATAGTTATTTTTTTTATATTGTAACATCTTACTAGGAAATGATGATCAAATTTTAAAATAAATACTCTAATTTTTATTTATTTATTTTTATTTAATTTGGAGAGGCAAACTTGAATGAAGGTATTGTGGCGAGATTAAATTATTTCCAATGGAACTTTCTTTTTGCAGCTAAGACACATTAATTTGAGCCATTTTTTTTAAGTTGAACTTTTAGTGGTTTTAAAATTATCTTAACTACATAAAATTATTAACTTTGAAAATTCCATCAACTGAAATGATTTTAATCCATCAACTAAAACGATTCGAATTATTGTTTAAGATTTTGTAAACATTCAGAATTTTGGAAATGTCAAAAGTTTCATACCTAAAATGTCTATGCCGCCAGTAAATATCAACTTTATTTAGCATCCATAATTGGGTTTTTTTTTTTTTTTTTTTTTTTTTTTTTTTTTTTTTTTTTTTCAAAACTTTTGAAACTTTTTGAAATTTGAAAAGTGATCACGGCCACATCGACGCGTATATAATTTTTCAAAGTAAAATGATTGTCATGCCTAAAAGTATGTCTAAAAATAAGATGATGTCAAGTGTAAAAATTAAAAGTGAAGATTTAGAGTGAGAAAATGTATAAGTGATGTGTCAAATAGTTTGTTTTTATAGATGTATTAAAAAGGAGATGACTTGCCGTAAGAAACTTATATAAGCCCACAATTCTCAAAATAAGCCGGAAAATTAGGGCTTATGTTATATAAGCCGAAATCAAATAAGCTCATAAGCCCAAATATAAGCCGAAACAAACACCCCCTTAAACCACCAATGTGCTTTTTAAACGGAAATTACAACCGAAAGACAAAGACCTTCTCAACAAGAAAAAAGAAATGTCAAAAACAGTTTAGCAAAGCCATTATGTGTGAGTCCTTGCTAATAATCACAAAACCAAACTAGAAACATCGATAGTCGACATGAGGGTGCGACTGTTATCTTTAAACGATACATATATACGCAACAAGGAAAAAAACACACAAATCAACACTGCCACTAGCCGTATTTTGTCGAAAACTATACATCGATGCTTCAACATTTTGTCGAAAACTTTACACCGCTGCCGTCAGGTGCGGGTATTCTAATCTTTTATGAGCCAGGAGATGTTCGCAAGTTATGTAATGACCATTACGAATCACTTTCAGAAGACTACACCTTAAATTGTGCAAGTGTAGAGCGCGTTCAATATATGGTTCTAACGGACATATCATCAATTCTACAATCTATGTGTAAGAGTCTTAGTGACTTTGGCCTTCCAAACATTACCGTAGATGTAAGTTTAGAATCATTTGGTTTCCGTGAGTTACAAGAGGAGTGCTCGATAGTTGTACAAGATGAAGATATACTCGCCCGACATTCTCTCAACAATGATCAAAAAGGCGCATATGATACGATCATGAGACATGTTGATGGTGATTCTTCAGGCATGTTTTTTTATTGATGGCCCTGAAGGAACTGGTAAAACATTCTTTTATAAAGCTTTGCTTGCCACTGTTCGTTCTCGTGGTCTTATTGCACTTGCCACCGCTTCGTCAGGGGTTGCGGCAAATAACATGACAGGGGGAGAACTGCTCACTCTCGATTTAAGATCCCCATCAATCTTAATACAAACTCAGTATGCAACATCAAAAAACAAAGTGGCCTTGCTAAGCTACTTTGCTAAGCCAAGTTGATAATCTGGGATGAAGCATCAATGGCTAAAAGGCAAGGTGTGGAGGCGGTTGATCGAACTATGCAACACATTACCGGGGTCAAACTTCCACTCGGCAAGATAATGGTTTTAGGATGGGATTTTAGACAGGTGTTACCGGTTTAGAATTCAAAAAATGTGGTTAACCATAAACATGAGGGCACAGAGAGACCCATGGTTTTCAAATGTTACGCCCCGTGCCCGATTTGACTAAAATTTAAAAACTTTTCGCGGAAACGACATGACTATAATGAACCTTCCATTACTCTTTAATAAACTGATAAAAATTTATTAATAACTAGACCCTTTAAAGTATTTTTATACTCAATACCTTTATAACGATGGGTGACACGGCCCGTGACGACTTATGGTTTAAAAGATGTGATTTTTCGATGATGACCAAATCTGAAAACCCTTTATAAAAATTCTGGTATAAGCATAGATCTTAAGATCTATGCTCAGGGAAGAACTCTTTGAAATCAACTTTCTGGTCTGAGCATAGATCTTAAGATCTATGCTCAGGGAAGAAACTTTTAAACTAAAATTTCTGGGTTGAGCATAGATCTTACTTTTGCACAATTTTCGGAAAACTAACTTTCCGAACACGACAACACATGAAAACTTCCAAAAATCATTAGCACATCATAAACTTCATTTTTATATATAAACTTGGTCATAACGACCCTCGGAAACAAGCTTTACAAATTGACGGGTGTTTTGCCAAACACCCGTTTGCATACTCTATCACACAAAACTATAACAATTGACTTGACATGCTTAACCTTGACAACCACAATACTTAAACAAGCTTTAACATAGAAATTGACATTAGATAACACATTTACAAACCATGAAAGACCATCGGGGGTTCAACTTTAACTTTGCGCTCGGTATTTACTTAAGGTCTTACTTTCTTACCATACTTCTAATCAATCATCCTTAGGCCTTAGTCCAAACCTTACCGGCTTAGCATAAGCACCTACAAAACATTGACATCTTAAAACCGTAAGCACAAGGCTTAGTAAGTAAAATTATCATACTCACACCATTTTTTTTATACATACACCACATTTGTGCATTACAGTGTTGTACAGTGTGCATTACAGTATTGTACAGTATGGTGTATGTATAAAAAAATGGTGTGATTATCAACACCCTAACATAATATTATAACCATTCACACATTATGCATCATAATCCATGAATCCTTTACAACATTAAACATTAACACATACCTTATATCACTTACGCAACATCATGCCTTATAGGTCAATCCATCAACATACCTTAAACCTATTTCACCTTTATCTAACTCTGCATGACTAGTTATGCCAAACTAGTCTCTAACACACTTTCACATAAGCACATACATTCATAACCTTAACACATGATACATAACACATAATATGATGAACTCAATATAACATCATCTTATAACTGGTTTACTTACCTTGATTTCAAGCTAATGAAACCAAGAACGTCATCATAATCATTATCCTTCCACATCATAATCCATAATCATTATAACATAAACAATTGATGATATAACCAAATAACCATAATAATGGTTATTCAACCATTAACTCACTTCTTAATACTTAAATTCGTCATATAATCATATATTGATTATATGATAACCATCTTATAAAATTACCCACTTTACATCAATATCATTATCCTTATAATCTTTTAAACCTATTCAATTAGCTTAAACATTATCATTTACCCATTTCCCCAAATTAGGTATATGAACCCTAATTTATAATCCATCAATTCAACTAAAATCAAAGACTACTTACTTGAAGGATGATCAATACAAGCTTATTTCTTTATTGGAGCACTAATCCTTCATCAAATTGGTCTTTTGATGAGAACCTTGTTTCCCTCTTTTCCTCTCTAAACCATACACACATCATGTTATGAATATCCTTGAGATTTCTAGCTAAAACTTTCTTCACACCAAAGTTATGTCACCACTTGACACTTTTGGTCCCTAGAGTCCTTTTCTTTCTACTTTGGCCATAACCAACTTTATAACTTATTTAACACTAGCAAAATTTAGTCCCTTAAGTATATGTATTATATTTCTATAACCACATTACACATTTTTTGACTATTAGTTTGACTACAACTTAACTTTCGTTGACTAACCAATCATATCAAGTCTCCCGACTCATAAAAGTCTTAGTCAAACTATTTTAATGCCATTCTCATTATTTAATACTTAAAACTTGGTTTTGGGTGTAACATCAAACTTCCTATTACGAGTTGGTAACGGAGCTAAAGAGGTCATCGATGAAGACTATGTACGCATACCTGATGACATGACGATTCCATATACAGAAGATGCTGCCTCAAAGGATGCATTGATCGATGATGTATTTCCTTCCTTCGCCGGCAACGCTCATTCACCTACTGATATAGTTTTAAGTGCAATTTTATCCACTAAAAATGAACATGTTGACAACATTAATGATATGTTGATTGACAGATTTCCTAGCGAAGAGAAGGTTTACTATAGTTTCGATGAAGGAGAAGACGACACCCATAACTTCTATCATTTGGAATTCTTAAACTCGCTCAACGTGAGCGAATTGCCTCCTCATTACTTGCGTTTGAAAATTGGATTTCGATATTTCTTTTAAGGAATCTCGATCCGGCAAATGGATTATGTAATGGCACGAGGTTAATATGCAAGCATTTTGATCCTAATGTCATTAATGCTGAGATTATTGTCGGACAGCACGCTGGAGTTAGAGTGCTCTTGCCAAGAATTCCTCTTGCTTAATTTGAAGAAGACATGTTCCATTTCAAACTAAAGAGAACACAATTCCCTGTGCGTCTTAGCTTTGCGATGACTATTAATAAAGCTCAGGGCCAAACAATTCCAAATGTGGGTGTCTATTTGCCCGACTCTGTTTTCTCGCATGGCCAACTTCATGTGTCATTGTCTAGAGGGATATCCCGTAGAACAACAAAGGTATTGGTTAAACCGGTCAAAGAGTTTGGTCAAGGAGGAGTCTATACCTCAAATGTCGTGTATCAAGAAGTTTTACGTGACGAGTAACGTGTCTTGTTAGTTAGTATCTCATAATTGATGTAATGTTTTCTTTTTTAGTTAAGAATTTTTATATGTCGTTTGATACATGTTAAGAATTTTTGCTACACTTGAATTATCACATGTTACAGCCGTTTACAATCACATTTTGATCTGTTCACGTTTTATTTTTAACGTTATACGAAACACTTGCCACAATATCGCATATCGTTAATTGTCTGTCGCTAGAAACAGCTGCTGCTAGGCGCGGATACTTGCCTAGTTTTAATTAAAAGAAAAATATGTATCTATTTAATTTGCATTTGATTGGTCAATATGACATATCATGTTGAAGTGAACTTTAAAAGATCTTAACCCATTATATTTATATGTGTTTAGTGAAAATAAAAATGTATGAACACATGACAAGGAAAGCTAAAAAAACGCTGAAAGCTAAAAAAACGCTGCATTCATATTCAATCAATCAACCCTAATTATAAATTTGATAAACTGTCATTTTCATATAGCATAATTGTACGAAAGTATAGGCAACGCTAGATAAACAACAGAAACTTTATTCAGATCTAAGCTGCAATAGTCAGCTTAGATTAATAGTATCCAAATGTTACAAGATTAGATTAATGTCAATGAGACAATAATCATATGAATGTAAAGACAAGACAAGATCAGTGAAATGATCTAAGAGAAGAGAAGAGAGTGATACAAAAGACTGCACACTCAAGTGTATCTAACCCTAGAATAAAGGACAAATTAAATAGGGGATTAAGTTACACTAAGACCCCTCTAACGGCTATGATAATGAACTTCAGCAGGAACAAGAGAGGCTTCAGCAGAAATGATAATCTTGGAACTATAAACCACTTATGCTTTGTCCATGTTAAACCCCTGTAATATACCTGCAAAGAACATAGCTTGAAAGCCATTAGCAATTGATAGAGTGACATGTTTGCCACATATTATTACCCCAAATTTTAACATTCCCCCTTAATCTGATGGGCAAACATATCAAACAATATCAATTTTTCACACAAAAAATTATGCTGATAGACAGGGAGGTTCTTTGTAAGAATGTCAGCAGTTTGGTTTGAAGATCCAATCTTTTTAGCATTTATAACACCTCTAGCAATTTTTTCCCTGATGAAGTGAACATCAATTTCAAAATGTTTTGATCTTTCATGGAAAACAGGATTGACAGCAAGTTGTAAAGCAGATTTGTTATCACAAAAAAGATTAACAGGAAGGTTGATATCAACTTTTAGATCTTTTAGGATTTTCTGAATCCAAATGATTTCACAAGCAGCAGTAGACATAGATCTATACTCTGCTTCTGTGGAAGATTTTGAAAGAGTGTTTTGCTTTTTACTTTTCCATGAGATTAAACAATCATTAAAGAAAACACAATAACCTGTAACAGATTTCCTGGTTTTCTTACATTTGGCCCAATCAGCATCACTATATCCTTCAAGATGATTTTCAGAGTTGCTGTGATTGTACCTTAGACCTTTTCCTGGAGCTCCTTTTAGATACCTCAGAACATTAAGGGCACATTCCAGATGAGATTTCAAGGGAGAATGCATATATTGTGCCAGACAATGAACTGAGTATGAAATGTCAGGTCTTGTATGGGTGAGGTAGATAAGTTTCCCAATAAGCTTCTGATAACCAGTGATGTTGACAAGTAAGGGGTCATCATCAGTGGGAATGTATGTAAGCACAGAGTTGGGTTCCATAGGGGTGGACATAGGTTTGCACCCAAGAAGACCAAATTCTTTGAGGAGTTCAAGACAGTATTTTCTTTGGGAGAGACAGATGTCATTCCCAGTTTTTAAAACCTCAATGCCAAGAAAATATTTTAGATTTCCCAAGTCTTTGATATGGAATTTTGATTTTAGAAACTCTTTGAATAGGTTTATCTCATCAACACAGTTTCCAGTAAGAACTATATCATCCACATAAACAAGAAGAGCAATGAACTTTTCATTCTCTGTTTGGGTGAACAAGGAATGATCATTAACAGATTGGACAAAGTTGTTTTCCTTTAAAACACTGACAAGTTTTTCATTCCATTTTCTGGGAGCTTGTTTTAGACCATATAGAGACTTAACAAGTTTACAAACTTTATTTTTATTGTTCTCATTACAGAACCCTTTGGGAATGGTCATATAGATATCCTCATCAAGGTCTCCATACAAGAAAGCATTGTTAACATCAAGTTGAAAAAGAGGCCATTTGTTTTTTACAGCTAAGGCAATAAGACATCTAACAGTAGACATTTTTACAACAGGGGAAAAAGTTTCATCATAGTCTATTCCTTCCCTTTGGTTGTAACCTTTAACAACTAATCTAGCCTTGTATCTATCAACTTCACCATTAGCTTTATATTTGATTTTAAAAATCCATTTGTAGCCAATAGGAGTTCTATTAGGAGGTAGATCAGTTATATCCCAAGCATGGTTTTCATTTAAGGCTTCAATTTCAGAATTCATAGCATCTACCCAATTACTATCAAGGATAGCTTCTTCGTAACAAGTAGGTTCAATACTTTTATTAAGACTAGAAGCAAAGCAGTAATTGTCTTTGTTAAGATTTGAGTAATTAACAACTTTTTCAACACCATATTTGACTTTTCCTTCAACAATAAAGTCATTTAGATTACTGGGCAACTTAGAAACTCTAGTTGACCTCCTTGCAGTAGTGGCTGGCAAGCCTCTTTCTTGTTCAGCAGAATCCGAAGATGTATCAGCAGAATCAGAAGATGCATCAGCAGGATGTGATTCATGTGATATGTTGCCCTCAGGGTGTGTATTATCATCTATAGATGTTGCAACTGGTTCATCAATCCTGGTGGGATGACTTACCACTGTGCTATCATCATAGGATGTCACTCTCCCTTCATCATTGGGACTTGTTTGTGAGTCAAAGAAATTTTTGTGGTTTAAATCTTTAGGCACATAAGTTTCAACAAAAGGTTTTGACACAGAATTTTTCATTTTGAATGGGAACACAGTTTCATAAAATTTGACATCTCTGGAATAAAAAATATTTTTTGTTTCTAGGCTCAAGAGTTTATAGCCTTTTTTCTCATTTGAGTAACCAATAAGAACACTTTTTTTCAGATCTACTACCAAATTTGTCAGAAACGTTGAGAATGGTAGCATAGCATAAGCAGCCAAAGACTCTAAGGAGAGAGAGTGAAGGGTCATGCCCATACACAAAGAAGAAGGGGGACTTGCCAGACAGAACTGAAGAGGGCAACCTGTTTATGACATATGCAACAGTTAGAACACATTCAGGCCAAAGATTTAGAGGTAATTCCCTCTGAAACATAAGGGATCTAGCAACATTAAGGAGATGCCTATGTTTCCTTTCTGCAATGCCATTTTGTTGAGGTGTATAAACACAAGAAGTTTGATGTAGAATTCCTTTTTCATGATAGAATTGTTGAAGTTTATTATTGACAAATTCTGTCCCATTATCACTTCTAAAAATTTTGACATTGTGTTCAAATTGATTTGATAGCATATGAGTAAAGTTAACAATGGAAACATAAACATCATCCTTCCCCTTAAGCCTATAAACCCACACTGCCCTAGAATAGTCATCAACTATAGTTAAAAAATATTTATAACCATCTCTGCTAGTGATTTTATATGGTCCCCAAACATCAAGGTGAACAAGTTGACCAATTTTAGTGGATTTATGTTCACTTAGAGGAAATGGTTCTCTGGTTTGTTTGGCTTTATTACAAGTATCACAGAGATGATCAGTTTCAGATGAACTATCAAATTTAAGAGTGGGTCTAAGTATGTGTAGGACTTGGTCAGAGGGATGACCAAGTCTTTGATGCCAGAGATTTCTAGAGACATGACAAACAGATATGCAATTATTAGAGGTAATCTTACATGTAGAGTCTATATCAAAAATATATAACTCATTGTATTGTTTACCAATCCCCACAATCCTTTTTTGATGTAAATCCTGTATATAGCAATTAGATTCATTAAATCCAACAAACATCTTGTTGTCTCTAGCAATCTTATGAACAGATAGTAAACTGACATTGTATTCAGGAACAACAAGAACATCAAAAAGAGTTAGGTCATTATTGACCTTTAAATCACCAATTTTAGTAATTAGGGCCTGAGTACCATTGGGATGTCCAACAGTTAGGCCAAGATTTGAAATGTTGACAACATTGATTAAAAAAAAATTAGACGCAGTCATGTGCTGATTTGCACCAGAATCAACAATCCAACCAAGACTGATGTTTCCAGTTAAGGATTTAGTGTTGTTGTTAAAAAACTTGTTGAAGTTCACATTAAACTTGACACTGCCATTAAAGAAGGTTCCTGAAAAATTTTTACCTGCCAAGTTGGCATTAGCAGATGACACATTGTTGTCATTGAGAAGACTCATAAGTCTTGAGAGCTGTTCATTAGATAAAGAGACAGGAGAATTGCTAGCACTATTATCAGTGACATGATTAGTTTCAGCAGAAACATTGTTACTGCTGAAAGGTTTACCATTAAAATTTCTCTTAACATATCCAGCAGGATATCCCACAATATCATAACACCTATCAACAGTATGACCAGGCTTTTTGCAATTAGTACATTTGAGGTTCATATTTGGTCCTCTGCTATTAGAGTTGTTACCAGTGTTAAAACCAGAAACTTTGTTGTTAAAACCTCTTTTGTTATCAAAAAATTTTCCTCCATCAAAAGTTTTTGCATTAAAAGCTGTAGCATTGGGTTTAGCAGAGCTATTCCCAGATGAAACATTCCTGTGAGATTCTTCTCCAGACACAACAGAGAAAGCAGTTTTGACATTAGGCAAAGGGTCTCTGGTTAGAATATTGCTTCTGATGGGAACATAGGAGTCATCAAGACCCATAAGAAATTGCATTAACTTGATTAGTTGATTGTGTTTTTCAAAATGTTTTGCAGCCTCACAAGTGCAGGGAGGCAAGCTAATCATACAATCAAATTGTTTCCATAAAGAATTAAGATTGTTATAGTAATCAGCTAGAGAGGACCCACTTTGACTAAGAGAGTTTATATTCTTATGCAGATTAAAAATAGCTGAACCATCAACTTTGTCATAGGTATCTTTAAGATCATTCCACATTTCATAAGCAGTTTTAGCATATATAGCACCAGCAAACAGTTCAGGACTAAGAGAATTAAGAATCCAAGTAACCACAACAGAGTTACAGGTATCCCATTGATTAGCAAGACTAGGGTTCGAATCATCTCTTATGCAAGTACCATCAATAAACCCTAACTTATTATGGTTCCTTAAAGCAAAAGTCATGGCCATATTCCATATTTTGTAATTTTCAGTTCCAGTGAGTTTAATAGTAATAATGGGATTGCCATTTGTATTGTTAGGATGCAAATACAAAGCATCACCAAAGACAAGACTTTTCTCAGTGGAAGAACGACCAATATTATCATCACCAACAACCATAATACAAACAATAAGATAGACAGATATAAGAAGATAGACAAAGAGTAATCAGACAACAACAGACAGAGATAATAAGAATAAATAGTCAAGAAGATAAGACTTTATAATAAGAAACAACAAGCACTAAGCCTGTGGATTAGGATAAACCAGAGCAGGTATTCGTACCACTCAAAGGTGGCAGATCAAGATGTTAGTCTACCCGTTTGCACCCACAAGACTTAAGTACTGTATGTTTAAAGAAGAGGTAAGACTTAGACTTACAGAGAAATATGCAGCGGAAGAACAAATCACACTCACCCTAGATTCACTTAGTCTAGGGCAAATATGAAACAGAAGATAACCAGTGATTACGCCAACAACAGTAACCCCAAACCACACCTTTGTTGCTAAAGAGAATCAATGAGCCTGAAGCTCTGATACCATGTACGATAGTATAGGCAACGCTAGATAAACAACAGAAACTTTATTCAGATCTAAGCTGCAATAGTCAGCTTAGATTAATAGTATCCAAATGTTACAAGATTAGATTAATGTCAATGAGACAATAATCATATGAATGTAAAGACAAGACAAGATCAGTGAAATGATCTAAGAGAAGAGAAGAAAGTGATACAAAAGACTGCACACTCAAGTGTATCTAACCCTAGAATAAAGGACAAATTAAATAGGGGATTAAGTTACACTAAGACCCCTCTAACGGCTATGATAATGAACTTCAGCAGGAACAAGAGAGGCTTCAGCAGAAATGATAATCTTGGAACTATAAACCACTTATGCTTTGTCCATGTTAAACCCCTGTAATATACCTGCAAAGAACATAGCTTGAAAGCCATTAGCAATTGATAGAGTGACATGTTTGCCACAGATTATTACCCCAAATTTTAACAATAATGAGTCATTGTCAACCTCACACTCTATATCATTAATCTCTTTCAAATGTCCAATTAGATAACGAGAAGCAATCGGAGTAAAGCCAAGTTGTGTTGCATAATTTCAGCTCGATCAAACGGAGCTTCATTAAGTTCAAGTTCAAATACATATAGAAATATACAAGCTTGAAATGTTACCAAAGGACTTCACTTGATTATAAATCAACACTAAACAGTTTTTCACCCAGCTTCTCGAATAAAGCAAGGTAACTATGTATACATAATTTGATCTTGAATAAAGTATGTATTATGAGGTAGAATTTGAGCTTTTCCAGAAAATATACTTGAACCGAGTACAAACCTTTCTCTTTCTAGATCTGAATTTAAACTCCAATTGGAAATATCAGCATGCTGTCAAACTTAGCCTCGTACGCGTAATGTCACGTTTGAGTTCGACTAGTTTTGTGAACCCGAGTGCATTAATCAAAATAAAAGGAAGATAATATAAAAAGGGATAAAACTCATAAAAGCATGTAAAGGAAGTGCATTGTGGATTTGGGATCTATCCCACATCGGCATAGACGGAACTTGAACATTTTTTTTGAGGGGGGCGAATTTATTTTGGGAGGGCCGAATCGGAGATTTGTTTGTAACCTCAATTAAATTACCCCTAAAACCTATAATATTTACACCAGGTGCCGCAAATTTTTGGGGGGCCGCGGCCCCCCCGGGTCTCTATGAAGGTCCTTCCTTGCACATCGGCTGCTTGATTGAAACAGAAGATCTAGAGTGATTATATAATGTAAGCAGGTTGGAAGGGTGAAATGCATGCAGCCATTCATTGAGCACAAAGCTATTCTTTCGCCTTTTACTAAAGAATACCGTGTGCGTGTTGCATTAAGTGGCATACGCCTATTTCTGGAGAGACTCTTCTTGATTGAAGAGCTCCAACCAATTTTAGTCAAAGTATTTTTGAGTTAGCTGGTTTTAACCTGAACTGATAGAAACCCGCATCTAAATTTGAAGTTAATATTTTATGTATAGTAGTAAACATGGTTTTTGTTGTGGTCGGTCAACAATCCAACATCCAAACAAAAATGCGTTGACTCAACACTGTTTTGTGAGATTGATTTTGTCAAGAATATAAAAAGCTATTAAGAGTTTAAGCATTAGAGTACACGACTTTGACTTTTTAAACTTTAAATTATAGATCCTAAATTATAGATCCTACTCATTACGAAACAACCCAAAACAATCAGCTTCTAAGTAAAATGGTTGAAGTCGCTACCTCAAAATATCGTGGTTGTGTAATATGCATAAAACGTCCAAAACTAGTGTTACATCCAGAACTGGTGTACTGTGGCAATACAGTTTGTTAGTTATCATAATAAGCTACTCATATTCTAGGAAGATTTGAGTTTCGGTGTTAAAAAATCCCGAAAGCATATTTAAGATTCATACAATTCCATTGACAATGTAAAATAAAGACCACAAGTTAGCAGAAAGTATTTCTGCACCATAATCGTAAATTCTTGGGCTAATAACCTATTAAAGCATCATATTTGTTACAAATGTCAGTTCGATGTAGCGAATAAAAAAAATAGCTCTTCTAGACATTAAAATTGATATCTTTGTCTTCAGTTGAGTAATAAAGATAAAATACAAAATTGTGATGACCATTTTACCCTTGAATTTTAAAAAATTGCATCCATTGTCCAAAAGCTATCCATTGCATCCAAAAGCTATCCATTCCAAATAAAGCTATCCATTGCATCAAAGTTACAGTAAAACGACAGGGACCAAATACTGGCGGTGGTGGAATCACTATTCCGGCGCCGTCCGGCAAAGATTCCGGCACCTCAAATAATACTACCGCCGCATAGATCTTTTTCCCCTCATCATTTCTGGAGTTCTTGGAGACTCATAAAGCCCGTTTGATACCTGTTCGAAGTCTCACCACCGTGAGCCACCACCCTCCCCATCTTCCTCTCGTGGGTAAGCTCGCACGCCGTTTTCTTCTTTTTATTTATTCCATTTTCACTAAACCCTAACCGGTTTAATTTATATCTCGTGTGGATCTAATCTTGATTCGTCCGTACAACCACCAATCCATCACGCGCTTGATTTCTGTGGTGTTTTTGGTGATTCTAATCCAGTAATCCCTTTGTTTATTATCTCCTCTTTCATTTGATATGCCAATCGTTAACAATAAACCACCAGATCCCCCAAAAGAAGCACATTTCTTCACCCCGTCTATGGTGATGTCATATAAGACTTTTATCATCACTTTTCATATTGAAGAGATGGGGGATAAGCAGTTGATTATTTGGACTATAGATTTCGAGAAGGTGAATGAAGGTATACCTGATCCAACAATATATCTGGACTTGCTTGGTGCTTGCATCGAAGATATGGATGCTCATATACTAACCCAAGCATGATTCGATCGATATAAACGGAGTGATTGTGCAATAAATATGATGAATTGATATGGCTGCTTGTCAATGTGTAAGTTATCATTGTTAACTGGGATCGTGTTTTCGATTTGTTTTTTATATTGTCGGGAACTTATGTGTTATGAAAATGTGATATCGATCAGAACTTTTAGTTTATAATTCCACGTTTTGTTTCTAGACTTTACAACTATGTCTACTATTTTATAGAGGAATACTTGAGAAACAAATGGGAAAAGTAGTTGTAAATTTGGGTTCAGATCGAAATGGAAATGCAGCAAATGATGGACTTATGTTTTTTATTTGTTTTTTTTGTTAAGGAATCCGTTATGTAAGGGATGATGGACGCAATTTTTTCCAAACGACAGGGACCATTTATGTAATTTAGCCTAGGGACGATGGCTGCAATTTTCCAAACCCACCGGGACCATTTATGTAATTTGGAAGGGTAAAATGGTCATAATACTCAACTGAAGACAAAGATATTAAGTTTAATGTCTAGAAGATCTATTTTTTTTATTCGCTACGTCGAACTGACATTTGTGACAAGTATGATGCTTTAATAGGTTATTTGCCCTAAAATCTTTCATACCCAGGATACACATAGGCTAGAGCTGAAGTTATCAAACCATTTGTATGAAACAAGAAGACAGAAATACAAAAAGGAACACAGGCACTCGGCGAGCTGCATTTTATTGAAGCATACCGTGCTTTCCGCATCAAGTGGCACACACCTATTTTTGTGGAGTTCATTGAAGGTTTCCATAGTTCAACAACTTAGAGGCGAGCAATCGTTGATAGTCTTGTTCCGCAGAATTGCCTGGAGCTGAAGTTATTACTATCCTTGAAACCTTTGTATAGATATTTTTTGTGTACTTTATAATCTACAAGTTACCAATGTCTCAAGCCTTAAAACTTCAATAGTATATTCAGCTTTTGATATTTAAAGATGAAGGCTAAAAATGAACATAACACACACACGACGAGCATAAAACTCACAAATAATAAAAAAAAACAAATCGGGCCAGCATAATGAGAAGTCTAAACCACTTCTGCAACAAACAAATGTGCATAAAAAAGGCCTTACAACATATATAAGTTCAAAAAAAAGAAAAGAAAAAGACCCTAATCCGCAGATATTTGATCCCATACTTAACACTTTAAATAGAAGTTTTGCAGCGTCTCATGAAGCACCTTTTGGACCTTGTCAACTTTGACCCCTCTTTTCTCAAGCATCTCATCAAGCTGCATAACAAGGAATTATAAGCACTCAAATTCACATATGAAATATAAAAGAATTTGAAGAAACTCAATTATATTAGCATCTTGATCTAAAAAAGGAGATACCTTTTTGTGCCTGGACCACCATCCTAGGGAATCCATCAAGAATGAAACCTTTTTGACATGAAGGCTTCTTCAGCGCTTCAGCAATAATCCCCACAACTAAGGAACAACAAAGAGTCGAAAGTAAGTACGAAGAAATATGTGTCTTTCTATACACTATAAAGAATATTTAATTTTTGATTGTAATGTCATTAAATAAAGTCACAATTTCAACGATTTTCGAGATTCACAATACTATCCACAATCACAAAAAGAAATAAATTTTTATAAAGATTCACAGTGCATACTTCGGGTGCAGTAAGCACAAAAATCACAAAAATACTCCAAACCCAGATGGCCATATGACAATTCTATATTCTACATAATATTTAAAATATACACAGAAAAAGTATCAAGGAAGAAGCATTTAATGAGCTTTACCATCTGCCAAATTATAATAAGTTGGTCAGCTAAGGTTTTAATGAACTTAACTTGCTTTCAAACATGGTCTATACACAGCAGTACTGGCTTCTTGTAGGGAGGTCCAGAAACTGCAATCTTTATAGTTTTAAAAGATAAGATCCAGAAACAGATGATGAACCTAAGTAAACAGTTAAAATCAATCCCTACTTACATTCTTTTAGTTAAATAGAGTTATATAAGTTCACAGAATGCATGTGTCTATCAAAGGTGTACCAGCCCGTTAACTTTTGGAAAAGACCAACACTTATGTTTGTACCACATAATAGCAATGCGCCAATGCTTTTTCGTAAGTATGAAAAGGTGCCCATCGTTCAGCACTAGTAAGCTGATGATTAACATCTGTAACTATTCCACTTCTTTAGCATTAAAAGGAAATCGATAGTTGTTGCAAAACTCCCAGAAAGAAATATCTTACTTCAGAAACTAAAAGATCTTCACCTAATTTAAGCAACCAAGTTCCTTTTTAAAGATAGAGCCAAGTACAATGGTTAAGAGCTCAAGTTCTCAAAGAATGTTAAGTTGCTTTGTGGGAATTTCTGTACACACGGTAGTTCAAAGAAAAAACAGACAGAAATAACTAGATTCTTCCAATCAGCCAGAAACACACTTTTCTTAATTAGTTGCATCACTGTTATGCTTGACATTGTTAACAGTATCACACTCCAATACCAATAGTGTTAGTACTAAAGAAAGCAAGTCAGCTAAAACACCTTTTTTTACATTGAATAATGATGTTATTGTCATGAGTTCCATTTAAAATGAGTAAATGACCAGAAGAAGTAATTAAATAATAAGTTTTTGCTGCAATTGATTACGAGTGGCCTGAAAACTTAATTAAATGAGATAACTAACTTCAAAATGCAATGTCAAACACCCCTTCAAATACAGTCAGAAAATATCTGTAAAAAGTGAAAAGTATACAGAGAGGGACGTACCTTTAATATTATATGTTGACTTCTGGGATATAGGAGATAAGGGGCCAATAGGAGCCTCTTCTACTTGTCTTTTCTTTCAGTTCATTTGTGCATTCAAATATTGTCAAACTGAAAAGGGAAGGCAACAACTTTTCTGGTAGATCTTTCATCTTTGGGCACCACCAAAATCTGAGATGTTGGATGGAGGTGAGGTGTTGGAGTCCCTTTGAAATTGTTTCCAATTTCTCAAATCCCCATAAATGAAGAATAATAAGAGATGAAGGAAGCATATGCGACAATTGACTTCCACTAGTCACATCATCTTCTTCCGCCGATCCACCATATAGGAGTAGGTCATCAAGAGAAGGTGGGAAGTTTTGTGGGCCAAACTTTGATATAGGCTTCTTCAAAAGCCCTATTTCTAAAGAACCCAACTTAGGAGGCCAAACCCCAAAGGAATCAACTTCCATACTTTTACAATTAACAATTCTTAGATGTTTTAACGAGGTGAGATTCGGCAAGTCGGCAGCAGGAAATGACTCTATACTCGAACAATCTCTTATTTCCAATTTTTTTATGTGAATGAAACAAGCCAATTCATTGATTGATTTCAGATTTTCCCAACTCCATATATGTACAACCTCAAGCATGCTTGTGTTGAGAAGCTCTCTATCCGAATATTCACATCCATAAATTGCGAGTGACTTGAGCTTGTGCCCTCCTGTTGGGAAAGAGACAGATGCTATCATAGAACAATCACGAATAAACAATTCTTGAATGTTGTTTGGCAAATTGCAACGCTCAAGATTCTTACAATTCAACAAGTACAAAATCCTAAGAGATGTTAGTTGGTTGCATCCATCCCCCTCTTTCTCTCCTAAACTCACCAGTTTTAAACAATCCCATACTTGCAACTTTCTTAAATTCAAAAGAACCTTACTTGCCTCTGCTTCTGATTCCCACAAGTATCTTATTTCATCACACATCCGGATACTTAATTCTTCAACTGCCCCAAGATAGTCCATAACACCTCTCCACACCTCATCACTAAGTCCTGTAATACGATCTATACTCAACTTGGTGACTGCTGAAGCTACACGAATCAGACTTGTCAATACACCGTCACCACAACCCCTGAGCTCTAAAACACTCAGCGAAGGTAGTGAGTAATATGAGAATACAACCAAATTAGGACAATCCATTATTTCCAGCTCTTGAAGGCGTGGAAACACTGCATCAACAACACCACTATATGTTGACCATAGCTCCCACCCACTCATATTTTCAAACCTTAAGCTTTCAAGTTTAGGAAATGCAATACCTGTCCCAAGGAACTCTGACCCCACAACTTTCACCTCGTCCAGACTTTGAATAACCAACTTCTTAAGTGATGGCAGTTGCCCAAGTGGTGGTAGAAAGGTACAATTTCTACCACCCCGAATTGAAACACTAGTCAACTGATGAAATGAGGGATCCCCAATCCACTTTGGAAATACTTTTCCTCCATATGACACAATTGCAAGATCTTTCAAGCTATCACTATGAGGCTTGAGCGCATAAAGGACTTCCTTTTCAAGTTTTTCATTTCGAGAATCATCAAACACATCACTCCATCCCATGTGTAACTTACTAACCCTCTTTTCTTGTAAGTTCTCTTCCTGTATATCCCTTGCACTTTGCAGTTTCTGCAACCCATCGATATAAATCTTTGCTTGGAGATTCTTTAAGTTCCTAAGCCAAGATATAAAGAAGGCGTTGTTTTGAACAACAATGTTGTCGGAAAGAGTTTGTAGGCTTTTCATCTCGCTAAATCCTGGCGGCATAATATTCCAAAGCAGTGTATCCCGAATGTCAAAATGCCGCAAATTTTTAAGCTTTAAGAAGTTGTCAGGCAACGTAGTCAACTTATAACAGCCAGAAACAATCAATGTTTGTAAGTTATAAAGATTGCAGACACTTTCTGGCAAATGTGTGATGCTAGTTCGAGATAAATTTAGATACCGCAGGTGCTTCAAATTGCCAACACACTCTGGTACCTCCTCTATCTTCAAACCACTCAAACTTAGAACCCTTAACAATGGTAACTCGGGAAGTGTGTCAACCAGAATCTTACTTGATAAGTAGAATGCCCTAGCATCTCTCACCACATTGGGCATAGCTAAAAACATTCTCAAACTATTAGCTCTTTGGAATGCATTAAACTTGTTGTAAGTATTATATTCCTCACAAACAAATGACACATGACGGAACTTTTTGAAATCTGTCATTCTAACATCCTTCTTCACATCTATATCTAACCTCACAAAAAATTCTCCTGCAACAAATGTGGCTAAATCATTCATGAGGTCATGCATCACAAACAACGATTCTTCATGAGGCACATATTGAAAAAAAGACCTTGACAACAGCTCTTGAAAATATTCCTCACCCAAGCGTTCCATTGATTTATTTGTAGCTGAATTGTGCAAAAACCCTTCCGCCATCCACAACAAAATCAAGTCATCTTTCTTAAACACGTAGTCCTTGGGAATCAAGCAACAGTATGCAAACAATTGCTTCAGACGTGCAGAAAGATCATGATAGCTTAGTCTAAGCGCCGGAACAATACCGCCTCCGTCTTCTAACATCCATATCTCATTATTCAACAGCTGCTTCCAATCTTCTTCATCCATTTTTGTTCTGAGTAAACTTCCAAGTGCTTTTAAAGCCAAAGGCAAGCCATCACATTTTCTAACAATGCCTTCACCATGTGGTCTCAACACCGGATGTAAATCAAAGTTCTTTACACCCAAGGCATATTGAGCAAATAAAGATAAAGCATCACCATGTGACAGCTTCTTCAGATCATATGGATGATCACAACCCAACTTATTAAGCAAATGTTGCTTTCGAGTTGTGATGATTATTTTGCTTCCATGAGCCACTTCGAAGAATGGGGCCACTAATGTTTCCCAATCTTCCAGCTTTTCGCTCCATAAATCATCCAAAACAAGGAGAAATTGTTTCCCTGTAACTTGATTTTTAAGAGCTGCTTGAAGCAAATTTAGATCTGCAAAGTTCTCATTTTTATCCCCACCTACAGATTGAAAGATGACTTTACTTATATTGAAGCTGTCAAAGTCATCAGAGACACAAACCCATGCCTTGAGCTCAAAGCGATCCTTCACTTGCTGATCGTCATACAAAAGTCTAGCTAAAGTCGTTTTTCCTATGCCACCCATACCAACAATGGGCACGATGTCAAAGTTTTGACTAGATGGTTCATCACCCAGCAGCTTCTGGAGTAATTCCTTCTTATCACCTGCACGCCCAACAATACTAGGTGCATCTACCAAAGAGGTCTGGTAATTTCTATTCTTGCTTTTTTGCCCGCCATCTTTCACAATCAAACCAAGATTATTTTTTTCATCTATAAGTTCTTGTAACCTGGTGGTAATACTATTTAACTTGCCGTCCATCCTAGTACTTAGTGAGAAATTTGTGCAACAAGTTGGAATGAGCTTTCTTACCTTACTACTGATTCCTTGATCAGACTCGTGATGCATAGCTTCTGTTTCCAAAGCATCAAGAATATCGTCTATGTCATACGCCAAATGTTGGAGACCATTCAGCCACTGTTTAACTGCTTCATCTGTTACTTCCTTCTGAGAAGCATCATTAAGCAAGGATCGGATATGGGATAACGACCTCTCCCATTTCTTCAGCTCGGAATGAATTCCTTTGGAGCGAGTAATCTTGTTCACGGCTACAGATGTTATCTTCTCAAAAACAACTGGGAGCAAGGCAGAAAGAACAAGTTCAGCCATTTTTGGTTTAGTGTGAAATTTCAGAAGCTGCAAGCAGAGATTGGTAAGGATTAGAATGATTTCAGCCTGTGTTAATAATGGATTAGTGGGTATAAATTCATTGTTATGGTGGCTAATAAAAGTATGTGAATGACCCCATTGGATGCAATAAAAATTTAAAAGATTTGCGCACTAACTTTATCATTCAACACTTCAAGAATATATACTTTGCAACACAATGATATAAAGGTTTGTCTCTAATAACATATAATATTAGTATTTCACACTTTATAATAAAATATAATGTATAAGCCATGCCAACGCAAATATGTCGGTGAGACTCGTATATTAATCCAATGCTCCAATAACTAGTTTCGGTATTTTTTGGTCATGTAGTTTTAAAATATCTTTGTGGCTCTGTTGAAGCAGGAGCGATATGGTGTTCTAGCTTGAGATAGAACAACTGCCAACAGAAGAAATTTTTTGCTATATGAAGGATTTATCAATTGTATATTTTCTGGACTCTAATGAAAACATAAACTTAATAAATAATGAAAAAATCCATGTTAATATCATTTCAAGTTAACAGTTTGGTCAGATAAGATAAGTGGTAAAGGTCGAGTTGACCTGTACATATTCTTTTATCCTCTTTTTCTTGATATTTTGAATTTTGAAATATGTCTTAGATATGAGTGTGTGACTACGGAAATAATACAAGTCAATTTTTTCTTAATACGTACAGCTTAGGAGGTTAAAAGCATTGAAAAACATCACGGTCACTTCCGACCCATTTAAGCCCGTCTAATCAAGTTTCGTTTTACCTTTTGAATCACTAGAGGTCAAATATCTTTTATGTTTCTGGTTGAATGTGAGCTGAGGATCATGTATAAGTTTCGATTTTCATTTGGTTAATTTGGCATGTTTACCATATCATTGCACTGCATCGCAGTTGCAACAATACTCATCATCGCTATTATTTCCCTTGATGTATTTCCATTTAGGCAATACCTCTTGTTGACTAGATGGCGTTAGGATAAAACACTTAGGTTACTGTTCTATGCCGAAAGTTAAGAGATTGGTGGCATTGGGTACTGAATTTTGGTAGATTGAGTCGACATATTGGTTCTATGTAGCCTTGACAAGTAGTAAATTTGTTAAAACTTTTTATGCATGTTTCAGATGGGTGTTGCCGATATTGTATCACATGGGTCTCTACCTATGATCCATGGATGTGGCAAAATGGTTGGGTTGGATAGCGGGCTAAAATGGTAAGTATTTTGTATGGGTCTCGTCGGGCTTGCTTCAAACATTGTTCGCCAATTATGATCACAAAAATGAATTAATTTAATAATAGTATAGTTTTTAAAAATGTAATAATATAGGAGGTTTTATGCCTAACCTGTTCATTCATTTTATAGCGTCTACCAGTGTCACCTAAATAAATCGCCATCAAAAATCCAAATTATGTCGACTTCTCCATCGAATGAAGTCTCAAACTTTTTACCACACATTAAAGAATTGTGCAAACTAAAGCGAAAAAATATTCTTACTTAGCTTCATACAAACCAAAAAGCTAACTATAATATCAATCAACCAGACAAATTAATAATGAGCATGAATGAATAATGTGATTGGGAGGAGTAGGAGTTTACCGACATTGCAGAGGCTGTAAGGTTTTGTAAAAAGGGTTTATGGAGAAAGGAAACCCTTTGTTAGGTTTTTGTTACAAGTGTAGTTCACTAGGCGTAAAGGTTTTTGTGACAAGTATAGTTCACATATGCAATTATGTAAAAAGTTGCATACTTCGATGTCAGCACTTAATATTAAAAACAATATGATTAACAAGCTAAATGTATCTAGAAAAGAATAGATGAATACATGACAAAGAAAAAAAATAGTTAGACACAATTTCAATTAATTAACCCTTAATATTAATATGGAATTTTCTATTTCATGTTCAATTGTGGTTCAAGTCTCGACGATGTTTTGAAACTATATGAATGATCCAAAATGCCAAACGAAAATGGAATGGTGAAACTAAAAAATTGTGTGGAGTTCAACTTAGGTTATTACTTCTTTCTATGGATTGTTTGGCCATTCATATTTGGTTACAAATACATGAAATTGGAAGGGGGAAAATATGTGAGTTCAGCTTCTATCTTGCATTCGAGATTCATATTCGAAGTTTATTGTTGCTTTACAATATGTGTTCCAAGTAGATATACTACCACATGTCCTAAGAAGGACTTGAACCCGCAACCATTTGGTAGGGAGTTTCTCACACAACATGAGGTACCATTGGGACACAAACTCTTTGGTGCTTTAAGTTTTGTTTGGATGCATGAGCTAGAAGCTTTTGTTTTAACAAAAAAGCTTCCAAAAAAGATAATATCAAACGCTATATCATATGGAGCTTAATTAAGTTCTAGTTCAAGTAAATATACAAATTACATGCTTAAGATGTTGCCAAATGACTTCCGTTTATGACAAATCAACACTAAACATTTTTTCACCTAGCTTCTTGTTGACGTATGTGCCGGACGATCCAACATCCGGCTGAATACACATGCCGGACGGTAAGACACACAGGCTGGACGATCATTCTGATGACTGGTCAAAGAATAACAACCACCGACCATGTCAGCAGATTTTAGGGGATTTCCTGCCACGTGACCTACTAAGTACAACAGTTATAGGCCTGTGGAACAGTGGCTGAACAGTGAGAGAATAGTAGCATGAATAGGAAATTGGGGTAGTATAAATACCCCAACACATTTATTACTTTGCATTAAGTTTTTACACCTACATTTCTACTACATTCATTACCCTTTACTCATCCTCACACCGGAGCTTGGTCTCGGAATAACACCCGAGGCGAGGCTAACGTGTTCGTACCTTGTGCAGGAGACGACCATCTCTCTACCGGACCGCTGAGGCTGGAAGGGGACAAGATTTTGCTTCAACAAATTGGCGCCATCCGTGGGACCCTGATTCATTCTACCAGAGGATCGAATGACAGGAGCGGGACCGCCACCTCCGCCGGAACCCACCTCTCCTCCGGAACATATAGGGGGAAGTGGGGTCTTCAATACACATACCTCCGGATTACCGGAGCAAATACAAGCCCAGATGGCATCTTTGGAGGCTCTCTTTAGAAAGTACAACGCGACTGGGAGCGGTATTATCAAACCGACGCGGCTCACTTTCACAGATGACGATGAGACGGAGGAAAACACCGCCCCAAAACCAAAAGACGACCTCAGCAAACCTTATAAGGAATTGGCCCGGTCACCCTTTACAAGAAGGATAGTAGAGTTCGCTGGTCCCAAGTGCATAATGCCCGCTAACTTGAAGTTGTACGACGGTTCGACCGATCCGGACGACCACATCAACCGATTCGTTGGAGCAGCGAATCAAGGAGAATGGCCAATGCCGGTATGGTGCAGGATGTTCCAACAGACCATGGATGGAGCAGCACAAGGGTGGTTCAGCAACTTGGAACCTGGACGTATTGACAGTTGGGGTGAACTGAGCGAACAATTCACTACGAGGTTTGCTCTACGACAGAAGAACCTGAAAGATCCCACTGAAATCACTCGGATTGTTAGGCAAGCAAACGAGACACTCCCGGTATTCAAAGAGCGATGGACCGACGAAGCTAGCCGGATTCCGGGAGTTCCTGAGCTCATGAAAATATCGGCGTTTATGAGTGCTCATCGGTGCCCTGACTTGTCTAAAAAGTTTTCTGATCAGGTCCCGAAATCCGTGAAAGAAATGATGACTAGGGTGGACGATTACATTCGCGTGGAAGAGGCCTATAAGAACACCGAGATGCCGAAGGGTGAAACGGGCGAGTGGCCCCGGAGAGGAAACCCTCAGGCTGCAAGGGATAAGAACCTCAGGGGGCCGGACAGGAGAAGGAATGATAGGAGAGCTTGGGAAAGAGGTGACTCTAGACACAGGGATGTGTTCTCTCCGTACGTAGCCCCAAAAGCGGACGCTCGGCCCCGAAACGACTTCCGACGAAACGATCTTAGCAAGACTGATAATCACAGGACCATGCTCTCCGTCCTTTCCAAACAGCCTAAGGAAATCTTGGCTACCGAGCACCATTTGAACCTGCCTCCACCACCACCGCTACAGGGAAAACCAAGCAAAGAAAACGAGGACAGATTCTGTGAATATCGTGGGGAGAAAGGACACCTGACCAACGATTGTTATCACCTGAAGAAACAGTTGGAAACGGCACTGGAGTCGGGAAAATTGGATCATTTGGTGAAGAATGTTCAACAAAGGGGACGAGAAAGGCCGAGGGGCAATAATGGAAAAGGAAAAGTGATCAACATGGTTAATCATTATGTTGAAGACCGCAAAAGGAAGGCTCGACACTACGACGAGGAGTGGCTGAACGTCCCTATATATTTCCCACGCATAGCCACGGAAGATCTATCGGAGGAACCACTGATTTTGGAGGCGGAAATCGAAGGTTACTTCATCCGGCGGGTATTTGTGGACGAAGGTGCTTCGGTCCAAGTAATGTATGAACACTGCTTTAACAACTTCAGTCCATCCATTCAATCCAGGTTGCAAGAAAGTAACTCACCACTAGTGGGATTCTCCGGGGAAGTCATCCAACCTCTAGGGAAGATTGAGCTGGAGGTATGCTTCAGGGACCATGGTTTGTACAGAACTGTCATGATGAAATTCACGGTCGTAAGATCTCCGTCACCTTACAACGTGATTCTAGGACGTACAGGTCTAAGAGAGTTAAGGGCTATACCCTCAACCATCCACGCCATGATGAAGTTTCCCACTCCCGGAGGGGTAGCCACTTTGGTCACCAAGAGGGCAATTGTCATGGAGTGTAGAAGATTTGAGGAAAGCCGGGACCCCAGGGACGATTTCTCCCCGGAAAGCGAGATGGAGACGGCGAACCGGGAAATTCAAGGTCTAAGACCGACGGAAGACATATTGGTTAATGCCGCATACCCTGAACAGCGTGTGACAATAGGAACAGGGTTCTCCCGGGAGTGTAGGAGGCAACTCATCGAGCTGCTGAGAAAAAATAAAGAAGTATTCGCTTGGGAGCCAACGGATATGACCGGGGTGCCAAGGCGCTTCGTCCAGCACTCTCTTAACGTGAACGTGTCAGACACGCCGATCGCCCAAAAAAGGAGGATGTTCTCCCGAGAGAAAAACCTAGTGATTGCAAGAGAGGTTGAAGAGTGGGTTAAAGCCGGAATAGTTCGTCCGGTCAGATACCCCACATGGATTTCCAATCCGGTACTAGTAAAGAAATGTGACGGAAGTTGGCGGATGTGCATTGATTTCAAAAATCTGAATTCCTCCTGCCCAAAAGACTATTATCCTTTACCAGAAATCGATTGGAAGATTGAATCCGTTATGGGATATAAATATAAGTTTTTTCTGGATGCATACAAAGGATACCACCAAGTTCAGATGGACAGAGAGGACGAGGAGAAAACAGCATTCTATACAGAACAAGTGACATATTGTTACACCAAAATGCCCTTCGGACTGAAGAATGCAGGGGCAACATATCAGCGCCTAGTAGACTCTGCATTCCAATCGCAGATAGGGAGAAACTTGGAAGCGTATGTCGATGATATGGTCATAAAAAGCCGGACGGAGAGAGATATGATAGCAGACATAGCGGAAACATTTGACAACCTCAGAAGGATCAACATGAAGCTGAACCCGCGGAAATGTTCCTTCGGTGTAGAAGAAGGGAAATTCCTCGGATACATGGTAACCTCCGAAGGTATAAGGGCGAATCCCCGAAAGACGAAGGCCATCATGGAGATGAAATCTCCAGGAACGTTGAAAGAAATGCAAAGTCTGAGTGGGAAACTAGCGGCCTTGAACAGATTCCTGTCAAAATCAGCAGACAGATCCTTACCTTTCTTTGAAACTTTGAAAAATATCACAAAGGAGAATAAGGATGAATATCGGTGGACGAAGGAAGCCGAGGCAGCTTTCCAGGAGATGAAGAACCTGATATTAAAATTACCTTCGTTGACCACCCCACGGCCGAAGGAACAGTTATCCACTTACTTAGCAGCATCAAAAGGAGCCGTCAGCGCAGTTCTAGTGGTAGAAAGGGACGGGAGGCAGTTGCCGGTACATTACGTAAGCCGAACATTACACGAAGCGGAAAGGAACTATGCTCCGATGGAAAAGTTAGCTTTATGTCTGTTACATGCATCACGAAGACTACGAAGATATTTTGAGGTCCATCCCATTCGGGTCATCACCGACCAACCTGTTAAGCAGATATTGTACAAACCGGAAGCTTCAGGAAAGCTTGCGAAGTATGCCGTAGAGCTAGGGGCTTACAACATCATGTATGCTCCTAGAAATTCGGTCAAAGGTCAGGTATTGGCGGACTTCCTCACAGAAGTGCAAGTCGAATCCGGACACCCAGGCCGCCTGAGAAAAGATACGAATATAATGGAAGTAGGGGAGGAAGGAGAATGGCTGATGTACACAGATGGGGCGTCCAATAGCAAAGGATCAGGTGCAGGTCTGGTCCTCATCAGTCCGGAGAAGGAGGAGCTTACTTATGCTCTGCGGCTCAACTTTCCCAGCACCAATAACGAGGCCGAATACGAGGCACTGCTGGCCGGACTCCAAATTGCAAAGAAGCTAGAAATCAGAAGTTTGGATGTGCGAGTTGATTCCAAATTGGTTGCTAGCCAGATCAACGGAGAATTTACAGCTACAAAAGAAAGCATGCAAAAATACTTGGCTCAAGCGAAAGAACACATAGTGGGATTCTAAAGCTTCAAAATCCGCAATATACCAAGGCCTCAAAACCAAAAGGCAGATATACTGAGCAAACTAGCTTCGGTAGCTTTTGACCATCTCACTAAAAAGGTATTAGTGGAAGTCCTGGAAAAACCTTCGGGAGAAGAACGGAGAATTGAAACCGTGGTGGAAGAAGAGGCGGATAACTGGATGACGCCGATCATCAGATGTTTGGAAGAGGGGGTTTGGCCGGATGACCCCAATGAGGCCAGGAGTCTACGGATGAAAATTCCTCAATATACTATGGAAGGAGGAGTTCTGTTTAAAAAGGGATACCTAGTGCCAATGTTGAGATGTGTGGGTCCGTTGCAAGCAAATTACATAATACGAGAGGTGCACGAGGGATGCTGTGGGATGCACTCCGGACCAAGAACCATAGTGGCGAAGCTTATGAGGCAAGGATATTACTGGCCCACTATGCACCGAGATACACGAGAAGAAATTAGGAAGTGTGATTCCTGTCAGATACATGCTCCGGTACCCAAACTTCCCAAAACATTACTAACCTCCATCATGGCCCCATGGCCTTTCTACCAATGGGGAATGGATATGTTGGGTCCCTTCCCAAAAGCACCAGACCGCCTCAAATATGTGATCGTGGCAATAGACTATTTCACAAAATGGATAGAAGCAAAGCCGCTAGTAAAAACGACGGGAAAGGACGTCATAAAATTTGTCTACGAGAATATCGTGTGCAGGTATGGCCTATCGGGTATCATAGTCACCGATAATGGAACTAATTTTGTCAACGACCCGTTCAAAAAATGGTGCGAAGGGAAAAATCAAGCAGATAAATACTGCAGTAGCACACCCGCAAGCCAACGGGTTAGTAGAACGAGCCAACAAAAGTCTGATGGAAGGGATAAAGACAAGATTAGGACGAGAGCGAACCGGATGGGTGGATGAACTACCTAACGTCTTATGGGCACACCGAACAACACTTAAAACGAGCAACGGGGAGACCCCGTTCAGTTTAACATATGGAAGTGAGGCCGTGATACCGGCGGAAATTGGGATGCCTACTTACCGAACGATGATGTTCCGGGAGGATCTTAATGAAGAGGAGCAGCGTTTGAACTTGGACCTCCTGCAAGAAAAAAGGGAAGGTGCTGCCATACGAGAAGCCAAGTACAAAACACAGGTTGAGCAATATTACAACCGGAGGGTCAAACCGGTGAATTTTAAAGTAGGCGACTTCGTGTACCGGAAGAACGAAGCCAGCCGGGTGGAAAATCAAGGAAAGTTGGGACCCAATTGGGAAGGCCCCTACCGGGTGATAGGAGCGAATCAGAATGGCTCTTATAAGTTACAGACGGTGGAAGAAAAGGAGGTTCCTCGGACCTGGCACGCCATAAACTTAAGAAACTGTTTCTTATAATTGTTATTGTGATAAGAATCCCATGATCATTATGTAACCCGACCTATCTATGTATGTTAGTTTAATGATGAAAGTCTTCTTATGATAAGGAAGACAATTTTCTGGAAAGACAATATGATACATGGCTATTCCGACGGCTGGCCCCCGTCGAGTATGATTGCTAGATATATACCCGGATAACACCCCGGATGCCCGAAACAAATTACTCGGATGCCCAGGTGATGGATGCCCGAGCACTCTGGCCGGATGCCCGAGCACTCTTGCCGAATGCCCGAATAATGGATGCCCTAAAAAATGTTAGGTTGCCCGAATGTACGGATGCCCGGCCAATGCGCCGGATGCCCTTTAGAAAACCTAAAGGAAGTTCATCAATGTGAAATAAGACAAAAAGACGAAATGCACAACACACAAAGATGTATCTAAGTTAAGTACTTGATTACATCTCAAAAAAGTGACGAGCATGAATCACAGAAGGTAGAGTGTTAATTATTACAATTATAATTGTTCAAACTATTGTTTACAAGCAGAGGACACAAGAGCTTCAAGTATTGGCCGCTGGATTCTGGACAGTTGGAGTACCAGCTGGACAGGTGATGACGGGAGGCTGAGAAGAGGGACCGGCAGGGTCTTTGCGAGGAGGGACTGCGGGTTCCATGCTCAGCAGATCGCCTAAGGGTAGCCGATAGGAATCCGCTAGCTTCTGGATATACGGATACTCGGCCACAAATAGGTTGTTGAACTCAGCTTTCCATAATTTAGGAGCATCCCTGTTGACATTGGCAATACCCTTCAAAGCCTCAGCGATCTCCTCCTCTTTTCTACCTACACTGGCCCCAGTCACGAACCCAGCCTGGTAGGTCAGGCTGTAAACTTTAGCCATACTCTTCTTGTATTCCACACTGCCGAATAGTCTACGAACAACTCCCGGAAGAAGAAAACGGACGGCATTCTGTTTTATTACCTCCGACTGGGCCACCTCGGCTGCCAAGTTCCCTTTCTCCACCTTCAACGATTCTAAGGCCTGATCTTTGGCATTTAGCTCATTTTCGAGCTTCCTGATCCTTTCGGCCTGAGCAGCGGAGGTCTCTCTCCACTCTTCCCTTTCCCGGGTCACCCTGTCCATCTCATCCTCCAGGTTCTTCCCCTTGCCTAAAACAACTTGATACTCGGTCTCCAGTTTCTTCAACTCCCCGGATAGCCTCTCGTTTTCACCCTCGGTGGCTGTCAATCTATCCGCCAACCCTCGACAACCTTCATGAGTCTGGGAGAGCTCCCACAATGTAGACGACATACCGGTGAACCTCTTTAGCAACTCGCCTTTGGCTATCACACTTTTGCCAAATTCTTCATAGGCCCGGCGAGTGAGCTCAATGTTGTTCATTTGTTCTAGAGCCTCTTGTTCGGCCGGAGTGGGAAGATTATCAAGGAGCTCCTTGCAGGACCGATAAGAATTTATCCGAACATTATCTCGAAGGGACCAAGGAGGGATGAAGACATTCGTGGCTTCATCTACATAATAAATAAAGGGAGTTAAGAAAATAATCAGGCATACGCGAAAAAAAATATATATATATAATAATAATATGAAATAAGCGAAGAGCTAAAACATACCAGAGTCCAGGTTGACTTTATCAATCCGCTGTGGGCCGAGGGAGTGGTGAGCCGAATGACCTGAAGGACACAACATAATAAGTGGGAAGAAATCGCAAGTATTAACAGCCTAACAATTTATACGTACCTTCCTCGACTGGTGGCGTTTGACCCGCTTCCCTAACCGGAGTGATATGCATTTGTTGCGGATGCTCACCACCGCCAGCAGCATTATCGCCCATCCCTTCATTGGCAGCATTGTCTCCTCCATCCTCGGCGGCGATGTTCGGGGTCCCCTGCTCCGCATCAACATTCAGATCCGTCTGGACATCCTCAGGACTGATCTGATTCAAAGGGTTCGGGTTATCGATAGGTTCCCCGGAAGAGATCTGCTCAACGAATTGGCGGCGTGACTTCCTTTTCTTGCCGTGTGCTTGGGAAGTCCCTTCTCCAGCATTCCTCTTCTTCGCTTGCCGGGCCAGGGCTTCTTTCTCTTTTTTCTCCCTCAGAGCAACGACTTCAGCGTTTGCTTCTTCAGCCCTCCGAGTCAGGGGATCTTTGGGAGGAGGGTTCACTCCCACGGGCAGGGGGTCGGAAGTTCTTTTTGGGATCTCCCTGTTCGGCTCAACGGGCGGACCTTTGCTCACCACCGTTCCTTCCCAATCCGGAAGCTCAAGATACTCTGACATGTTAACAACTGAAAGAAAGAATGCAACAACAAAAGCAAGTTGATTAGAAACTTCAAAGGACAGAACCGGGGAGACAAATGTCAATCCCAAGATGACAAGACTAAAACAAGTAATTACCATGACCCCGGGCATCTTTTAGAATGGGCTCGAACTCAGGATTCTTGAAAACCGAGGATAGATGGCACATCCATAAAAGACTCATCGTCGGGCTGCGCAACTTAACAAGATTTTCAGTAAGTCTCTCAGCGTCTGTTGGGGAAAAGCCGGTGGGAAATGTATCCGTGATTTTCGAATCCTTGTGTCTCCATGCCATAGCGATGGGGATGGCCCGCCTGTCGATCAAGAAAATTTTTTCCTTCCAGTGTTTTAGACCGGATAGAACCTCCTTGAAACACTTGTACGAACCTTTACCCGTCCGATTCTCAAAGGAAAACCAATGTCCTTGCTTACATAACCGGTAGAACGCCCGGAAGAGTGAGACCCTGGGCTGTATATCGAGGCTGTAACATCTAATCTCGAAAAGCATCACCCGGTTCAATCCTAGCGGGACTAGCTGAGAAATATGTACCCTAAAGTGTTTGATCACGTTCAGCAAAAAAGTCGAGAAAGGAACTCTCACTCCCCCTATCTCTAACTGCTTAGGGTAGATACCTATCTTATCCTCCGGCAACTGATCCATAGTCATATCGTCCGGTGGTAAGACCGGACGTAGATCAGTGGGAATACCATACTCGACTACTATCTCGTCTAACTCAGATTGTGTTAACCTAGAAGTATGTATATGCATATGAAACTTAGGAACGACCGGTTGTACGATCTCTTCATTGGTTTCTTCGGTAGGGCGGACGGAAATGTTTTCTCTAACAGGAATGTTCTCCTCAGTTCCAATATCGGCCATTTCTAAAAGATGCCGAGACAATTTACAGATATTAACAGAGAAAGAGCAAGACAAACCTTAAAAGAAGTGAAGAAGACGTCCGGAGAGATGAAAACAGTTGTGTGTGTGTAAAAAGTGAAAGCCAAATAAGGAGAAAGGGGATATATATATATACTCAAGAAACCCTAGCTGACTGACAAGGCGTCCAATCAATCAGAGATAGTGGTGACGTGGGCTTACGTGGATCGTACACGACAGAAGGTGAAGCAATAGCAAGCGCGGGAAAAGCCCAAAAGGCCATCAGGCCCAACTAACCGGCCCATTCTCAGCAACAAAGCTAATTTGACCGTCAGGGTACAAACACATTTTTTTCTCTTGACAGGAGGAACTATATTAAGTGTTACATCATCGGCTTCTTGCCAATAATATAACACCGGGGGGACATGTTGACGTATGTGCCAGACGATCCAACATCCGGCTGAATACACATGCCGGACGGTAAGACACACAGGCCGGACGATCATTCTGATGACTGGTCAAAGAATAACAACCACCGACCATGTCAGCAGATTTTAGGGGATTTCCTGCCACGTGACCTACTAAGTACAACAGTTATAGGCCTGTGGAACAGTGGCTGAACAGTGGGAGAATAGTAGCATGAATAGGAAATTGGGGTAGTATAAATACCCCAACACATTTATTACTTTGCATTAAGTTTTTACACCTACATTTCTACTACATTCATTACCCTTTACTCATCCTCACACCGGAGCTTGGTCTCGGAATAACACCCGAGGCGAGGCTAACGTGTTCGTACCTTGTGCAGGAGACGACCATCTCTCTACCGGACCGCTGAGGCTGGACGGGGACAAGATTTTGCTTCAACACTTCTCAAGTTCAATATGCATGTATAGTTGATATTGGACCAGAAAGCAAGTTAAGTATGTATAATCTCGAATGAAGTTTGTTTTATGTTCAATTTGAGCTTTTCCAATAAATACTCAAATCGAGTACAAACTTATCTCTTTGTTTAATTTGAACTCAAACTTCAACTGGAAATATCGGCATGCTGTCAAACTTAACTGAGCTGAACCACGTAATGTCAAGTTTGAGCTCAAATAGTTTCGTGAAACCCATTGTGTATACGTGTGAAGCAAGTGCAGTGTGGATTTGAGATTTGTCCCACATCAACACTAAACAGTTTTTCACCGAACTTCTTATCAAATGACTTCTATTTATGACAAATCAACACTAAACAATTTTTCAAATAAATACTCGAATCGAGTGTACAAACTTATCTCTTTGTTTAATTTGAACTCAAACTTCAATTGGAAATATTGGGATGCTGTCTAACTTAACTAAGCTGAACCACGTAAGTTTGAGCTCAAATTATTACGTGTGAAGCAAGTGCAGTGTGGATTTGGGATTTGTCCCACATCGGCTGCCTGATAGAAACAGAAGGTCTGGAGCGATTATATAAAGTAAGCGGGTGGGAAGGGAGAAAGCCACGCAACCATGCACTTAGCACAAGCGAGCAATTCTTTCGCCTTTTACAAAGGAATACCGTGTGCGCGCTGCATTAAGTGGCATACGCCAGCTTTTGGAGAGTCTCTTTTTTATTGAAAGGCTCCAACCAATTTTAGTTGAAGCTTTTTTCAGTTAGCTGGTTTTGAGCTTGACTGATAGAAACTTAGATCCAATTTTTAAGTTAACTTTTTTGTACAGCTGTAAACATTGTTTTTATTGTGATCGTCGTCAATAATTCAAACACCTAAACGAAAATGCCTAGAATCAACACAATTTTGTAAAATCGATCTCGTCAAGAATATATATAAAAGCTGTTAAGAGTTTAAGGATTTGAGTCACGACTTTGACCATTTGTTGATTCATTTTACTATTTTAGCCTTGATTTATAGATAATACTCATTATGAAACAACCTAAAACGACCCACTTCTAAGTAAAATGGTTGAAGTTGCCACCTCAAAATAACGCATATTGACCTGCGGCCATACAAAAGTTTGGTTGTTGTGTAATATGCATAAAACGTCCAAAGCTAGTGTTAAATCCGAAATTTTTGTAGCATTACACATTATCATCAAGAAGCAAGCAGGCAGGGATACAAAAAGGTATGCAACCAAATGGTGAGCACAAAGAGAACTATTCTTTTGCCTTTTACTAAAGAATACCGTGTGCTTACCGCATCAAGTGGCTTTTGCCTAGTTTTTAAGAGTTCCTTTCTTGATTTAAGGGCTCCAAACAATTGTTATGGTCAAACATCTTACAAGCGAGCTACTGTCTTGTTCAGTATACCATCCTTTCAACCTTCCTAATAAGTATTATGACTTTATAATCTACAAGTCACTAATATCTTATTAAAAATCCAATAGCGAAATAGCTTTTGATGTTTGAGATGAAGACTAAAAGCCAATGTAACATGATGAGCATAAAGCTAAACAATTACTAGTACTTAAAAATGAAAGGGCCAGCATAATGAGAAGTCTAAACCACTTCTGCAACAAACAATTATGTATCAAAAAGGCGTTGGTGTTTATTTGTGAAATCCAGTCACAAGATTAAGTTATGAGTTCAAATGTAAAGAAGTGTTGCAGCGTCTCATGAAAGCACCTTTTGGACCTCAGCTGTCACCTCTTGTGGTGGTTTATCTGCATGAAGGTTTGCAACGATTTTCTTGTGGCTGTAGTAATCAATAACCTGCACATCCAAACCAAAAATGCATTGCACGTCAAGAAGCTATAGATATATCATGAAATGTTTGGTTCAAGGAATAATAAATATGGGTGGCAAAATTGGTGTGTTGAATGGGTTTGGGCAACATGTCAGGTTGGCTTAACCCGTCGATACTTCTTTTTTCATTAATTTGAATTTATAGATATTCAACAAGATAAGAAGAAACTATGCTGCTAAAGTAAAACTTTTTAATAAATCCATTTAAAAGGTTGTAAGCCTTTGGAATATCATTAGGCGACTTTTGACCCAGTCAACTCATTTGACCCGTTGTTGACCCGTTTCCTCTTTTAGGTAAGTTACATTGGATATTTGGATGCATAAACAACCCAAATCAGCCCATATAGTAATGTGGGTCGAATTTGCCACCTCTAAAAAATACTAACATATTGCTCATGGAGATAACCAACTACAAGCACACATTCATGAGTTTCCTGGCTTTATCCTATGCATTAACCGTTCAATAGCCATCTTACAAGTTATATAATAAGCTACTTACTTTAGAGGAGATACAGATTCTTAGTATTTTTTTGTTTAAAACCTGATCAACTTGCTATTGACTGACATTATCAGATTTATTACAAACTCTAAAACCAAACATTATTCTATATATATTTTCTTGTTATGATGTTTATAATGATCATCAAATTATTTCTGAGCTAAATCAATTTTGAAGCTTTGTAACCTGTATTGGACTTATAACGCCCATAAGTATACTCACTATTTTAGTTTTGAGATTATATTTAAGATTCCAAAAGCTTAGAAGAATTTACCAGCTACGTTTGTTTATGGAATGCTTCAAGTCTTGACTTCAAAACAGCTGCAGTGTCATCTTTACATTGAATTAAAGGTTCTCCAGTGACCTTCAAGATGTTGGGAAATCATAAGATCATAAGATATAAAATTAATAACGATTTTGAAAGTATGGAAAGTAAGACACGTTATCCTATATGGGTGAACTTTGACACCATGGAATGTTAGTTATATCATCACCAACAAATATCAGATTTCTGTCTCTTTTTCCTTTTTTAATTGTGATTATTTGGCTTCAACTTTATAATCTCATTATCCTCTAAATTACTTACGGTAACAAATAGATAACAATCCCACAAATTCTATCACCTATGTAAACTTTCCGTACATGGTTTCATCATTCTAACAGATTAAAATACATGAGAATCTTACATCAACAAAGGAGCTAGAAGCATCACTTAGATAATTAGGTAGTTGCACAATCTATCATCCTTGATTTATATGGAAAGTTATCATTGTCATGAGTTCCTATTAAATAATAAGTTTTGCTGCAATTTATTACGAGTGGCCTGAAAATTAAATGAGATAAGAGATAACTAACATCAAATGCAATGCCAAACACCCCTTCAAATACAGAAGTATGCGTAAAAAGTCATAAGGTAGAGATAGGGACATACCGTTAATATATGTCGACATTTGGGATATAGGAGATGTGGGGCCAATAGGAGCCTCTTCTACTTGTCTTTTCTTTCAGAATATCTGTGCATCCTCCGATTTCCAAACTCAAAAGTGAAGGCAACAACTCTTCTGGTAGATCTTGAATCTTTGGGCAATTCTGAATGTCGAGATGTTGGAGGGAGGTGAGGTGTTGGAGTCCCTTTGAAACTTTTTTCAATTTCTTAAATCCCCGTAAGACAAGTTTAGTCAGAGATGAAGGAAGCATATGAGACAATTGGCTTCCACTAGTCACATCTTCTTCTTCTTCTTCTGCCAATCCACCCCATAGCCATAGGTCAACAAGAGAAGGTGGGAAGTTTTGTGGGCCAAACTTTGATATGGGTTTCTTCAAACCCCCTATGTGTAAGAAACCCAACTTAGGAGGCCAAACCCCAAAGGAATCAACATCCATACTTTTACAACTCACAATTCTCAGATGTTTTAACGAGGTAAGATTAGGCAAGTCGGCAGCAGGCAATGACTCTATACTCGTACAATCAATTATTTCCAATTTTTTGATGTGAATGAAACAAGCCAATTCATTGATTGAATTTAGATTTGCCCAACTGCATATCCGTACAACCTCAAGCATCGGTGGCATGCTTGTGTTGAGAAGCTCTTTATCCGGCAGTTGTTCACATCCTTTAATTTGGAGTGACTTGAGCTTGTGCCCTCCTGTTGGGAAGGAGACAGATGCAATCGAATCACAATAGCTGATACTCAATTCTTGAATGTTGTTTGGCAAATTGCAACGCTCAAGATTCTTACAATCATACACTTCCAACTTCCTTAAATTCACAAGAACCTTACTTGCCTCTGCTTCTGATTCCCGCAAGTATCTTATTTTATTACAGTAAGAGATACGTACTTCTTCAACTGCCCCAAGATAGTCCATAACACCTCTCCACACCTCATCACTAAGTCCTGTAATACAACTTATACTCAACTTGGTGACTGCTGAAGCTACACGAATTAGACTTCTCAATACACCATCACCACAGCCTTTGAGATGTAAAACCCTCAGCGAAGGTAGTGCTTCAAGTGAGACTTCAACCAAATTAGGACACTCTTCTATAAAAAGCTCTTTAAGGCATGGAAACATTACTGCACCTACAACACCACTCTTGGTTGACCACACCTCCCACCTTCTCATAAATCTAATTCTCAGACTTTCAAGTTTAGGAAATGCAATACCTGTCCCAAGGAACTCTGAGCCCACAACTTTCACCTCATCCAGACATTCAATATCCAACTTCTTAAGTGATGGTAGTTGCCCAAGTGGTGGTAGAAACGTACATTTTCTACAATACCCAATCCTAACACAAGTCAATAGAAGAAATGAGGGATCCCCAATCCACTTTGGAAATACTTCACCTCCATATGATACAATATTTAGATCTTTCAAATTATCACTATGAGGCTTGAGGGCATTCAGGACCTCATTCTCAAGTGTTTTATTTCGAGCATCGTTAGACTCGTAACTCCATCCCATATGTAACTTACTAACCCTCTTTTGTGATAGATTCACCTCCTGTATATCCATTACGCTTTGCACTTTGTCCAGCCCACGAATGTAAATCTCTGTATGGAGATTCCTTAAGTTCCTAAGCCAAGATATAAAGAAGGCGTTGTTTTCAACAACAATGTTGTCGGAAAGAGTTTGTAGGCTTTTCATCTCGTGAATCCCTAACGGCAACATATTCCAAAGCAATGTATCCCGAATGTCAAAATGCTGCAAATTTTTAAGCTTTAAGAAGTTTTCGGGCAACTTAGTCAACTTATCACAGCCGGAAACAATCAATGTATGTAAGTTATAAAGATTGCAGACATTTTCTGGCAAATGTGTGATGCTAGTGTGAGATACGTTAAGATACCGCAAGTGCTTCATATTGCCGACACACTCTGGTACCTCTTTTATCTTCAATCTAATCAAACTTAGAACCCTTAACAATGGTAACTGGGGAAGTGTGTCAACCAGTATCTTACTTGACAAGTGGGATTTCTGCCATCTATCATCTCCCATCGCATTGGGCATAGCTAGAAATGTTCTCAAACTATTAGCATTTTCGAATGCCTTAAACTTGTTGTAAGTATTATATTTCTCACAAACAAATGACATATGACGAAACTTTTTGAAATCTGTGTTTCTAACATCCTTCTTCACATCTAAGTCTAACCTCATAAAAAATTCTCGTGCAACAAATGTGGCTAAATCATTCATGAGGTCATGCATCACAAACAACGATTCTTCATGAGGCACATGTTGGAAAAAAGACCTTGACAACAGCTCTTGAAAACATTCCTCACCCAAGCGTTCCATTGATTTTTCTGTAGTTGAATTGTGCAAAAACCCTTCCGCCATCCACAACAATATCAAGTCATCTTTCTTAAACACGTAGTCCTTGGGGATCAAGCAACAATATGCAAACAATTGCTTCAGGCGTGCAGAAAGATCATGGTAGCTTAGTCTAAGAGCCGGAACAATACCGCCTCCGTCTTCTAACATCCATATCTCATTATTCAACAGCTGCTTCCAATCTTCTTCATCTGTTTTTGTTCTGAGTAAACTTCCAAGTGCTTTTAAAGCCAAAGGCAAGCCACCGCATTTTCTAACAATGCCTTCACCATGTGGTCTCAGCACCGGATGCAAATCAAAGTTCTTTACACCCAAAGCGTATTGAGCAAATAAAGATAAAGCATCATCATGTGGCAGCTTCTTCAGAACGTATGGATGATCGTAGCCCAACTTATTAAGCAAATGTTGCTTTCGAGTTGTGATGATTATTTTGCTTCCATGAGCCACTTCAAAGAATGGGGCCGCTAATGTTTCCCAGTCTTCCAGCTTTTCGCTCCAGATATCATCCAAAACAAGGAGAAATCGTTTCCCTGTAAGTTGATTTTTAAGAGCTTCTTGAAGCAAATTAAGATCTGCAAATTTCTTATTTCCGTCCCCACCTATAGATTGAAAGATGACTTTACTTATATTGAAGATGTCAAAGTCATCAGAGACACAAACCCATGCCTTGAGCTCAAAGCGATCCTTCACTTGCTGATCGTCATACAAAAGTCTAGCTAAAGTCGTTTTTCCTATGCCACCCATACCGACAATGGGCACGATGTCAAAGTTTTGACTACATGGTTCATCAACCAACAGCTTCTGGAGTAATTCCTTCTTCTCACCTTCACGCCCAATAATACTAGGTGCATCTACTAAAGAGGTCTGGTAATTTCTGTTCTTGCTTTTTTGCCCGCCATCTTTAACAATCAAACCAAGATTGTTTTTTTCATCTATAAGTTCTTGTAACTTGGTGGTTATATTAATTAACTCGCCGTCCATACTATTACTAATACTTGGTAAGAACCTACTGAAACAAGTCCGTAAGAACTTTCGTACCTTGGAGACAGGTTCAGACTCGTTTGCAAACTCGCAATGCATAGCATCCGTTGCTAAAGTGTCGAGTATGTCATCTATGTCATAAGCTAGATGTTGGAGACTAATAAGCCATTGCTTAACTGCTTCATTGGTTACTTCTTTATCAGAAGCATCGTTAAGCAAAGCTCGGATCAGGGATAATGACCTCTCCCATTTCTTCAGCTCGGAATGAGTATCTTTGGAGGGAGTAAACTGTTCAACGGCTGCAGTGACCAGCTTCTCCAAAACAACTTCCATGAAAGTCGAAAGGATTTCAGCCATTGTTGGTTTCTTGTGAGAGCAGAAAAAAGAGCAGATATGTGGATGAAAATGGTGCATATGATTAATGGTTTCCACGTTTCTATGTATAATCAATGTTATGGTCCACGGTTTTATTATTGCCTTGTAATTTTCCACACTTCTATAGTTCTATTTAATGTCAATGGACTTGTAGACAATGATGCATTATTTGTTTCTTCGTTGCATTTTTCTTGCACATTCAAAAGCAGACAATCAAGCAATATTTTCCATAACTTGACATCAACTCAACTACTATATTAAGGGCATGCTTGGTTTGGTTGAATGGGAATGAGACTAAAGTCATAGTCTATGTTTGTTTTGTTTTGTTTTATAGGCCCGGTAATGAAATGTGTATATCATAATCATAGATTCATTACACACCAATTTGGTGTCTATGAAATCCATTCCCGTTGGCCCTTCTTTTTTCCACTACAAAATTCAAATATCTATACATTTTTTCATACCATATTTTATCAACCAAACATAAACAATCGTAATGATACACTTTTTCATACTCATTATCATTTCACCTCATTCCAAATCCGATACCAATTGTCATTCCTAGCAACAAACCAAACGGGCACTAAATTTGACCACAAAAAAGTACCGTTTACTTTTCCACGCATGCGAGGAGTGATATTGCTTAATATATTTTGCGGGGCTTTTGCCCTTCTTTCGTTCAAAAAAAAAAAAAAATCTTAAAACATACATTTAATTAGCAATGTTTTAAAAAGCGATTTTGTAATTTACCCTGTCGAGCCATTGGGTCACGGTTTGATTGCCCGTTCAACCGGGTTTTTTTGCTCAAAACAAGCTTTTGGTCACTCAAGTTCACGGTTCAACCGGCCAGATTAACTCGGGTTTTAAAACATTAATAATTAAGGGTGTTCAAAAAAGCCAAGAAACCGGCAAACCAAGCCGAATCGCTCAATCTGAAACCGAAAAAACCGAAACAAAAAGAAACTATTTATCACGGTTCTTTCGGTTTTTATCCTTAGATATCCGCAGTTAACCGATCCGAACCATATATAATATATACGAAGGTTTTTAATTAAATATTAAAATAATTATATAAGTATTGATTATATTAATGCATTACTTTTATTGTATAATGACTTTTTTGGTCCTAAAGAAAATATTTACTAAACTTCTATGTGTGAAAACTAATTAATGTGATTGTAACATATAAACATCAAATAAATATTTTTTTTGTTTATGTGTTATGTATGTTTATTTGGATGCAATTATTGTGACATAATAACTTTAATATAAATTTAATCTATTCAAAGTTACTTAATATACTAAATGAAATTTTACGCTTTAGATCATGTTATTGTTCATACGGTTAAACTCGTTTAAACATCTAAAATGGTTAACCGTAACCCGAACCGGGTAACCGCTCATTTTGGGTACCCGCGTGTCTGGTTACCCGCCTAATATGATTCGGTTTCATGTAGTAAAATGAATTATACGCCCCGCGATGTATAGTTTAAATCTTCTAACTAACCGAACCGAAACACCCCTATTTGTAATACACATTTGTTTCATTCCAACTAATTGTCACTATTACACCATATAAGATTGTATAGGTCGGTCCACTTGTATAGATGGTTGTACCCATTAGGGTTTGATTTAATTGTTTTTTTCCTAAGCTATGTAACTAGTATATATAAATATGCATTATTAGGTATTACGAGTCGCTCTGACCCGTGCGTTGCACACGGGCTCATCTAAATATGGAAGGCGTGATGTTTGTGACTATTTTTTTTCCTACTTGATTTACGTTAGCATAATTTTGGTTTTTGTTTTGGCTATTTGATTGCACTTAGCAACTATGTAGTAAATAACGACTATTTAAAATAGTCTTTTCAATTGCACATTTTAAGTTTGCATAAGTTACATAAGCGAGTGTTTGCCTATTTTGAAACTTTTATCATGCTCAGATGTTAAATCATTTGTATTTTGATATAATGGCACAATTTCAAATGTTAGAGAACTTAATCACTCTTTCTGGTTCTTTTAAATTGAATGATAGCATGCGTATGTGGTTTGTTCAACAGGCTGGCGAAGATGATGCGTTTTCAAAATTGCTTATTGCTGATTGTGAGCATTTGAGGAGGGTAATGGCGAGAAACCGAGGTATGATTGCGAACATGGACACGCTTGAAGCTCTACGAAAAACTCAAGAAAGGCATCGGGAATTACTTCATAAGTTAGCAGACTTGTTTTTTCAAGCGAAGGTTGGTGTTTGTGTGGAAGAAGGAAATGCTATGAAGATGAATGAATATAATTAGTTGTATGGTCATTATCATGTCTCAAAATTAAGCTTAAAATAAAGCTTTAATTTAAATAAACTATAAATTTAAGAATATGTGCATGTTAATATTGGCTGCAAAATGTCATGCATTGTCTTATTGAATGGCCAAGTAACTTGAGAGGATCCCATCCTTTTTTGTCACAATGCTAAATATCAAGGGTTTTATGTTATCTTCTCAACTTTTATGTTAAATACTAAAATTATTACTCTGCATTGGGAAGAAGAAGAGACCTTGAATTAAATGGAGATTATTATGCCTAATGATGCCCTTTCAGTGTCTTATTCGGTACGTTTATGTGTAACAGTGTATCTCTTAATTCTATTTATAATACACAGATCTAAATTTCTAATACATTCTCAACCATACATTTTGTATACAATTAACCAATCATCCTCACCTAAAAATTGCAACAATGGCTGCCACACCTAACCTAAATGAGCTTAAAGAGGCTTCTGGCTCAGATAATCTCACCCAGTGTTTCAAGTTCTACTTCTCTCAAGAGATCATGGAGGATGAGGGCTTTCTGATAAGGATTGGAGAATAGTGCAGCAAACTCCGGGCTAAGATTGAGAAGGCTGAGCAGACTGTGAAGGAGGGTGAGTCTTTTGGTCCGTTCCATGAGGTTGCTACTGATATCGTTGATTGCTTGGGTGAGACGCTGGCAAGGGAGCGTAAGAGGCTTCAGGATTTGACTGCAATCCTAGCTGAAGCCCGTGACGGCATCAGGGAGAAGGAGCACCATGTTGCCCAAATGGAGTTTCATGAAGACACTACAGATGCTTAGGTTGTGTTGATGTGTGTCTCTTTTGTTTGGTCCTTAGATTATGTTTCTTTTGTGTCTGTTGATGTGAAGCTGTCTTTTGATGAATATGAATATTGGAACTAAGTTGATGGGAATGGATAGACTGATTAAATATATGTTAATGAGAGGAGGCCAGCCATACATCCTGAACCCGCAGCAATTTGAACAACCTCATCCGAAGAAACACCCGTCCCATATAAGTTGGACTCATTAATGTTGATCTTGAGACGAGAAGCAATATACAAAACATGAAGCACACGAATAATATTTTCCATGTCACTTTGATTCTATTCAGAAACAATAATCACGTCATCGGCATAAAATAAAACGTATGGGACAGCATAATGAGAAGTCTAAACCACTTCTGCAACAAACAATTGTGCATCAAAAAGGCCTTGGTGTTTATTTGTGGACTCCAATCACAAGATTAAGTTGTTCCTACATGTCATTGATCTCATAATACAACATATATGAGTTCAAATATATAAAAAAAACAAGGGGAAAAAAGAAAAAGACCCTAATCCGCATATGTTTGATCCAATACTTAACACTATAACGAGAAGTGTTGCAATGTCTCATGAAAGCACTTTTTGGACCTCAGCTGTGACCTCTTGTGGTGGTTTGTCTGCATGAAGATTTGCAACGATATTCTTGTGGCTGTAATAATCAATAACCTGCAATTCAAAACAAAAAAACATTGCACGTCAAGAAGCCATATGCTAAAAACATGAAATGTTTGGTTAAAGGAATAATAAAAGGGTGGAGAAATTGGTAAGTCTGACGGGTTTGGGAGACATGTCAGGTTGGCTTTGACACATTGATACTTATTTTTCCACATTTTTTTTTAGTTTTAAAGATATTTGGTTATTTAAGAAGATGAGAAAATATGTTGTTACAGTAGAACTTTATACTGAATCAATTTGAAAGGTTTGTAAGCCTTTGACCCAGTCAACCTATTTGACCCCTTCCCTCTTTTAGGAAAGGTTTATAACTCAAATAGATTAATTCATTTGACCACGTATATAAGTAATCTGGGTCGAATTTGCCACCTAAAAAAATCTCATATTGCCAGTGTTGTAAAAATCGGCCATGGCGGCCGATATGGCGGCGCCATGGCGGTGGTCCACCGCCACGATATTTCCCATATCGGTCTAACTTATCGGTTTTGGTCAATGGGATCAAAATCAGCCATGGCGGCGGGTCGGTCAACGGCAGATCTAGGGTTTTTTTTTTCCAGATTCACACCGGTCAACTTCGATTTTCTTGATTTTGTTTTAATTTGGGGAACAAATCGTAAAGATTTATAATTATATAACAAAAGATATGTAATTAAAAATAATAAAAACATTAATATTGCTAATATATTTTTTTTTAATAAATCCTTTATAATTTATGGTCTTCGCCATGGCGCTGCCATATCGCCGCCAAGACCGATATGGCGCTTGGCGGGGGTCGACCGCCACGGTACCGCCGAGCGATATTTACAACCTTGCATATTGCACATGAAATAACCATCTAAAACTAAGCAGCCATGAGTCTACGGCTCTATCATATGTGTAAACCATGACAATAGCCATCTTGCGAGTTTTATAATATGCTACATTACTTATATTCGAAGAAACAGATTCTTTGAGTTTTGGTATAAAACCTAGTAACTTGAGAATGCTGAAGTTCAGTTACAAACTCTATAACCAACAATTTTCTATATATAATTTCTTGCTATGAAATTTACATGGATCAAATTTTTTTAACGTAAATCAATTTCGAAACTATGTAACTTGTACTGCACTTAAAAGCCAAAAGTATACCCACTATTTAAGGACTGGGATTATATATTGAAGATTCCAAAAGTTTAGAGAACTTACCGGCTCAGTTTGCTTATGGAATGCTTCCAGTCTCGACTTCAGAACAGCTGCAGTGTCATCTTTACGTTGAATCAAAGGTTCTCCGGTGACCTTCAAGAAGTTGAGAAATCATTAGAGCATAAGACATAACTTTAATGGACCGTCTTAACAACTATAAAGGGTCAGTTGAATAACAAATGTTGTTAAACTACAGAAAGTAAAAAATGTCAACCTATGGGTGTCATTTGACACCATGTCAAACATCAGCTATAAGTAATATTATAACTAACACGTATCAGATTTCTGCTTCTTTTTTCCCTTTATTAGTTGGGTTATTTGAGTTCAAGGACTTAATAATCTCTGTCATCCTCAAAATTGCACACAGCAACAAAATAGTCCCACAAATTCCATCAGCTAACACTCATAAATGCTTTCTTCATTCTAACAAACAAAAAAACATGAAAATCTTACATCATCTATGCCAGGAACTTTAGGAGGTGCAAATTTTGAGTGATAACTCCGACCACTAGAAGGATGAATCCAACGACCAGTAATTCGTTCTTCCAAGATTGCATCATCTATTGCAAAGTTAAGCACCTTGTCAACTTTGACACCTCTCTTTTCAAGCATCTCATCAAGCTGCATGACAAAGAAGTATAATCACATTCAAATTCATATGTGAAATAAAAGAATTTGGAAAACCTCAATTATATTAGCATCTTGATCTTGAAAAGGAGATACCTTTTGTGCCTGGACCACCGTCCTAGGGAATCCATCCAGAATGAAACCTTTCTGACATGAAGGCTTCTTGAGCGCTTCATCAATAATCCCCACAACTAAGTCATCAGAAACAAGTTGTCCCTAAGGAACAACAGAGAGTCGAAAGTAAGTACCAAGAAATATGTGTCTTTCTATAAACTATATGCATGTATACAGGCTACAGCAACCACATACATTGTCCATGGCCTCTTTTGCTTTGATTCCAAGAGGGGTTTTAGCAGCAACAGCAGCTCTTAGCATGTCACCAGTAGCCAAGTGACACAAACAGTACTCGTCTTTGATAATCGGTGACTGGGTGCCCTTTCCAGATCCAGGAGGGCCTACATAGAATATTTAATTTTTTTTAGAAAACCAAAAACATAACTGAATAAAAAGTCCCAATTTCAACAATTTAAAACAATGACAGTACCATCCACAATCTAAAGCAAGAAAACACTATAGCATAGAACCTACTTCGGGTGGAGTATGCACCAAAATCACAAAAATCTTCCAAACCCATGACAATTCTATATTCTACAGAATATTTGACATATACACAGAGAAAGTATCAGGGAAGAAGCAGTAGTGAGCTTAACCAACTGCCAAATTATAAAAAGCTGGTCAGCTAAGGTTCTAACAAACTTATCTAACCTTCAAACATGTTCAGACTTCCGAACTGCCTACTTGAGGTCAGTCTAAGAGGTCCAATCTCCAATCTATGTAGTTCTAAAACTTGAGACGCATAAACAGATTATGAACCCAAATAAATCCCTCCTTACCTGATCTTCGTTAAATAGAGTTATATAAGTTCACAGAACATATGAACTTTCAAAGATGTAGGCAAAAACGACCTCATTTCATCTATATTTTAGTGATAAAAGAATTGAAGCTATACTTTAACTTTAAAAAAACATAAGAGATAATTCAGAGATGTATGCCATAAACTTGTTAACTTAAGGAAAAAAAAACAACATTTAACATCCCATAATAAAAATGCTTCTCCCAAAGTTCCAAAACGTGTCATTGTTCACCTTTAGAGAACGGATGAACTATTCCATGTCTTTAGCATGCAAAGAGAAACCATAGCAGTTGCGAAAAACCCAAAAAAAAAAAAAAAGGTATGCTTAGAAAAGTTTAATCATCCAAAATGGTTTCTCTTAAAAGCTAAAGACAAGTACGATGGTTGCAACTCAGTTATCAATGAATGGTGCTTTTTCGAGAATTCTGTAGTTACAATAGTTAAACAAGGAAAAACGTGTGAATAATTACTCTTTTAATCAGCCAGAAACATTTTTTATAACTGCGTCATTATCATGCCATACTATGGTTAACAATAGATCACCTTCCAACACCTATGGTGTCGATACCAGAAAAATCAAGTCAACTGAAACACATTTTTCTACCTTAAATAACAAATAGCTGTTCATAATTTACATTAATCGTAATACAAATAGAGGTCCGTTCTACTGTTTATAACTTAATCCCAATACAAGAAAAAAGCGAATGAAGGACACCATGTTCCTTATGATACGCAGCTAATAACTTCCATTATGCTAAATTCAAAAGGTGCCAAAATTGAATTGTCCATAATATAAAATTCACTGCAAGTGAAGTGTGCACTTTGATTGTAGATGCTGCTGCTAGCTGCAAAATTCTTTCCAGCCTGGTGGCCCAGGCTAAGAATCTGATGCTATCAGGCAGGAGGAGTCTCAGTGTGAATGCACTTGTAAAACCTATTCAAGAAAACAAAATAGACTTGCGCCACTGGCGCGTACTGCAGTTGGTAACGGATGGGGGCATCTTTGCCACCTAACAAAATGGACTCGCTAGTGCATACATGAACGTAGGCCGCTACCCTTTAACCAAACAATGTCAATCCGTGTACTCTTTTATCATTTTTTTTTTGTATGAATTGCATTTCTATAGCCAACATTCGATTCGTCTAACGCTCTACAAGATACTCTTCCACGTACTAATACTACTGTTATCTAATTAGTTGTGGAAGTAGTCTTAAGCTTTACTCATATTCCATCAATCTTGCAGGCACACTGTGTCACTCGAGTACTCCCCTATTCACTTGGTTGTTAGGCTTGGACCCTTTGCTTAATTGAATTGCATCAGATAATTATCTAGAAATGTAGCTAACTTGTCACTTTTTCTAGCTTTGTCTAGCATTCATATTCTTGCTTTTATATAACCATACTTTCAAATACCGTCTACTGTGTCTATTTTGTGACCATTTTACCCTTCACATGTTAATAGAAGTGTTGATAATTCAGAGATATATAAACAAATTCCAACATTACCTCTACAAAATAGTTCAAACATCACACTAAGTGGGCGTCTAGCCTTGCTTATTTTTCTCCTTTTCCGAGCAGAAAAGCAGTTTTGGTATCGAAACACTTTAATATTTCATATTACTTAATTACTATCATATTCAACTTAAAACTTCAAATAAATGCATACGATTTAATACCTTAATCAGATTATTATCATTTCAATTATTTTTGCATCTTTTACAAAATAAGCAAATTTCCAAAAGTAGTTATTTTCAAACATAGAAGCAAAAGCAGAAAAAATAAGCAATCCCAAACACCCTCTAAGGGGGTGTTTGTTTAAGCTTATATGTGGGCTTACGAGCTTATTTGTTTTTCGGCATATATATATCATAAGCCTCAATTTTTCGGCTTACTTGGAAACATGTGGGCTTATATAAGTTTATTATTATATCATAATAAACTTGCCATAAGTCTCCAAATAAGAAAATTGAAGCTTATGAAATATAAGCCGAAATCAAATAAGCTCATAAGCCCATATATAAGCTTAAACAAACACCCCCTAAGCCATCTTTTAATAACACTAAAGTACAATGACAACTAATTTTCACATCGGATCTGAGAAAAACAAAAATATTTATACCGACGAGAATGAGGCGTTTGTCGGGTTTGGTGGAGCATTTCATACGACGGAGAAGCTCCGACATTAGATCTACTGACTGGACATCTTCCAAATTCACCGCCGCAGATGTCGCCATTGTTGTTAGGGTTTTTGGATTTTACAAAATATGTGATGATCGGTGGGAGTTTAGTTGGAACAAAGAAGAAGCTTTTTTTTTAGAGATAAATAAATAAATGCTTGGATTTCAAGCATGGCATACACTTTTCAAGAAAAGTGTGCCTACTAAATGACTATTTTGCCCCAATTCACAAATCTTATAAAAAGTAAAGTCTCTTGTATCGTCTTCTACGAGTTATAGGTTCCAATCCTATCTTTTATAGTGTACGAGAATATTGAGATGTAAACGGTTTTACTTTTACCTAAGTTAGAGAGGTTGTTTTCGGTTCTATCAAATGTAAAAAAGGGCCTATGGTCTTGCAAACGGTGAAGATCGAACCCTTAACCTCTATTTCCAGAGGCAAGAGTGCTAACTACTTGCTAAATATTATGGCAAAAATTTTCAAACAGTGTTTTAATATATACATTTTGATGAGTTATCGCGTAAAAAATAGTGACACGTGTCAGCTTTTGTAACATTTTTTGAAAGTTTGTAAAACAAAACTTGAAAAACTAAGGGGTCGTTTAGTTGGTGAAAAATTTCCCATTTTTTCAGGAAATTTTTCATATGAAAAGGGAAAAATTGAAAATCCGTTTAGTTACACTTTTTTCCAACAATTTTCCAAAAATGTGAAATTTTCATTTTCCAAATTTTAACTACAAATTTGAAAAGCTCATTTTACTCTTCTCACTTTTTTCATTCTCACTTTTTATATGTCCGTTTTAATACGTTTTCATCCGTTTTTTTGATTTTATACGTTTTTATACGTTTCTTTACGTTGTCGTCCGTTTTCTTACGTTTTTGTCATTTTTTTTGCGTTTTTGTCCTTTTTTTTTATGTTTTTAAAAAATGAAAAATATAAATCCATCTAAACGGGTTTGCAAAATTCTCAACTCATTTCTAGAGAAAAAAATCCAATCCCTTCTCTAGGAATTTGGAAACGGAAAAACAAGAAAATTTTTCACCAACTAAACGGCCCCTAAGTTTGTTACGCTTTAACGACCCAAACCCGAACATCAAGTGCGTTAACACAATAGTTATCAAAAAGTGCTAACATTGAAAATTATACACAACTATTTTTTTATCCGTGCCGGTAACACTCACTAAAAATTCTAACTCATGTTAGGACAAAACACTTGTTTTATAGTGTTGTAACTTTATGCTATAACACGAACAATAACATGTCGGGATCATACGTTAGCATACACATTTTGGATGTTTGACGCCATGATAAGGACACGATACCCGGTGCTCTTACTTGAATTTAGTTCGTCTAAGCAAAGTTAGATGGAAACATATCACTTTGGGTTTTAGCTTATATGGACTCGACTCAAATTCTTATATGTGTTTTAGCATCAAATTAGATGCATATTTCCGTTTCACGAGATGTATGAGTTGTACTCAAGCGTACTCTTTTATTTGATATGAGTTTAGCCATCGAATATGGATCGAGCCTACACATGCTTTTAGTTATTGAGAATGACTCGAGTCAGTATTATGAAGACTTGTCAAGCTATCAGGTTTGAGCTTAGTTTAAGGTCGTTGAAACGAACTTGAGCCCTCTTAGATCTAGAGCTGAATACGACTTTATTGTTGCACCAGAAAAATATAGAAGTGTTGATAACATGTCAAAATATATGGAACAAAATAAACATTTTTTTGTCTATTTTTATATAACATTTTAAATTATAAATTTAGTAATACTTGCACTTTCTTTTGAAACAACTTAGGACAAATTAAACATTTTATATACTACATTAGACATTAGAGAACCTTTAACACATTTGACCTAGATAATTTTTAGCAATCTTTATAGTATCTTCTGTATTATTTTCCTGTTGGCAAACAAATACAGCCCAAACTGGCCAATTTTCATACACTTTTGAGTTGAAATTAACACATTTAATAGTTGTATGACCATAGAAGAAAGTAAGAAACAACCTACACAAAATGTACCAAATTGACTAGCATCAACACAAAATTTCATAAAAGATTACCAAACTTGTTTCTAATCATTTTCGTTCATAACAGTTCAAGTCAAGGCAACACCAAGTTATCAAAATACATACCAATCTTCATTCTTCACCACCATAAGGTGTTCCACACGCCATATACATCTACCACAACTTACTCTGCCGATTTCTTCTTCTTTTTCTTCTTACCTTCGCTAACAGCAGGAACGTCTTCCATTTCCACATCTTTACTCTTTTTCTTCTTCTTTTCTGTGCCCTCATCTTCACCTGCAACATTGTGAATGGGTTGTGCCTCCTCTTCAATTGATCGTTTCTTTTTCTTCTTTTTCTCGGGTTTAGGTTCCTCAGCATCCCCATCTGCAACAACATTCTCTGATGCTTCATGTTCAGTAGACTTGCTTTTGGATTTCTTCTTCTTGCTTTTCTTTGATTCGGGTTCAGCAGATTTGTCAACGTCCATTTCTGTATCTGAGAATTCATCATTCATCAAACAATATGAGAACCCATCATAAAGCACAACAGTATATATAACCCTAATGAAGAAGTTTAATGTGATTTGAATATCAATTAACTGATTTATTTTCAAATTTTGATACATAGTACAAGCTTTATGACATTTAAAACCGTTTTAGGGGGTGTTTAGGAAGCCTATTAGAATAGTGTGCTGTAAAAACGTTTATAAAAGTGTTCGGGAAACAGCTTATTAGCTAAATTGTGATGAAGAATATAATATGAAACAAAGCTTCAGTTACTTTTAAGGAGCTTTTCCAAATTGTGCAAATTCTTAAGCATAAGCTGACACCCGCAAACACCCCTTACTTTGACTTCTCTTGCCAACTAACCCTCTACTTTATAAAAATGAAAGGAGAACACTGTAATTTGAGGTCCTAATAGACTTTAGCATTACCTAGCCAACCACTAGTGTACAGTTACAAACAAATATAGCAAAAAAATGTGTACAAGATTCTTTTCCAAACTAACCTTGATTTGCAGCAATTTCCATGGCAGCTTTCATCACATCAATGTTTTTACGAGGTGCGACACCCTTGTCATAAAAGTCAAGCCTCTCCTCGACTTGTTCACGCAGTTTATCACCAAAAGTAGTAGTACTTGACTCTGCGGTCACAGCATAAGTAAACAAATATTACATAAAAAGAGAAGGTTACACCCGGGGCAAAACAGATAACCCTGCAAGAGAACTTTTGACAGAAGACCGTAAACTTGCCTGAGAAGCAATCAATACGAGTAGCAATTGAGCACTTGTTTGCTAAATAACGAGCCATGCGACCTTTGTTTTTAGCAGATGCACGCCCAATAAATGATGAATGGAAGATGAGACCATATTTTGGTGTGTTTCCTTTGGTTTTCAAAGCCCTGAACGTATTTAAGCAATTAGCACTTTGAAGAAATAATTTCTAATCTAAGAGCTATAACACAAAGATTTATCAAGAAAGCAAAAGAGACCTAAAGAGCGCCTTTTCAGCACCAAGGATTTGAAGGGTAGAAGAAGGGCATTTGGCCAGGTTTGTAAGGCTACCAGCATGAGAAATTAAACGAGCACCAACGACTTCACCAATCAATGCAGCCAAATTAGGTGCTATGTCACTCATTTTAGCAACAAGATAATCATAAAGCTTCTTCCTGTACTCAGCAAGGTCCATCACCTTCTGTGCAAACATCTTGACATTGATCAAGTCAAGCGGTGACAAACCCTGACCTAAAAGATTTCATGTGTTATTAATACAGTGATAATGATATGTCATTCCTGGTAGAAATTTTGGCCCATATACCACAAACGGGTTAGCTTGGTTTATATTATATCTCAAACGGGTACAATTTTATAGCTTAGTCATATATAATAAAGATCAAACCGGACGAAACTGACCATGCTTATGACCTTTTAAATCGCTTTACTTAAAAACTTTCAGATAATATATTGAAAATATAACTTTTTAATCACAATTAATGCATGAGTTATTATAAGATTATGGGAAACTAAACAAAATAAGTTGGTACGCCGCACCTACCACGACCATATGAAAAGGATTTGACCAGTTCTAACCTGAGCCCGTTAAGACACATTACCCAATCCGCACAATGTGCCACCTCCAGACACTATATGACAGTAACTATAAACATACCCATAGATGCTTTGGAAGCTTCAATTACTTCCTTCGCTTTATCTTCATCGCCAAGTATATCTATTAGCCCTTCTAATCTATCTTCAGACAACTCTGCTTTGTCCCCTATATATTGTGCAGTTTTAGCATACAGATAGTTGTCATTGACAATCTTTACCAGCTCCGGGAAATGCCACGAGTACCATTCCCTGTCCATAAAAGAAGATGAAAATTACAGTCAGATTAAACCACAGGATTGTCCTGAAATTCTATATATGACAATTCGAGAACGAAGCAAACCTGACTCTCATGGAAAAGGAATTGACATCCTTGTCAAGAGTATCAAGAAGAAATATTGCTTGAATAACCATATTATCAACACGGTTGACATTGAATTTGACCTTTGCCCTACTGTAACTATGGCCAAGACCAAGTTGAGCTTTTTCCAAGTCACCAGGCTATACGGAAAATAAAAGCTTTGTGGTTAATGGATTGCAAGAAGCATATACGACCAACTATGAGAAAAAGAAGCTGCAACAACAGAATCAAACCTTGAGACCCTCGATGAGCTTGTCGAAATACAAACGAATACCACGAATGAGCTCAAGAACAAACTCATTGCTTTCGCATGGGATTTTAGTTTCTTCAAAGATGTGAGACCCAATTTTTGAATCGCTTACTCCTAAGCGGTACTTAGGCTTCTTACCTTCCTTGACTTTAGGAAGACTAATCTCCAAAAAGTTCCTCAACTCATCAGTCATTTGCCCTGAATAAAGTTCAAGTCAGATATATATAGTTATATACCATCAATCATGTAGATGGCTGAAAGCAAATGAGACAACAAGTGGCTGATTACATACATGCGCTCAAACTCTACATTCTATCAAGTCTAATCACGGATATCAGTACTACAAACTAACGCATTCTTCCTTTCGTTAGTAGCATAAACATTAGCGTAGCAGAGCATTCATCTCAATTCTCAAGTACTGCAGCTTGAAAGCTTTATAGTTTAGATCACCTAAGGGATGTTCAGAATTACTTGATAAAAACTACTTGTCAGATTACTGTGTTTTCAGACAACAAAAAATCAGTTTCAAGTGTTCTTGAATCATTCAAGTCAGAGTTGCGTATTCAAACTGCTTACCTGATTGTTATCATTTTAGCTCTTGTAACATGTTGTCTTGGATTGCTTATTTACCTTTACAGTTTTAAACAGATAATCAGTTTTTTGTGTTTCGATAGACGCTTTCATTTGCTTACTTTCGAGTAATTAAACAGGTTGATACCTGCATATTTAGGAAAGCAATCCCGAACAGTACAACACCCTTCAAAAAATTTATTGCGTTTTGTTAGAGCAAAAGAAAACCCAAACAGTATCTAGTTATTATCAGATCCTAATAATCTCAAAAGGCATAAAACAACTTTTATAACCAATCGACACTTGTATACCGAAATGCAAAGCAAATTTCAACAAACTACATCATCCACACAAATACAACATCAAACTAGTCATCATTTTCACACAACCTTAACTCCTATACAAATCACCACCAAATGGCCTAGTGGTAAGGCACCTAACATCCTCACAATAAGTCTAGGATTCAGGGAAAGGGTCACTCTCTCCGAGGTAACGTGAACATGGAAAACCTCATCCATTTACAAAACAAAAACCTAACTACTAAGGGGATGTTTGTTTCGGCTTATATAGCGGGCTTATGGCTTATAATGCCTTATATTGTTTTCGGCTTATGTTTCATAAGCTCTCTTTTTATAGCTTATTTTGCAACTTCTCAGCTTTATATAAGCTTATTAAAACATGATAAGTTTATATAATCCAAGAAGTCCCAAAATAAGCCACATAAAAGCGAGCTTATGAAACATAAGCCGAAAACCAAATAAGTCATAAGCTCGCTATATAAGCGGTAACAAACACCCCCAGCATCCTCACAATATACAACTACACAAAACAGGTTCACGCGGCAAAGTCATTGACTCGCGGCCTAACCGAGTTACCTTATGATACACAATAACACAAATAAACCCCAAAAAATTAACTAAAAACACACAAACAATAGTGCATATACCTTCAGAAACAGCATTGCACTGATTAAGAGCATCAAGAGCAGATGCAAAGGGACTAAAAGCAACAAGCTCAACAACTTTTCCAAAACGGTTGAGATCAGTAACAGAGTTACGAACAGCTTCAGTGTTTTGACCTATTTCATCTATTCCACTTGCTATTAACAAACCGTATCCAGAGGCTGATTCGTGTAAAATATATAACGCCCCCATTGAATAACAACAGCAGCAGCTTGTTTTTGCCTCTTTTTGGAATATAAAATTAGGGTTTTAGGTGAACCCTCGGTATTTGTAGTGTGTTCGAGTGGGAGTGCGAGGGGGTGTTTTTGTAATTTTGGACAAAATGGGTTCGTATAGATAGTGAGGTTTGACGGCATGAAAAAGACTTGCGCCTTACTGGCTTGGCTAAGGTGAAACTTTTGTGTTTTAAGGAGTGACAAAAAAAAATACAAAATATAAAAATATTTATATATTTATATCATAATTTATATATATCAAGTTACAAAAAACGTTGTACTTGTTGGAAAATTTAGTGCACTTGTGGGATTAGTTCACACCTTGCAATGGGTTAGGAGGTACGGAGTGTACACCCATAAAGTCCATGAACACCCTGACTCTTATAGTGGTTTGTATTGGTAGTACTGGTGAAAGTACTGCTTGGTGAAAGTACTGTTTGTGGAAAGTACTGCTTGTGGTTTCCACTGATAAGCAGTGTTTCCACTGATAGTCAGTGTTCCCACTAAAGTAGTGTATCCACTGCTAGTACTATGAAAGTACTGATAAGCAGTGTTTCCACTGATAGGTTGTATTTCCACTACAAGTGGAAAGTACTGCTAGTGGAAAGTACTGCTTATTGAAAGTACTGCTAAATGGCAGTTACAACTTCTTTATGACCACGTTTAATTGGTCATGTAACCACTAACGGCTATAATGGGGATAATTATGAGGCTATTAATGGGCCGATTAATACTCATAATTCCATGGGAATAGCTCAAGAGTAACCTCCTATATATAGGAGATCTGAACATGCATGAGAGACACACAGAAAACACTAAACACTTATAAGCGCAAGGGTTAAAGAATTGTGCCTAATTCTCTAACTGCATTTGGTCTTATCCCAAGTAGATATTCGTGATACCCAGGCATTAGGGTCGAATAGTTTACTTTGGAAAGTGATCACACGATTCCAAGTGATATCCGGTAACCACCTAGTGGTATTGCTACTGTCATTGATTGTCTTAACCCTGTTCTGGGAGATAACAACCCCCAACAATCAAAGTAAACTATTTTGTGATAATCAATGGCAACTGCTGCAATGAAACACATGGCTTCAAACTTTGCTAAGCTGGACAAGTTTGAAGGGGTGGATTTTAGGAGGTGGCAGAAGAAGATGCACTTCTTGCTGTCAAGCATGAGTGTGGTCTATGTGCTGACTACTCCAATTCCTGATGATGGTGATGATGCTACTGTGGAGCAGATCAGGAGGAGGAGCAAGTGGGAGAATGATGACTACATATGCAGAGGTCTTATTCTCAATGGTATGTCTGATTCTCTGTTTGATATTTATCAGAACTTTGAATCTTCCAAAGAACTGTGGGATTCCTTGGATGCCAAATATATGGCTGAGGATGCATCAAGTAAGAAGTTCCTTGTTAGTAATTTCACAAATTACAAAATGACTGATTCAAGACCAGTTATGGAACAATACAATGAACTTCTTGGAATACTTGGAAGGTTTACACAACACCAAATGAACATGGATGAGGCTATCAAAGTCTCTTGTGTCATTGACAAGCTCCCTCCTTCATGGAAAGATTTCAAGCATACCTTGAAACATATGAAGGAGGAGTTAACTCTTGTTGAGTTGGGCAGTCATCTGCACATTGAGGAATCTCTCAAGGTGCAGGATAATGACAAGCCAAAGAGTGGCAATGTTGTTGGACCATCTGTTGTCAATATGGTGGAGCATAACAACTCCACCAGGTACAATGACAACAAAGGCAAACGCAAATTTCATGATAACACAAGGGCAGATCCTAACAAGAAGGCAAAACCTACTTGTTGGAAATGTGGCAAAACTGGTCACATTAAAAGGGACTGCAAGGGTGTTAAAGTTGGTGGTAAAGCCAATGGATCAGGCACTAATGGTTCAGGGAGTGGTGGTTCAGCCAACTCACTGAAAGTGTTAATACAAATATCGTCATTAAACGTTATTTATATTTTTGATCTTTGCCTAAGTTTTGTTAACGACAAAAGTAAATTTAATTTATAAAAGCTTAAAGCTTGTCAAGTTTATTAGATATTAAAACAAGCTTTCTCAAACAATATATTCATCATTCAAGCATTTACATTTATGATTAGTAACATCTTGATATGACTCTAATCATTATGTATGATAGTAGTTTGTAGAATGTGTTAGGTTCTTAAAACCAAACACTACTTAAGTATTTGCATATTTCTATTAATAGTAATACAACATTTTAACATCATGTATTACATCATGGAGATCATTGGAAGATTCCATTAGATATTTTGTGAAGATTTGTACTCTTCATATCTTACACAATCTTACTTAGATAGAGTTGACTTTAGGCAAGATTTGATATCTTGACTGTCAGACTGGCGGTACCAATTGGGTACACGGGCGGAACCCTTTTTAGGGGTCCGCGGTCCGTGGACGCTCCTGTCCAAATTGGCTATAAATAGCAATGCCAAGCCAAGTAGTTTTTCATCCCTTTCTAACATACTCTCATACATATCTTCTCTCTAACCTTTCTAACTCAGTTTCATATCATATTAGTGATCTCTTTTGTAGCAAAGAAGATCAAGTCATATTCAAGCTTCAACGAGAAGTTGGAAGTCTTGTTTGTTTAGTGTTGTATGATCTAGTGTTGATCCATACTTCATTGTTGTATCAAACCATCATAATCTTGTGAGTGTGAGTGGTTAGTATTTTAGTCCTCAAAATACATTGTGTGTGGGAGTAGTTGTACCCTTGGAAAGAACTCGACATCTAGCTTAGTGTCGGAAATAGTGTAAGCGAAGTGTAAAGGTTTTCTCCGCCGGTGAAAGGAGCTTGTTGACTAGTGAAGTTAAACTCTCGAGTGTGAGACTCGGGGAGTGGAGTAGGGCAAGGAAAAAGAGTCCTTGTAGGCCGAACCACTATAAACAACTTGTTGTGGTTTGATCATTTCTTTCCTTACTTATCTATTACATATTGCTTGCATATTTCATTATCATACTTAAGATCAATATCAATTGATCTTTCAATAAGTTTCAAAACAAAGTTTTTAATCGGTAAACTATTCAACCCCCCTTCTAGTTTTCTACAGAAAGGTCAGAATATGTTTAATAAGTCTTTTCAGATTTATTATGTTACATATGTATCTGAATCTTTTTATGTGCAGGATGATGATGTTGCGTGGTGGGTTGACTCTGGTGCAACAGTTCATGTGTGTAAAGATAGAAGCTGGTTCAAGACTTATGAGTCACTGAATGATGGTTCTATTCTTCACATGGGAAATGAGTCAACAGCCTTGGTGCATGGTCGTGGTTGTGTAGATCTTAGGTTTAGTTCTTGAAAGATTGTAACTTTGTTTAATGTTATTCATGTTCCTGATATCAGGAAGAACTTGGTTTCGAGTAGTGTTTTGAATAATCATGGATATAAACAAGTTATTGAATCTGATAAATTTGTTCTTTCTAAATGTGGTGTTTTTATTGGTTTTGGTTATTTATGTAATCAAATGTTCAGGCTTAATATTACCACTGACAATGTTATTTCAGCTTTTGTGACCACATATGATCAGAGTGATTCTAACCTTTGGCATGCTAGACTTGGTCATGTTCACTATAAAAGGATGCAAGATATGTCTAGGGATGGTTTAATCCCTGCTTTTGACATGGACACTGAAAAGTGTAAAACTTGCATGTTGACCAAGATAACCAAGAAACCTTTTCAGGGTGTTAGTCGTGAGACTAAGGATTCACAGTGACCTGTGTGATTTGCATGCCACTCCTTCTTTGGGGAATAAGAAGTACTTTGTGACATTTATTGATGATGCTTCTAGATTTTGTTATGTCTATCTGTTACATACCAAGGATGAAGCATTAGATAAATTCAAAGTGTTTAAAACTGAAGTTGAATTACAACTTGGGTCTTTAATCAAAAGATTAAGGACTGATAGGGGAGGTGAGTACATGGATACTCAGTACTTTCAGTCTGTTGGAATAATCCATGAAACAACTGCCCCTTATACTCCTCAGCAAAATGGTATTTCTGAAAGGAAAAACAGGGTGCTGAAGGAGATGGTTAATTCCATGTTGTCCTATTCAGGACTAAGTCAAGGGTTCTGGGGTGAAGCTATGTTAACAGCTTGCTATTTATTAAATAGGGTTCCAAACAAAAGGAACAAGGTTACCCCTTATGAACTCTGGACTAAAAGGAAACCCAACCTGAACTATCTTAAGGTCTGGGGTTGTAGGGCTGTTGTAAGACTCCCTGATCCAAAGCAAAAGACTTTGGGTGAAAGAGGCATTGACTGCATCTTTGTTGGATATGCTGAGCATTCCAAGGCTTTTAGGTTCTATGTTATTGAACCTAATGAACATGTTTCAGTTAACTCAATAATTGAATCAAGGGATGCTGACTTTGATGAGAATAGATTCTCATCAGTCCCTAGACCAAGTATGAGGATTCCTAATGGAACTCATGACACTGGTGTATCAGAGGTCCCTGATGATGAACCATCAGTGGTCCCTGATAAGGTTGTGGTTCAGCAACCTGAACATGTGCTCAGGAAGAGCAAAAGGGTCAGGACTCCAAAGTCATTTGGACCTGAGTTTCAACTATACTTAGTTGAAGGTACTAGGGATGAGGTCTCAGACCAATACTCCTATTGCTTCATTGTTGAGGATGACCCCAAAACATTTGAAGAAACAATGAAGTCCCAGGACATTGCTTTCTGGAAAGAAGCAATCAATGATGAGATGGATTCCATCATGGGCAACAACACTTGGGTGTTGGTTGATCTACCTCCTGGTTGCAAACCTCTGGGTTGCAAATGGATTTTCAAAAAGAAAATGAAGGTAGATGGAACTATTGAAAAGTTCAAGGCTAGACTAGTCATTCAGGGCTTTAAACAAAAGTCAGGAATAGACTATTTTGATACTTATGCCCCTGTGGCTCGTATCAGTACCATAAGACTGCTGATTGCTATGGCATCTATTCACAATCTGGTTATTCATCAGATGGATGTGAAAACAGCTTTCTTGAATGGTGAATTGGAATAGGAGGTTTATATGAACCAACCTCAGGGATTCATCATGCCAGGCAATGAAAACAAGGTGTGTAAACTGATTAAGTCTCTTTATGGACTTAAACAGGCACCTAAGCAATGGCATCAAAAGTTTGATGAAGTGGTTTTGTCTAGTGGTTATGTTCTTAACCAAGCTGACAAATGTGTATATAGCAAATTTGATGAATCTGGTAAAGGAGTCATCATTTGTCTATATGTTGATGACATGTTGATCTTTGGCACTGACCAAAATCAGGTTGACCTGACAAAGGAATTTTTGTCATTAAGGTTCTCCATGAAAGACATGGGGGAGGCTGATGTTATCCTTGGTATAAGGATTAAACATGAAAGTAATAGAATTTCTATCTCTCAGTCTCATTATATTGAGAAGGTACTGAGGAAATTCAATTACTTTGATTGTACTCCAGTGAGTACACCTATGGATACTTGTGAGAAGCTGATGCCTAATCATGGCAAGGCTGTATCTCAACTTGAGTATTCTAGGGTAATTGGCTGCTTGATGTATGCCATGACTTGTACAAGACCTGATATTGGTTTTGCAGTGGGAAAATTGAGCAGGTATACTAGTAATCCTAGTGCTCATCACTGGCAAGCAGTTCAAAGGGTACTGAAGTATTTGAAGAGAACTATGGATTATAGTCTCTCATATACTGGTTACCCATCAGTGTTGGAAGGTTACACTAATGCAAGTTGGATCAGTAACACTGAAGACAATTCGTCTACCAGTGGCTGGGTATTCCTACTTGGTGGAGGTGCAATTTCTTGGGCATCCAAGAAGCAAACTTACATCACCAGTTCAACAATGGAATCTGAATTTGTGGCTTTAGCAGCTGCTGGTAAAGAAGCTGAATGGTTGAAAAACTTGCTTCTTGAGATTTCATTATGGCCTAAACCTATAGCACCTATTTCTATCCGGTGTGATAGTGCAGCTACATTGGCTAAGGCTTATAGCCAAATGTACAATGGTAAGTCTAGACACTTAGGTGTCAGACATAGCATGATTCGTGAGCTTATCATGAATGGGGTGGTATCTATAGAGTTTGTTAGATCTCAACAGAACTTAGCTGATCACTTGACGAAGGGTCTGGCTAGAGACTTGGTTATAAAGTCTGCTAAAGGGATGGGTTTAAGTCCAACTTAGTCACTGAATGCTAGGACACCCAACTCCCTCCTAAGGAAACTTGGGAGCTGAGTTCAATGAGGAAAGCTGAACATTCAGTGGACTGGAGCACATGTTTTATTTACATCCCAAGGTTGTGCTCAGAACCTGCTGAAAGGAGGATGAAGTCTTTACTTCTTAATGATTAATTTTCTTTGAAAAAGTGCTTGGCAGGAGCATGACTAAAGAGGAACTACCTATGTAAATGTTGAAGTTTTGCCGCTTCAGGAAGCTTTGGACTTTTAGCTTTTACAACATTTATGAATTTGGATATGGACACATGGCTTGTATAGTGTCAGGAGCTGTTAAGTGTTTGAAAACTTGTGTGTATTTTATCTTCAGGTATTCAAATGGGTTGAAGGGTTCAATTCTTAGAACACCCTGATTCTCGAATATTTGAACGTATAATTTACTAAGATGGAAATTCAATCCTCTGGACATTTTCGTTTATGCACATGTTTTGATTGATGTTTATTTTTCATGCAAAGGAAGTGAACTAAATTTGGGGAGGATTGTTGGAAAATTTAGTGCACTTGTGGGATTAGTTCACACCTTGCAATGGGTTAGGAGGTACGGAGTGTACACCCATAAGGTCCATGAACACCCTGACTCTTATAGTGGTTTGTATTGGTAGTACTGGTGAAAGTACTGCTTGGTGAAAGTACTGCTTGTGGAAAGTACTGCTTGTGGTTTCCACTGATAAGCAGTGTTTCCACTGATAGGCAGTGTTCCCACTGAAGTAGTATATCCACTGCTAGTACTATGAAAGTACTGATAAGCAGTGTTTCCACTGATAGGTTGTATTTCCACTACAAGTGAAAAGTACTGCTAGTGGAAAGTACTGCTTATTGAAAGTACTGCTAAATGGCAGTTACAACTTCTTTATGACCACGTTTAATTGGTCATGTAACCACTAACGGCTATAATGGGGATAACTATGAGGCTATTAATGGGCCGATTAATACTCATAATTCCATGGGAATAGCTCAAGAGTAACCTCCTATATATAGGAGATCTGAACATGCATGAGAGACACACAGAAAACACTAAACACTTATAAGCGCAAGTGTTAAAGAATTGTGCCTAATTCTTTAACTGCATTTGGTCTTATCCCAAGTAGATATTCGTGATACCCAGGCATTAGGGTCGAATAGTTTACTTTGGAAAGTGATCACACGATTCCAAGTGATATCCGGTAACCACCTAGTGGTATTGCTACTGTCATTGATTGTCTTTCCCCTGCTTTGGGACGAATAACCCCCAACAGTACCTAATGAATAAGGTTAAAAAACTATCTATATTCTTTATTTAAAATAAAATATCAGAGTTGAATAAAAAGAATCTGTCACGCCTCACACGTTAGCGCGTTTTATCGTACCTTTTCCCGCCACATCTCACGCCACACATAAAATCGATGTCTTGGTCTATTTCGTAACGTGGAGGTCACACCTCACGCCTTAGCGGTGCCTTGGCGCTCCTTTTAAAACCATGCACGAGGGTAGTGTGGGGTTTCATGAGAGTAAAATGTGCGATTTACGTTGTGCTATCGATTATCGAGAAAAAAATTGAGAAAATTAAGTGAAACCGAAAAATGTTCGTGTTCTTGAGTATCACTTAAGGAGGGAAAAAAAATAAAGAATCAAAAAATAATAATGATTTAGTTAATTCGAAGTAAAATGTTTCCTCCCTAAATTAGGCTGAAAGAGTTTACTTTTTACTTTTTTACTTTTTTTTTTCCCCAAAAAGCTTGATAACTATAGAGATAACAATCGTTTGTGTGTTTCGGCCAATGCGGCTTTTCTATTTTTTTAACACAATTATCTATGTTTAAACCGTGTTGGCTAACATTTTAAGATGGTCAGAAAAAGTACTGGTTTAATTGCGTACGTTAAGGTCACAAATGATCGACTTTCCACGAGTAGCAAAAACAAAGATCCCTCTTTGTTTGTGCATTTTAAAACTTTGACCGATGAGCTTGTTATGACCTAAAATTTGAAAATAAGATTAATTTAGAAATTTTGAGCAAATGAAATATAAACCAAACTACGTAACTCGTAAACTCGAAAATAAGCTTGACCCACTAAAGCTCATAAACTAATTAGACCCAAAACTCAAGTTTGTTCAAACATTGAGCACTTTAAGCTCGTATATTGTGACAAAAACGAATTCTTTGTCACAACTCTACTATACTCTTATAGACTATCAATGTAAAATGTTAAAATATTTCGCCTCAAGTTACTTGAGCACTTCAAGCTAGTATAGAATAACATTGTGTTTATCTTAAGTATTTTGCAATTTGATCTCCAGTTCGTTAGTTGACTCGACATGATTACATTAGCATGCGACCTTTCCCATTCGTATACCAAGGTTTCTATTTTACTAGCATCTATTTATCAACAATTGTCTAGCATTTTAAAAGATGACAATCAAAATTTCACTAAGAACGTACAAAATGTACAAACTTCACAAAATTCACCAAAATGCGCCTCAATCTCACAAAGAACGCGTCTCGAAATTTTTGAATTTCGAAAATTTATTATCTCTGCCGAGTTTCAAATTGTCCCATTTCAACTACATGTGTTTCGTTAGTTTATTGAGCTAACCCTAGGTTCCTCTGAGTGTTAGTTGTGTTTTAGAGTCGTTAGATATGCTAAAGCGAAATAAGAGCAATATTGTAGGTGCATTTGCACTTCTGATGAAAGCCCTTGTAATGGTGTATCATTAATCTATTTAAAACAAGTACATGTTCTTTGGTTGTGAACCATCACTATTGTTGAAGCCTAAAGTTGCATTTATAGCATACATACAAGGATCGTCATTGAGTCATTCGACAATACATCGGATGATCATTGGAGAAGTTTGTGGTTCCAACCACTGGCAACTTTTGAGTTTATTTCTTTTTAAAGTGTGTGATGAAAACATAATAGAGAAAAGTGGTCGGACAACGGTGAGGAAGGAAAAATGAATTGACTTTGACATCAATGGTGGGCAACTGTCATTTAAACGTATCCCTTGCCCAGTTGCTCTAACAAGAGTCGCTAGACATGCTAAACTGATATAGCAGCTGATTGCTGGCGATCTTACTGTACATGATTTGTTGACTATTACGTCAGCAAAAATTAAAACATCAATCATCATTTTCATTCAACTTTTTATAGATTACTTAACAAAAAGCATCAACAAAGGTAGAGATGATCAGTATTGAATACAGTAGTATATTGTTTATCGCCTACCCATTTTGCTGCAAAATATCACAACAATCTGTTATATAACTTGATCATGCAACTAAAAACCACACATAATCCAACATTACTAAAATAAAAATTAAGATAAGAGCTTCATATTTATTCAATGTTAAAATGCCATATAATCCAACATTTCAAACCAAAGATAACCCAGAACCCCAACAAATCAATAAAGATGATCTACTTTTTACCCTGCTCCTTTTCAAGCATGGCTCGGACCCTCATAGGCAGCCCATACAACTTAATGAACCCAGCAGCATCAGCCTGATCATATATTTGCCCGCTTTCAAACGAAGAAATATCCTCCCTGTATAAACTATATGGGCTCTTCCGGCTAGCCACAATAACTGACCCTTTGTATAGCTTGAGCATCACTGACCCAGTTGTGGTTTTGGTAATATTTTCCATAAAAGCATCCATAGACTCACGAAGTGGGTCAAACCACCTGCCTGCGTAGACCAACTCAGCGTATTTTAGGGCCATGGTGTCTTTGAATTGGATGGCTTCTCTGTCAAGGGTTAGAGACTCGAGTTCACGGCATGCTGCAGCTAGGATAGTACCCCCGGGTGTCTCGTAGACCCCACGACTTTTCATTCCAACTAGACGGTTTTCAACCATGTCAATTCGACCGATACCATGACGACCTCCGATTTCGTTGAGTTCAGATAAAAGAGACGCAGGGGAGAGTTCTTTACCGTTGATGGAAACGGGGATTCCCGAGACAATACCGATTTCAAGGTACCTGATGAGATATTATTGGAAACAAATGAGAAACTAATCCAACAACATAACCATTTCTAAGCATTTACTTATCAATAGGGTGATTTAGCCGTGCCCGTGTTTTATCTCAACCACGCCAAATACACAATTTAGCTAAAATGAGAAGATGCCTAATGGGCCAATTTGCTCTGCTCAAACGGGTTGACAGTTCCACAAAGTCTATAATTAAATACATAAAGCCTATTAGAACACTTTATTCACATATTTAGATTAAATCTGAATATTTGTGTTGCTACTAGATAGTACAATTCTAATAAATCAAAAACTTTACCAAGAAAAGAACACAAATGCAAAAGAAACAAAACTTACTCAGGTTTGTTAGGCGCATCTTCTGGGTCAACAGACATCATGTACATGTCCTTCTTGGGCTCATTTGCAGGGTCTTCCAAGATATCACCCTTTAAAGCCACACGCATTGAACAAAAACAAACAAGGCAATGTTAAATTTACTTGCCACAAAATTAGCCCGGGTATATGTAGTAAAGCTGGCAAGATGGATGGGTCAGGTAATTTGGGTAACGCAGTAACGGGGTTAATACATTTTGGGGTTGTCTTAATCACCAAATACTTTTTTGCCCATTTTCTCGAAGTACTATGGATAAATAATGGGTTACACCGCTAATTATGATTGCAAAAACAATAATAATATAAATATTTTAATAAAAACAATTCTATGAATAAAAAAATGTACCTCGTGACTGAGATGCCATAGGTTCCTATCTCTGCTGTAGATGGATTTCTTTGTCACTGGGACAGGTACATTGTGTTTCTTGGCATACTCAATAGCATCTTCCCTTCCTGTTATATCCCATTCCCTCCAAGGAGCCACGACTTGAAGATCAGGATTCAGAGCAAAGAATGTGAGCTCAAAACGCACCTGTAGTAGGTGTCAAAAGTAAAAAAAAATTATTAACATTTCTATTGTATAAATCTAGCAGAAAAGTAAGCAAAATTTTGTAGCTTGCCTGATCATTTCCCTTTCCTGTGCATCCGTGGGCAACGGCATCTGCTCCAACTTCTTTAGCTACATCAACCATCGCCTATTATATTTTACAAAAATAGAAAGATTTAGGTACTGTAATCTCTAACAGGCAAAAAAAAAAAAAAAAGGTCAAACGGGTGAGCTTCCCGTGGTGTATTTTTTGTGCACACACCCTCAGAGAACATTTTATTTAACTATTTAGACAAATAAACTAACGTTACCAAAAGTAATTCTGGCAAACCAGAACTCAACCCATTTTCCTAAAACCATGTACCTGGCATCACAGTGCATCAATGCAGGAGAGAATGGATAAATAAATAATAGACACAGGCAAGAAAAACCCTAATGAACACATAGAACTATTGTGTATATATTTCACTTGTTATGAATCTAGTTACTATTTTTTTAGGAGATTATCATTGTCGATCTATTATCCTAACATGTGAACCTCACCTTTGCAATAACCGGTCGGGCCATTGAGGTTCCCAACAAGTACTTCCTTTCATATACTGCCCCAGCTCGCAAACAAGGATATACACAATCCTTCACAAATTCTTCTGTCAAATCTTTCACCACCAATTGACAAGCTCCACTCGCCTTAGCCTTTGCTTCAAGACCTTCCAATTCCGATATCCCCTAAATGAACAAAGAATATAAATAATAGGATTTAAGTCATAACAAGCCATTTGCTTTCACATTCTCAAGTTATTAGTGTATAAAGCAAATTAGAGTGATACGAGTGAAGTGGACCACCGAGCCTCCTTATATTGACAGCTAAACAGAATGATTGATTCTCATAATTTCATATTGCAAACTAGCTATTGAGAGTAAAAATTCGAAGAACAAAAATAAATTCACTAAAAAATGCCCATAAATTACGAAGTGTTCCAAAGGAGTTATGTGAAATATTGTAGATACGACAATATGTTGAGAGTTCTTGAGCGAGTAATGTTTTACTTAAGGTTCACTTATATATAGCTAATTTAGTTAAGAAGTTACGAGGTTATCTCCCACTGTTGCAAGTATATGTATGCCCTTTCATTTTTCAGTAAATCAATAAAGAAAATTTTACAAAAAACAAGAATGCTTTTATTTAAAGTGCCCATCATTCTTAGCAAAATGCCAATAGAACAATATAGTTCACCATAATAAGTGATTTTAGACAGACCTGTTCACGTGTAAATGTCGAAAGTAAGATAGTATATGAAAAATAAATTCATTTAATCTGTTTGTTTTTATAGAGCCATAGTGTGTCTTTTTATGCATTTATGTAAGAATAATGGTTTAGAAGCCAGTTAGTCCAACAAGATATCATGTACACTAGAGAACTTACTTGACCAACATCTGCGGTAAAGCAAACAACCTCACAGCCATAGTTTTCCCTGCAGCATTTAAAGGCAGAGTGAGTACCTCAGATGCAGCACAGGTTAAATAACATAGGTCAAAAGAATATGAATAAATTTATAAGTTATTGAAGATAAATATTACATTCATTGTGGAACATCTGTGAAACAAACACAAAAAAAATTCAAAAATACGAATTTTCACTAGTTCACATATTGCTGTAGAATTCGTTTGCACTACATGACATGTATCAGATGATAATAAACCCTATCTTTTTCATATTGTGAAACCAAACTAAAACTCCATAGTCATATAGCATTATATTAAGGCAATTCTGAAAACTCTGTTTGGATTTGGTACTTATAAAGGTAAAGTACATAGGATGGTACCTTAACCAAGGAACGATTACCGAGGTATCCAAACCACCACTGTAGGCTAAGACAACTTTGTTCAATTTGCCACGAAGACCCTTTCCGTTAGTAGCACTTAATGCATCAGTTCCCTTATCACTAGCCATCACTGCTTCAATTGCTGTCCATCAACAAATTCCTTGCATTAGGTACCACAAAAATACACATGCGACGCAGCCGTAATAAGAATTATTCAAACATAATATAAGGTATATGTTAATCAGCATAACGAATTGATATCACGCACATAAACCCCGTGTACAATTGTGGCAATGTCAAAGTAAAGTCTTATTTATCAATTCACTCTTTTAGCACAAGGTGATCAACACAAAGATTAACCTACATCTGGTAAACATGACACAATAAACACATTTTTGGCATTAATAATTAATCACAAATAATTTTAGTTTATTCCCTTGCGAATCTTCCCTGGTATTTTCTCTTTGCTTCTTTAATAGATAACATAGTGCAAGTGTTCTGTTACAAGAAGACAAATTTCTTCCCTTTCTATCCAACTCAAAACATGAAAAAAAAAAAAAAAAAAAAATATATATATATATATTTCTCTCCCCCAGGGTGTGTTTAGCTGTTGAGAAATACATCGTTTTTCAGGAAATTTTTTATAGAAAAATGAAAAAACAGGAAACCCGCTTAGTTTTCTAAAATAATGAAAATCTCATTTCTCAAATTGTAACTAAAAATCTGAAAAGTCTAATTCACCCTTCTCTACTTTTCTCTTCACTAGAAAATGAAAAACATAACACCATCTAAACGGTTTTCCAAGTTCTTAACTCTTTCCTAAAGAAGAAAAACCCTTCCATTCTCAATTTCTTTGTTTCTAAACAGAAACGAGCAAAAATTTAAATTCCATTTCTGTTATTCTTTCCATTTCCCTATAAACTCCATATCTAAAATATATATAATAACTCATTATCACCTATAACAAACTGGTATACGAAATGCAGAAGTAATAAAGGTGATAATTATAATAATACCTTTGGATTTACAGACTTGTGAAAGAGTCCTAGGTGGGCTATGATGTTGTTGAACAAATGCAACTCCACGAAACTCGCTTGCTTTTGCTCCTAAATCTATTCACATTCACATTCAGTTAACAAAAACTCAGAACCAAACAAACCATCATCATTTATAACTGAAACAAAAAAAACCCAAACATGTTTTACCTCCTCGGATTGGACTAGGTGGAACAAGGGGCTTAATTGAAGATGATGATGATGTTGTGACTTGCATGTTGGCGGCTTGGTTTTATCTTTGGAGAATCGGGGTACAGTTGGCCAAATGTCTAGGGTTTATATAAAATAAACTAATGAGGTTTTAATTTTTGTACTTTACTACTTTAGATAGTGGTGGAATACTATTATGTCACAGTGATTTATTAAAGTTGATTTTGTTGGTTTTTTTTTTTTTTTTGGGAAGAATTTGGTTTAAATAGGGGGACCTTTACATCACTTGCTTCTTTTGCATTATTGCATATCCGTATCTTTTTAGTCTACACAAAAATATTACATACTAACTTTTTAGGATTGGTTTGTTAAAAGTAAGACGGATCCGTAGCCGTGAGTTGTGAGTAGTAGCCACAGTTTATCGCTCATCGTATTTTAAAAAAACATTGAAAAATTAGTCTTTTTAAAATTTAGTTAAAGTCATCGTTCTTTTGTCAAACGACTACTAAAATTCAAAATAACAATTGCTTACCGTCTATCGTCCCAAAAAGCTTCACATCGCTTCGCGCCAAACATACCCTATTGCTTAAAGTGTATATAGTAGGTGCCGGTAGTTTTTGGCTTATTTAATTTTCGGATTATATTTCATAAGCTTATTTTTTATGGTTTATTTTAGAAAAAGAATCGGCTTATATAAGTTTATTATGATAAGCTCAAATTTTTAAAAATAAGTCACAAAATGAGCTTATAAAACATAAGTCAAAAACCAAATGAGTAATAAGTCCGCTATATAAACTTAAACAAACAGCCCTTTAGTGTAAAGTATAGTTGTCAGGATCTGGATCTTAATCTTAGGATTTCATGATTTTACGATACTACGAATAAAAAACGATTTGGATCTTATGTAGGATCTTAACACACTTAAGATCTTATAAGACCGATATTGACCATATGATCTTAAGATTTAATCCGATCTAATCTTACTTTTATCAAATCGCGAACTAAAAAAACTAATACGTTATGAATCATGTATTATAGAATTTATTTAAAAAACACCATGTTAATCTTTTTAAACATTCCATATTCATAATTTAAGACAACATTTCCATGAAACATTCATAATTTTGTGTTAACGATATATAATAAATTGTATGCTTGAATTATATTACAAAGACGATTAAAAAATGGCATTATAGTAGGATCTTAGTATCCTGATCCGATCTTACGATGTTGTTCTTGCAAAAGCGAAAACGATCCTGAGTAAGATCCCGATCTTGAAAACCTACTATAAACCATTTTACTTGAAGGATACATGCCAGAGTATAATTGATTAAACAATATATAATTGATTAAACAATATCTAATACATGTACAACATAATAATATTGTGTGCAAATCAAATAAAAATAATAATGATGGAACAACTTAACACCCTTTTTTCTCACAAGTGGTAATTAAGTTGTGTTCGAATTGCCAATTGAGGTGGCAAATTGGTTTTATCCAAACTCACACATGTATAAAACGTGCAACATGTTTATGACATGTGTAACTCCAAAATACATCCATGTTGTTTACCTATTTTCACACCATACATTCATCGCTGATAAGTTGAGACATATACATCCCTCCATTAATGAACGTTAACCACCATACATCCCTTCGTTAGTATGAGGACTAACGGTGCAAAATATTTCTCCGTTATCTCCTAATGCAAAAGAAAATATTTGCATCGTTAGTCCTCAGGACGGTGCGATTTTTTTTAAATAAACTAAAAAAAAGGGCAAGGCTCGAACTCGGGTCTTTTGCCTCACAAAACAACTCCTCAACCACTGGACTAGGCGTGTCAAGTGGTGTAAATATCCCAAAACATATTTCTTTTAACCATTTTATATTTGTATTGATAGTATATTAACCCGTTTAAGTTTTGGCCGACCTTTTCATGATGAACCGGGCCGGTTCTTGGGGCGGGGCCTGATCCGACTCGTTTTTTTGTGTTCTTTTCTATGGTATCATCGGGGATTCATTCGGACTTCGATAAAAATATATACGTGATCGACACTTGTCCAAAACTTCACATTTTTCTCCGTTTTCAATTCTTCATACTTAAAAAGTAAAAAACTCATTCGAAAATTCATTATTTTACTTTATAGGTATGAAGAATTGAAAATGGAGAAAAACATGAAGTTTCAGACAAGTATCGATCATGTATATCTTTTTATCGAAGTCCAAATGAATCCCGAGGATCTATTGGACTTGTTTTTTCGTGCTCTTTCTTCTGGTATCATCAGAGATATATTTGGACTTCATTTGGATTGTGATAAATTATATATGTGTCGATACTCATCCGAAACTTCACGTTTTTGCTTCGTTTTCAGTTCTTCATACCTATTAAGTAAAATAATGACTTTTCGGATGAGTATTTTACTTTGTAGGTATGAAGAATTGAAAATGGAGCAAAAATGTGAAGTTTCGGACAAGTATCGATAACATATATATTTTTATCGAAATGAATTGATGAGTGTGTAAATACTCATCATTGGGTCAATCTGAACTGCAAAACGTTTAAAAATGCTCAGAAATGCATCAAAATACTGAAAATATTCCAAAATTGCATTTTATATGTTTCAGATGCAAAATGTTCAAAATCAGATGAAAAATGAGCAAAGTTTGCATAATTGGCAGTTTCAGTCCCCCAAGTTTCTAAAATTGTCAAAAATAGTCCCTGAGTCCTAATTTCAAAAGAAAAATCACCAAAGGTCCTTTTTTAAATCATAACTTGTCAAAATTAGTCCTTTGGTGAAAAATATCAAAAGTTTTGAGAAATTACAAGTTTGGTCCTCCAAGTTTCAAATTTGGCAAAATTAGTCCTTGGAAAATTGGAAAATGTCAAGTTTGGTCCTTGCATTATTGAACTTTGTCACTTTTAGTCCTTGGAGCAACTTTGTTGAATTGGCAGCCTAGGTCCTTATAATTTCAGAATTTACACATTCGGTCCTTGTGTTTTAAACTCTTTCAACCCTTGGACCCTTGTCATAAATTGTGACCCCTGCCTTATTACCCTTTGGACCCTTTGCCTTTTTGACCCCCTGCCTTATAATAATACACCGGTCAAACACTGGTCAAAAACCCCCTACGCGCCAAAAAAGTTATCTTCTTCACCTGCTTCTGCAAAACCCTGCTAACACACAATCCTCCCTCACCTTTCCACCCACCTTATCACCACCTCCACACAATCCAAGATACATTTAATGCATCTTCATCCCCTTTACTCAATCTCCCCAACTGCCAAATATCTATTTCCTGCCAAAATGAAATCAAAGGCCAAGATTCACTTAAATGATCCAAGGGTCCTAAAGAGATGTGGGATTTATTCAGAACAAGTGGGAGAAGCTTTTTGCATATAAAAAGAGGAGGGAGAAAGAGAGTAAAGTAGTAGAATGTAGTTTAAAATTTCCTTAATGTCGTTTTTTTATCAATGTCTTAATTTAGCTTAAAATCTGTAATCTTGTGTTTCTATGATCCAAACTCAAGTTAATTTACCATTGTAATTTGTTTTTAAGAATTAATTTCAAGGTTTGGTTAAAATTATTGATCTTGTGTTTACTGTTGAGATTTTCAAACTAATGTTCTTACATTTAAGCTTCCACAAGCTTATTTCATCATTCAACTCAGCTCACATAAGCTCTATATAGCTTGTGATAAGCTTGCATTACAGTTTCAAGCAATATTGTATAATGGTCAACAAAAGTCAACTGTTGAGATTGATTTGGAAATGGTGATTAATTTGGGTGTTGCAGAGCCTTGGATGGGGTTTAAATAGATTAGGTTAGAGTGGTTTTGTGTTTTGTTTAGCCTGCAACAACAGCTGGACCCATGTGAGTTGGTATTTCATTTTTCAACTTCAATCCATTTTGCATAATATGCTTGTATCTGTTTCTGTGATCACCATTAGTGTACACTTGTTTATATAGTTTTATTTAGGTCATGTAAACTTAGAGTGATCAAGAAATCAGTCTGGTTCAGTGGTAATCTCATTTTAAGTTCAAAACAATCATACAAAGGTGTGTTTGGATCTGCTGAATTAACTGTCATAGGGGTTTGCTCAGTGGTGGAATGTTGATGTTTTATGTTTGTATAGCCCTAGTGTACTCATTCCTGTCTTTAACTTGTACCTGCAAAACCTTAAAGTCAAACATCACAAAAATCTGTCTTATTGCTTAACTGTTGGAGTTTTACAAACTCAAAAGCTCATTTTGTGTTTAAAATCCATAAAGTTAGATTACATTAGCTTCATTTCATCATTATACATCTATTTCAGTCCTTAAATCTAGATCAAATCTCATTAAAGTCAACTTTTCATGTTTGCTTCAAAAGTCAAAAATGCAAAATTCCAGTTTTCATACAACCTAGAAGGAATTTTCATGGACTCATTTCTGAGCCAATCTAAGTGAAATTGTGGGTTCAAATACTTCAGCTGGTCTTGTTTCTTATTAGCATTTTTTCAGATTTTTATCAAATTTTTAGAAGCTTCATATGAGCTTGTCAAAATGGGACTAAATGCCCTGTGCAGGGCATTAAATCTGCACAGGGGTTATGCAGGTTTTGCAGAGCTTGTGCAAAGCTCATTTGAGCTCATCTAGGTCTCCACTTTGGTTTACAAGGTCCCAGCTAGGTCTAGTTTAGGTCTCCTTATTTTGTTTTTGGTTTCTAGCTTATTTGAGTGCTTATTCTTTGGCTCAAAGTAGACCACTGAAAACTGTTTTAGCTTATAATATCAAATCTTCATAATCTTGGTAATTTGCAATCCAGAGGTTATAGCTTGTTGATTCTAGTTGCATTTGGTCACTTTTAGCATATTTTAGCTTGTGTATCAGTTTGGTGCTTGTTTTGTCCCTTTAGCTTATCCTAGTGCTTATTTCATAAGCACTTTGCACATCAGTTTCAAATTCCTCCACACAAGCACCTGTTTTTCCATTTTTCTTAGATTCTAAATATTATTTTAGAGTTTTCCTGAAATTTTCAGATTTTTCCTAGCTTGTTTGCTATTTTTCTTGATTTGAATTAGTTTTTAAGCATTTTTAATTAGCATTTAATACAAAAAAATTAAGAAAAGGTTCAAAAAAATAATTTTTAATTTTTCTTAAGTTAAGATAAATATAAAAAGCCAAAAAAATATTTTTCCATATTTTTCTTAGTTAAATTTGTATTTTTAAGTAATTTAATTAGTTTTTAATAGTTTTTAATTCCTAGAAAATACAAAAATATTCAGAAAAATACAAAAATAGTTTTGAAAATTCTATTTTGTTATTTTAGATTTTTCTAAGTCAAAATTTTATTTTTCTAGTTTTGTTTCATATTTTCTTGTATTTTAGGTTAATATTTAATAGTTAAAAATAGTTTTTAATTATTAATAATTAGATAATTAGATATAAAAATAATTTTCTTTTTCTATAAATTTTCTTTTATCATTAGGTTTGTAAAAATATCATTTTCATATTTTTAGGATTAATATTGTGTAAGTTTCACGTCTTCATTAGTACGTCGCGTAATTTTTAATTCTAGTTTTATAAAAACATAAAAACAAAAACATCATTTTGCAGATAGTGATAGCGTTTATTTAATCTTTTTAACTTTCTTTAATTTGCATTTAAGCCCTTGTAGTTTATGGGCTTTCTCTTTAGGTATAGATCAATCACTATCCTTTTCTGTTCCAATCTCTCGATCACTATACGTTTGGTGATCCATTGCATAGCTCGCTGGGACATAACGACCCGGGGAAACACTATACTCCCCTGATCTTCATTGAGTTCGTGTCTGAACCGTTTTAAGTTTGTTACGGTCGGCCATTCACAAGTGGCCGGCTTGAGTGATAAAACTTGACGGTTTTGCACGCATCAAATTTTTGGCGCCGCTGCCGGGGAGATTGTTTCTTCCACTTTGCTTCCCCATGAACAATTAATTCGGGGTCGAGTCAAGTTAGCGACTCGGTAATCAAAAACAGTAGCTAAACATGGGTTTTCACCCGTGTGTACCACCCTAGTGTGGGGGAGTTGCCCCACATGATATATATAAGTTTTCATAAAAAAAAAAAAAAAAAAAAAAAAAAAAAAAAAAAAAAAATCTTTCATATAAATGGCCGTAGTATTTCCCTTTTACGTTATTTGTTTCGGCATAACCGCCGGTACTTTGAATATTGAGGGCAATATTCATTTCTAAGTGTGGGGGGAATTCTCACGAATTTTATCATATATTATACCACCTAATTCCCCCGTTTTTGGCCAAAAAATTTTTTTGGAGTAAGTGTTCTACACTTACTCAATTGGTTATCAGTCCGCCTTGTCTAATAAACAAAAGGATTGGCTAATCCAGAAGCAAACGGCTCTTGGTAAAGATATCTCAAATCCGTTGACGGCTTGCAATTTGCCCAAAATTGTATGGTATTCAGCTCACCATATCCTTAAAAGTGAAGAGTTGGCTAGCCCGCAAGTTTATGGCTTGTGGTAAAGGCAGTGGAAAAACCATAATTGGTAATCAGCTCACCAAAGATAATATTGATAATTTATCTAAGAGTTGGCTAGTCCAGAGCAAACGGCTTCTGGTAAAGACAAAATCAAATCCGTTGAAAGCTGGTGGTTTGCTCAAAATCACATGGTTATCAGTGTACCATGGTTCTTGCTTGAACTGAAACATTTGGCTACTCCAGAAGTAATGGCTTTTGGTAAAGAGATTCAAATCCATTAAGTTTTTCTCAAAAAGATTGCTAGGGACTAGCAATAGTTTACGCTGTGTTCTCGAGATCCATAAACAGGAGAAAAGAAAAGAAAAGGAAAGAAATTGAAAAGTTTTGTGTTCTCGAGATTTTTTTTGGGGAAGAAAGGAAGAGAAGTGGGAAGAAGTGGAAGGAAGTTGTGTATTGTTTTTGTTCTATCAGATCTTCTTTCCGATTTTGGGAGGAAGAGAGGTTCTCTTCTCTTCTCTTCTCTCCTTTATCTTCTATTCTTTTCTTTTAATAAAGGAACTCGAGAACACAGCGTTAGTGTGGGGGATTGATGAGTGTGTAAATACTCATCATTTTTGGGTCAATCTGAACTGCAAAACGTTTAAAAATGCTCAGAAATGCATCAAAATACTGAAAATATTCCAAAATTCAATTTTATATGTTTCAGATGCAAAATGCTCAAAATCAGATGAAAAATGAGCAAAGTTTGCATAATTGGCAGTTTCAGTCCCCCAAGTTTCTAAAATTGTCAAAAATAGTCCCTGAGTCCTAATTTCAAAAGAAAAATCACCAGAGGTCCTTTTTTAAATCATAACTTGTCAAAATTAGTCCTTTGGTGAAAAATATCAAAAGTTTTGAGAAATTACAAGTTTGGTCCTCCAAGTTTCAAATTTGACAAAATTAGTCCTTGGAAAATTGGAAAATGTCAAGTTTGGTCCTTGCATTATTGAACTTTGTCACTTTTAGTCCTTGGAGCAACTTTGTTGAATTGGCAGCCTAGGTCCTTATAATTTCAGAATTTACACATTCGGTCCTTGTGTTTTAAACTCTTTCAACCCTTGGACCCTTGTCATAAATTGTGACCCCTGCCTTATTACCCTTTGGACCCTTTGCCTTTTTGACCCCCTGCCTTATAATAATACACCGGTCAAACACTGGTCAAAAACCCCCTACGCGCCAAAAAAGTTATCTTCTTCACCTGCTTCTGCAAAACCCTGCTAACACACAATCCTCCCTCACCTTTCCACCCACCTTATCACCACCTCCACACAATCCAAGATACATTTAATGCATCTTCATCCCCTTTACTCAATCTCCCCAACTGCCAAATATCTATTTCCCGCCAAAATGAAATCAAAGGCCAAGATTCACTTAAATGATCCAAGGGTCCTAAAGAGATGTGGGATTTATTCAGAACAAGTGGGAGAAGCTTTTTGCATATAAAAAGAGGAGGGAGAAAGAGAGTAAAGTAGTAGAATGTAGTTTAAAATTTCCTTAATGTCGTTTTTTTATCAATGTCTTAATTTAGCTTAAAATCTGTAATCTTGTGTTTCTATGATCCAAACTCAAGTTAATTTACCATTGTAATCTGTTTTTAAGAATTAATTTCAAGGTTTGGTTAAAATTATTGATCTTGTGTTTACTGTTGAGATTTTCAAACTAATGTTCTTACATTTAAGCTTCCAAAAGCTTATTTCATCATTCAACTCAGCTCACATAAGCTCTATATAACTTGTGATAAGCTTGCATTACAGTTTCAAGCAATATTGTATAATGGTCAACAAAAGTCAACTGTTGAGATTGATTTGGAAATGGTGATTAATTTGGGTGTTGCAGAGCCTTGGATGGGGTTTAAATAGATTAGGTTAGAGTGGTTTTGTGTTTTGTTTAGCCTGCAACAACAGCTGGACCCATGTGAGTTGGTATTTCATTTTCAACTTCAATCCATTTTGCATAATATGCTTGTATCTGTTTCTGTGATCACCATTAGTGTACACTTGTTTATATAGTTTTATTTAGGTCATTGAAACTTAGAGTGATCAAGAAATCAGTCTGGTTCAGTGGTAATCTCATTTTAAGTTCAAAACAGTCATACAAAGGTGTGTTTGGATCTGCTGAATTAACTGTCATAGGGGTTTGCTCAGTGGTGGAATGTTGATGTTTTATGTTTGTATAGCCCTAGTGTACTCATTCCTGTCTTTAACTTGTACCTGCAAAACCTTAAAGTCAAACATCACAAAAATCTGTCTTATTGCTTAACTGTTGGAGTTTTACAAACTCAAAAGCTCATTTTGTGTTTAAAATCCATAAAGTTAGATTACATTAGCTTCATTTCATCATTATACATCTATTTCAGTCCTTAAATCTAGATCAAATCTCATTAAAGTCAACTTTTCATGTTTGCTTCAAAAGTCAAAAATGCAAAATTCCAGTTTTCATACAACCTAGAAGGAATTTTCATGGACTCATTTCTGAGCCAATCTAAGTGAAATTGTGGGTTCAAATACTTCAGCTGGTCTTGTTTCTTATTAGCATTTTTTCAGATTTTTATCAAATTTTTAGAAGCTTCATATGAGCTTGTCAAAATGGGACTAAATGCCCTGTGCAGGGCATTAAATCTGCACAGGGGTTATGCAGGTTTTGCAGAGCTTGTGCAAAGCTCATTTGAGCTCATCTAGGTCTCCACTTTGGTTTACAAGGTCCCAGCTAGGTCTAGTTTAGGTCTCCTTATTTTGTTTTTGGTTTCTAGCTTATTTGAGTGCTTATTCTTTGGCTCAAAGTAGACCACTGAAAACTGTTTTAGCTTATAATATCAAATCTTCATAATCTTGGTAATTTGCAATCCAGAGGTTATAGCTTGTTGATTCTAGTTGCATTTGGTCACTTTTAGCATATTTTAGCTTGTGTATCAGTTTGGTGCTTGTTTTGTCCCTTTAGCTTATCCTAGTGCTTATTTCATAAGCACTTTGCACATCAGTTTCAAATTCCTCCACACAAGCACCTGTTTTTCCATTTTTCTTAGATTCTAAATATTATTTTAGAGTTTTCCTGAAATTTTCAGATTTTTCCTAGCTTGTTTGCTATTTTTCTTGATTTAAATTAGTTTTTAAGCATTTTTAATTAGCATTTAATACAAAAAAATTAAGAAAAGGTTCAAAAAAATATTTTTTCATTTTTCTTAAGTTAAGATAAATATAAAAATCCAAAAAAATATTTTTCCATATTTTTCTTAGTTAAATTTGTATTTTTAAGTAATTTAATTAGTTTTTAATAGTTTTTAATTCCTAGAAAATACAAAAATATTCAGAAAAATACAAAAATAGTTTTGAAAATTCTATTTTGTTATTTTAGATTTTTCTAAGTCAAAATTTTATTTTTCTCGTTTTGTTTCATATTTTCTTGTATTTTAGGTTAATATTTAATAGTTAAAAATAGTTTTTAATTAATAATAATTAGATAATTAGTTATAAAAATAATTTTATTTTTCTATAAATTTTCTTTTATCATTAAGTTTGTAAAAATATCATTTTCATATTTTTAGGATTAATATTGTGTAAGTTTCACGTCTTCATTAGTACGTCGCGTAATTTTTAATTCTAGTTTTATAAAAACATAAAAACAAAAACATCATTTTGCAGATAGTGATAGCGTTTATTTAATCTTTTTAACTTTCTTTAATTTGCATTTAAGCCCTTGTAGTTTATGGACTTTCTCTTTAGGTATAGATCAATCACTATCCTTTTCTGTTCAAATCTCTCGATCACTATACGTTTGGTGATCCATTGCATAGCTCGCTGGGACATAACGACCCGAGGAAACACTATACTCCCCTGATCTTCATTGAGTTCGTGTCTGAACCATTTTAAATTTGTTACGGTCGGCCATTCACAAGTGGCCGGCTTGAGTGATAAAACTTGACGGTTTTGCACGCATCATGAATCCCTGATGATTCCAGAAGAAAGAACACGAAAACACGAGTCCAATGGATCTAGCTTCGCCCCAAGAACTGGGGCCCGGTTCATCATGAAAAAGTCGACCGAAACTTAAACGGGATAATATACTATAAATGCAATCAAAAAATGGTTAAAACAAATATGTTTAGGGATATTACACCACTGGACGCCTAGTCCAGTGGTTGGGGCACTGTTTTGTGAGGCAAAAGACCAAGTTCGAGCATTGCTTGCCCTTTTTTGATTTATTTAAAAAAAAAATGTGCCGTTAGTCTCAGGGACTAACGTTGCAAATATTTTCTCTCGCGTTAAAAGATAACAGAGAAATAATTTGCATTGTTAGACCTCATACTAACGAAGGGATGTATATGCCTCAACTTGTCGGTGAGGGATGTATGGTGTGAAAATGGGTAAACCACAGGAATATATTTTGGAGTTTACTCATTTTGTAAGTTTCAAAACAATATAATATTATTTTTCAAAAATTATGAATATAACATATAAATAGTCAGACATTAACTTTAGTAATATCAAATATTGTCCTAGTTATAATTGATGTTATGTATATAGCAAAATACATATAAATTTAGATCGAAAATAAAATACAAGTTGTAATTACATTAAGAGAAAATTACCAAAATAGGCCAATTTTTCAAGTATGGTCAATTTTTAAGACTCCTTTCTCATCTCTTTCCTAAAAGAGTCATGCTCAACTGCTCAACTGCTCGACTCCATTATTTTTTTGACATGTGTCAATTGCAAGTACAAAGGTACGTAGGATATTTTTTTGCTTTTAAGTTAAATGACAAATTTACCCCTTATCTTACCTACTCAAATATATCCACACAAATCTTATCCTTTACAAAACTTTATCTCCTTTTTTTTTGTACCCCCTATTGAAACACGGTTCCAGCAACCGACCATACTTTCACTTTCTAATCTCATTGAAGGAGTATATTAATTCCTAACGGAATCTCATTGTCGTCTCCCTTTTATAATTAAAACCAAGGTAGACATGATTGAAGGAGTATTTTTTGACATGGTCGGTTGCTAAACATCTGATAGTAAGTCTCGAGCAAAGTCAAAACTATGAATATGAATTTTTTTTAGATCTCGACCACCACTGTTTTAATTATCGAGGCTTGGCTTGATAGCTTGTCAAGCTTTAATTATCGAGGCTTGAGCTTGGCTTGAATAGGTTTCGAGCAAAGCTTGAAAAGCTTGAATGTATATAAAAATATTGTATTTGATAGACAAAGTCATCAAAATATATATATTTATATAGTAATACAAACTAAAACTACATTTGAAAACCAAACTAAATTAATTTAACAGTATTAAAACCAACAATACATTTTCATACTAAGTCTGATAAGGTTTTAAAATGTACCTTTTTGAGGGGTCGTTTAAGCCCTTATTTGATCACTTTTGTATCCGTTATTACTTAATATCGTTCCTTTTCACTTTTTAGGTATCTTGAATGCAAATTGCTGGAATGGCACTTATTTGTACGAAAAGGTGCGGATATACGAAGAAAATGGCCAAAGTCAATAATCGAGACACTCAAGCTGCTGAAATACAAGAGGACGGCGTCAGGTGTTATCTGCGACGCCGTCGGAGCATTTTTGTGACGGCTCAGTAGCCAAATTGCTTATTTACAAGTGACGGTGTCAGACTTTAAAAGAGTAGGTCGTCGCAACTCAGACGGCCTAGATTTGATCCAGACGGCGTCAGAGGCTTAAGAGGACGGCGTCACAAGCATAAGGTGACGCCGTCGCAAGACTAACGTGGCCAAAACGAAACCCTAATGATGGCGACCCGACGGCGTCACAAATCATAAGGTGACGCCGTCGCGAATGTAATCTTATATATAGAATCCGAATTTTTCAGTTTTAAGTGTGTAGTCTTTTGGAGTAAAAACCTAAACCGAACCAAGGCTGTCTTGTACAGTATTTTAGGGTTCCAAACCCTATCTTACACCAAGATAAGTGCTTTACTTCATTAATTCAATTATGTCTTCAATTATTTGTGTGTACGCTTGCATGTTCTCCATGTCCGGCTAATTTACTTGTGTGTTTGCTTAGGGAATATGAAACTTAACTATTGAATATTGATTGGTTGTCTCTTATCTTAATTGTTAATGATCTAGTAATGCGATAGGTCATTCGTTGTGTAGTTAATGCTTGATTAATCTTTGTGAACCTTAGACTATAACACCTAGAGTAGTTGTAGGCTAAATGATCGGTGCAAAACCGTCAAGTTTACTCACACAAGCCGCCCACTTGTGAATGGCCGACCGTAAGAAACTTCAAACGGCTTAAACACCAATGCAATGAAGATCTGGAGAGTATAGGGTTTCCCCGGGTCGTTATGTCCCAGCGAGCTATGCGAAGAATCACCAAACGAATAGTGATCGAGAGATTTGAACGGAAAAGAGGGATATGAATTATTATAACTACAGAAAAAGCCTATAAATTACAGGGGCTTAAATGCAAATTAAAGAAAATTAAAAAGATAAAAAATATTAAATAAACGCTATCACTATTTGCAAAATGATGTTTTTGATTTTTCTGTTTTTATAAAACTGAATTAAAAACTACGTAACGTACAAATGAAAATATGAAACTAAAGCAATATTAATCCTAAAAATATGAAAATGATATTTTTACAAACCTAATGATAAAAGAAAATTTATAGAAAAAGAAAATTATTTTTATAACTATTAAATTAATTATCATTAATTAAAAACTAATTTTAACTATTTAATAATACCCTAAAATATAAGAAAATATAAAATAAAGCTAGAAAAGTGAAATTATGACTTAGAAAAATCTAAAATATTATAAAAGTTATTTTAAAACTGAAAATATATTTTTTATACTTTTTAAATAATTATTATTAATTAAAAAACTAATTTAAACTAATTAAAATTAAGAAAAATAACAAATGAACAGTAAAAATTATGAGACTTTACAGGAAAATCTAAAATATTATTCTAAGCCTAGAAAAAATATAAAAAGTTAGATAAGCCCACTAATAAGCTGAATTGGGCAAATAAGCAGTTTAAATAAGCACTTGAAATAAGCTAAAAGCTAACTATAAGCTACCATAAGCTACTAAAGCCTAAATCTAACCTAAAATGAGCTAATGCAACTGATTAGGAAGTAAAAAGCACAAGCTACAGAAAAAAAACTCGCGACCAGATTTTAATAGCTATATGCCAAACGGCCTCTAAGGCCCTACTTTAAGCCCTTGTTAAGCTAGCTTATAAAATTCCTAAAAATAAACTAAAATGATCATGAAATCCACGGCCAACCAAAGATCTTGTATCCCAAATTTGAGCTCAAATGGACTTATAATGAATCCGTGAAAATTCCACAAAGTTTGGCAAAAAACTGACTTGACACTTCTTTTTTTTTTTTTTTTTTTTTTTTTTTTTTTTTTTTTTCAATTTGGCTTTTGGAAAATTAAAGATGCAACGAAAATATAAAAGTTTTGTGAAAACTTTTTGTCTAAAACCTACTGAATAAGCAGTTTGGACTGCTTATTCACCACTGTTGGGACAGAAAAGCAAACAAGCACCCTCCATAAGCAGTTTTGATCACAAATAAGCATAGAAAAGCAGTTGACGAGCAAAATTAATAGAGAACGAGCTAAGATAAACAAAAATAAGCAAAGAACAAGTGAATTAAGCTGGAGAAACAATGGGGAGAAGCAGTTGGTACAATCATTTTACTAGGGGGATCCTAAAATAGAAAACGAATATAATAGCAGTGGAAAAGCCTAAATAAGCACTAGATAAGCATTAAATGAGCTAAAGACTACTACACCTAATCTATACTATCTAAAAAGCTACTAATGAAATTAGAATAAGCTAAAAGAGAAGCCACTAATAAGCTGGAAAAAGGTACCTACACTCTCCTATGAAGGCTGCTGTAGTGGGACGGCAAAACAGTCCAAGGAGGCTACTTCAAGAGCAAATTAAGCTAAGAATAAGCAGTAACTAAAAATTATAAAAAATACTACTACCTAGCCAACCAACTAAAGAAGATGTGTACCAATTTTCAGATAATGAGAATCAAAATTAAACAAATGAAAAATCTAAAAGCAAACCCACTTAGGCCATTTAGGCTGCTGAAGCAGTTGGCAAAAATGGCAAATGACAGATTTTGAGTGCAATTTTAAGCTAACTAAAATATCCTAGGTGCAAATAAACTAATGCTATGTTGAGTTGGGTATGTGAAGTCTTAAGAAAACCTGTTTCGACACTTTTTTGATGAAAAATAAGCCGCTAAAAAGCACTGGGAACAGCAGCTATAGCTGCTGTTCTACGCAAGGTTTTTTTTTTTTTTTTCAAAACTTGAACAAAACTTGTAATATCAATTTGAATCTTGTCAAAACTAACTAAAAGCTTTAAAGTGAGTTTGACTTTAATAGTCAAAATGGGTAAAAACAAAGCTTTGTTCCAAAATAAGCTTGAACCAAACACCCCTGTACAGGGTGCTAATTTTTTGAAAACTGATTTTATATTTCTTTTCTACCTTCAAAACTACTTAATAGCTTAAAAAGAGGACTTAGGACCGAGAATAAGGTGACAATAAGCTAATAAGCACTAAGTGCTTATTAGCAAAATAAGTAATAAGCAAGACAGTAAGATAAAAAGACTTTTTTCATTAAAAAAAATTACAATTTGAAGACAGAAAACTTAAATTTTAAAAACTACTAAGTCCTAATGCCCCTCAAGGCTTACAAGAGCTTGCTATTTATACTACTATGCTAGGGTCTTCAAGTCTTCTCCTTCGTCTCTCTCTTCTCTGTTTTTTTTTTCTTTTTCTTCGCTGGGGAAGATGGGTAACTGGTAGCAGGGTATGGGGTTGTCAGGGAAGGGAGGAAAAGAGAGGTTGAGTGTGTTTTTAATGTTTGTGTTTCTGTGTTTGTTTGGCAGGAAAAGAGGAAAAAAGAAGAAATGGGGTGTTAATTCTTTGACCGGGTAGGGTTTGGGTTGGATGGGTGGACCGGGTAATGGATTTGGGCCAAGGGTTTTTATTTGGGCTTGGTTAGTTATTAGGAATTAGGATTAGAGTTGTAATCCAAGGCTAACATAGGGACTTAACATGTATAATTTGAAGTTCAAGGGGCCATAGCTGTGATTTCTGAAGAGTTTTTCCAAGAGCTAATCTTGACAATCTCTGAAAATTCCAAGGACCATAAATAATATTTTCCATTTTTGAAAATCCCGGGGACTTGTTTTGCCATTTTTGAAAGTTGGGGGACTGAAACTGCCAATTATGCAAACTTTGCTCATTTTTCATCTGATTTTAAACATTTTGCATCTGAAATATATAAAATGCACTTTTGAGATATTTTCAGTATTTTGATGCATTTCTGAGCATTTTTAAACGTTTTGCAGTTCAGATTTGACCAAAAATGATGAGTATTTACACACTCATCACTAAACCATCCAAAGAGTACCTTAGAGTTAGAGTTTATAAATCCTAGAGATTTTGTAGACAAGACCCTTTGGTAGTTTCAAAGAGTTAGGGATAAACGCATACCCTACGACCTTAGACACACAACGCAATTAAGAATAAGGACGTGACAATTCAACCATCAATAGGAGATAATTAAGGAGTAATAAAACCTAAGTAGACACATCTTTAAATCATCATACGAGCACACAATAATTAGACATAGACTACCCTCACCTTAGTTAATTAGATAATTAGATAATAGCGTAATCGGTAGAAATACCAACCCCCCAAATCCAAACCCCGAGATTCGTACCTTTCCATTTCCTAAAAAAAACATAAAAAGATAAAAAAAAATAATCTTCCTCAACCCCAACCTTAGCGTAGTAACTCCTCACTAGCATTCCTATTCCCCTAGAGAATGATATTAATTCCCGTGGCTTACCCTAATACTACACTACAACGATTAGGTTCACTGCCTAGGGTGTTGAAAAACTTGCTCGACGAAAAGGAAGTTCCTTTGACCCCGAACGACGCGTGTAGTGTTATCAAGTTTTTGGCGCCGCTGTCGGGGAATATAATAGCTAGTTAGGAGTCCACCTCGTTTAGGTTTCCTTGCTTGATTCCTATCAAGTAAGCCTTTTTCTCATTTTTAGCTTTCTTGTAGTCTATCCCCCTTCTTTGTGTTTGTGTTCGTAAAGCCATTTTCATTTGTCGCTATGGCAAGTGAAATTGCATTTGAATCATTAACAAATGAGGAACAATTGAATTTCGCAGATTGGATTGGTTTTTATTGTTCTAATGAATTTGTGAGTGAACTTAGAGATATCCAAAAGGAGACGGGTGTAAGGTTGGATGGGTTTGATAAATTTTGTGCTTGTGTGGCTTCTATTCAACGATCATTGTTAGAATTAACTCCTTTTAGTGAGACCCTCTGGAAAAAATTTGAGAAAAGCCTCCTAAGCATAAACCATCAGTTGTTACAACTTGAGGAAATGGATAAGGAGGATTTATCTAACCTTAGGTATCATGATCAAAAAGACCTAGTTTTTAAGAACATGGAACCTAAACCCGAACAAGATTGTGAGATGGTTAGAGTTGAAATACTTAGTTGCATGTGTGGGATAGATTTCAAAACATATGACAAACATGAGGAATCCTTTAGGCAAATAGAACATAGTAGTCAAGTTTTTGAGAACAATTCTTATGAATCAGACCAAGAATTCGAAATGGCTAAAGAAGGATTTGAGATACTTAGGAGTGTATTTGGGTTATATCATACTAAAACACATGATGAACTTTTAGGAGATCTAGATATAATGGAGAATGAGGTGGAAACTCCAAGCCCACAAGCCCTACCATCACTTGAGGAACACACATCTCCTATAACTTACCCGGAAGAAGTAGAAGAGACTATAGGAACCCCGATTGATATAGAACCTTTGGACCAAACGCCACTAGAGAATGTAGGTTTAGATGCTTGTTGTCATGACCTCTCTCTTAGTCCTAGGGAAGTTCCTAATTTTGATGAACCGGAGCCTCAACCAAAAACCTTACCCAATTTTCCGTCTTTAGATGTGAATCTTGGAATTGAATTAGGCCCCAATCCACCCATCAATATAAATAATCCGGGTAGTTGCTTGATAAAGGTGGTAGACTCTAGGCCATGTAGAGTGGAAGCTAATATAGGAGTAACCCATGACCTTACACACTTATATCACCCATTCATGGTCGATAACAAGAAACATTATGGGTTTAAACCAGTTTTATTAGGTCAAGATGGATCCTTAACTAAGAATCTTTTGAAGTTGATAGAAGATGATCCATTTTTAGGAGAGATATTTGATTCACCCGCTATACCAATAGACTTAGGTAAGGTTATAATGAATGGAGTACACTCCTTTGAGCATATAAATCACCCATCACCCTCTTCTCACGTAGCAACTTTCCACCCTAAGGGTGTGTATCGCTACTATCACCCGCACTTAAGCTTAAGTGTAGGTAAAACCTCCCCTTTATCCGTTAAATAAGGGTAGAGTCAGGCTCGTGACTCGAACAAAAACAAGCGCTTCTTGGGAGGCAACCCATGTGTATTTGTTTTTCATTTTTATTTGTGTGTCGTATATCTTTTATTGATTGTTTATTCTCATGTTTGAATTTGTAAAAATGCTTTATTTTATATTTAACCTCGTCTTAATAACATATAAAGGTATTTTACATAAGGGATAAGTGTAGGGAGGATTACACACGTTTTCAAAAGAAACGTGAACATGAGAATTACAAATATTTAAAAGATATACATGTGTGTTTGTTCGAGTCAAATGCTTGTATCGAGTCATAATGGATGTTTTGCAGAAAATTTTTCCAGATTTTAAAGATGTAAATTTTTCAGAATTTTTTCCAGAAAATCGCAGACCAGTTTTTGTCAGGATAACCTGACGGCGTCAGGATCGCAACCTGACGGCGTCAGGAAGGAGCAAAAACAACTGATTATTTTTTTTTCTCATTTTCTGAGCCGCTTATAAATTTTAGAATTTTCCAGGTCTTAATTTTTCAGAAATTCTGTAAACATCCATTCCACAAGCATTATATCCTAGTTTAGTAGAGTCTTATATATATTATTACCGCCGATTTTATGCGAAGGTTTCGTTTGTTTTCTTCAAGTGTGCAGGTTTTATTTATCAAGAAGAAGATACATAGGGTTGGAAGGAGCTTTTCACGCATACATTCTTCTTGGAAAGGATTTAACCAATACTTCACACACGGATCCTACCGAGCTAATCAGGGGAGTATTAGTTTCTTTCGTCTTTTATTACCTTCCGTTATCATAACTTTGATACTTTCGGGAAACATTGGGGACAATGTTCAGTTTAAGTGTAGGGAGGGAAAATAAAACGGGAACTTTGAAACTATGCTTATCCTTGATTATTTGCTTTGTCCAATTGTATTTGTGTAATGAACCATGAGAAAATGTCGGTTAGGGTAATTTTGGTACCAAATTTAAAATTTTTCATGACATATAGGAGTGGGCCATTAGTCTTAACAAAAGCGTCTCATGGATAGGAAGTTATATGACTAGCACAAAAACCCTTTACCACCTAAATTCCACCCAAAATGTGAGGATCACCCTTAGATTAGTAGGAATTAAAGCATTTATCTTTAATGCTTAGTGTGTGAACCGGTAGTATATTAGATTCTAGAACTTGTTTTGTGATGCATCCCGAGATCGCTAGTAAGACTACACTTGTGTAGTTAGGAATAACTAAATGATAAGAGGCATTAGGATAACCCCTGTTTGATACCCGTAATATAATTACTTCTTCCACATCGGTTGAGTAATTCCCCCACACCCTTGCGTTGTACTCATCTTTAGTACACGATACCCCTAGTTAACCCCTTAGAGCCTATCCTTTTCGCGGTTCTCGTGATGTTTCGGTTTTTCCGGAATATCAATGAAGAGCATTGTTTACACCCCACCGCCAAATGTACACCCAAATCGCCTTAGCCTACCTTGTATGCACTCACTTTTAGTGCATTATTGTTATCACCCTAAAAACCCTTAGTTCAATTATCTAGTTGCTTGCATAAGTTGCTAAGTCGAGTCATATCCTTTGTATACAGTTTTGGGACGATTGGGACTCATGTGAAAAGTTAAAGTTTATGAAATGACGGGAAGGGAACGTTAAATTCAAATTCCCTTTGTTTGCTTAATAATGTACTCCAAGTGTTTTGATCTTTTCAATTCGGGTCAAATTAGTGTTAGAGTAATAAAAACTCAAGTGTAGGGATGTGCCTACAAATCCCTATCATTTTGATGTTACCGTAGAGGATGGTAGAGTAAAAGTATATGAAGAAAAAAAAATAAAAAAAATATAGAAAAAGAGAAAAAAAGAAAAAAAAAATAGAGTGTTGAAAAAAAAAAAAAAAAAAAAAAAAAAACGGGCTACCATCCTACATCTATCTTTTAAATTTATGTTTGTGTGTTTCAGTTATCTAGAGTTTAGAGTGTCGAGTCTTGGCTTAGCAACGCCATTCTTCGTATGCTTGTAACATAAAGATTTTTTACTTGCCACCACTAAATAGCTATCCCACCAAACTCTTTGTTTCCCTACCGTAAGCCTAACATTACAACCCTTTAAAAGACCTCTTTGATAGTCTTTCCTAGGTGCTTACACCAAAGCGATGGAGGTTTGATCTAGTCTTTCCGCACCGCTTACAAGACACCCATCGGGTGCACCCCATTCAAATTGGTGTATGGAAAAGCTTGTCACTTGCCCATCGAGCTCGAACATAAGGCATTCTGGGCCTTGAAACATGCTAATTTCGATCTTAAGACCGCGGGTGATCACCGAAAAGTTCAATTGAATGAATTAAACGAGCTTAGGGATCAAGCCTACGAGAATTCTTTGATTTTCAAAGAGAAGACTAAGAGGATTCATGATGCTAAAATCAAAAACCGCGTTTTCAACGTTGGTGATCAAGTTCTCCTGTTTAACTCTCGATTGAAGATATTCTCGGGCAAACTCAAAACCCGTTGGTCAGGACCATTCACCATCACTCAAGTTTTCCCGTATGGAACGGTGGAGCTTTCTCAGCCTGATGGCCCTAATTTCAAGGTGAATGGTCATCGTGTGAAACATTATTTCGGAGGGGACATTCCATCCATGGTTGTCCCGGATCTCCAAACTTTCCCTAAGAACAACTGAATTCGGGGATCGAGTCAAGCTAGCGACTCGGTAACCAAAAACAGTAGCGCTTCGTGGGAGGCACCCCATGCTTATCCATCTATCTTCTTTCTATTTTCTAATAAGTGACGTGAAGGGGTTCGCCTCTTCGATTTCTCGTGTTTGGTTATTTGTGATGTTGTGTTTAGGATGTTCCCGATATGAAGACTCTCGTGCTCGAAGTTTGTCTTTTCTCCACTCGAGTTTCATGATCATTGCTGATGGAAATCCGATATCCTAATCTTATCGACTAACGTTTATCTTCTAAGCATACTTAATAAACGGCTTTTAGATTTTCGTGATACCCTTGCTTTAAACATTGAGGACAATGTTTCGTTCTAGTCTGGGGTAGGGTAATCTTCGATTTGATTTGACCGCACTTGCTTATTTTTGTTGTGTTTCTCTCGTAACCCCGTTTTTCCTTAGAAAATGAAAATTGTGCAAAAATGAGAAAATTTAAAATTTTTCGTAAGCTTTTGCTAGTTTTATGATCGAAAAGTTCTTGCTAGTCTCTTAGAAGTTTCTTTAAATATGCGTTTTTCTTGAAATAGGTTTTGCTAATTGCTTAGACTAGAGGCTATAAAATGCGATTCTAGCTCACAAGGCCAAGATTTTGCAAGTCTCCCTAAGTGATTTTAAATATGCGAAGCTTAAACAAGGATTTGCTAGTTTCTAATAAGTGACTTTAAAAATGCGAGACTTGAGATTATTTGACGAAACATTTGCTAAGTTAATATATGTTTTGACACCTTGATTAACTTTCCGCTGGTGAGAGTAGGAATGGAATTCTGACTTGACCGGGCGTGTTGAGCCCTAGCTTGTTCCCTTAACCATAGATAATCTAAAAATTATCGGCTAAGCATCTGCGGATCTCATTATTTGGGATTTTAAATTTGCAGAGATCGAGAAATGATAGAGTTACTTATGAGTTTAGATGCTAAACGTGGAGTAGTTGGTTCTCTTTAGAGCCCATCGAAGGTACTTATGGCTTTTTGTTCCCACAAAATTGTTTCACCCCATATCTGTCTAAATAATTAGAGATGTCGAGTTTTTGGCGATAGTTAGTTCTTTATCTTCTTAAAAGAATCTTTGTTTTAAAAATTGGGTACACATCAAGGATCCGTAATAAATAAATGAGTAATAAGTGATATGTGATAATGTAATAAGTAAAGTTGTGAGCTGCGGTGTCGAGATCGGACCCTTGGATCTTTAGCCGGGATTGAATGAGGTCTTAGCCTAGCCAGCCGGGATCCTCATCTCATGAAGCCTATAGTCTTGGAATTACCCCGTGAAGCTCCGTAGTTCACAGCTCATATAAATAAAAAGTAAAAGTTTAAGTGAAAAAAAAAAAAAATGTTGAAAAGTCAAAAGTATAAGTGAATAAAAAATTCCTTGATGTGGACCTCATTTTTACGACAATGGTTCTTGAGAGAAGATGGATAACTAATTATCGACTTAACTTTGTATCTTTATCGGAATAAAAGTTATCGAAACGAGAATTTGAAGAAATTCATTTCTCACAAAAATAAAAAAATCTAGAGGAAATAGGAAAATGGGAACAAAAGGTAATCACATAAGTAACTTCCATGGGTAGTGTTAGCATCTAGAATCATTTGTAACAATGATTTCGGTTTTACGCTTAGTTTGGGACTTGTGAAAAATCAGGGACGATGTATTCTATCCGTATGGTCACTTCACGCTGTGTTGTGTTTTCTACTCCGTGATCCTAACGTGTCGTTTGAAAAATGTTGGAGTTATTGATCGACATGAAAGTTCAACAAACCGTCATTCATAATCGGAATGTGCTTTATCGTTATATCTACTTGTGTATTAAAAGGTAAACGGGGCGTTTTTAGAATTAAGGCCTTCTTAATCTCTTTTGAGGAATCTTTGCTACTTCTTCTCTTATTATTGGTTTGTCTGAACTGTTTTAAGTTTCTTACGGTTAGTCATTCACAAGTGGCTAGCTTGTGTGAGATAACTTGATGGTTTAGACATACTAATTTAAGCGTCTTCATATGTTTAGTAGAAAGAGATGGAAATCCTTGGTTTTAGAAGCGTGAGTTGATTGCATTGCGTGAGGACACGGCAATAGTTTCGTCTGGGGTATTTTGGTATGTGCTAAAACACATACCTTTTCATTATCAATATAGACCCAAAACAACCAAGGAAAAGCCGTTTATTGCTAATATTTGTGGTTTTCTTGAGTTTGTGCTTGTGCAGGTACGGATATGTAAAAAACACACAAAAAGGATCCAAATCAGATGTAAATCCGAGCACGAGAGATCAAGAGAGTTTTAGCTGAGCCGGAAGGTCGGGATTGTGCATTGTGGAAGATTTTATTCTCAGAAGATGATTTTTGAAGTTTCAGTAAAGTTTGAAGAAATGGCAAGATTAGTCCCTGCACTTTGAGCTTTTGGCAGAATTAGTCCCTCAAGATTCAGATTTTACAGAAGTCACCCTTGGATTATTTAAGATTGACAAGATTGGTCCTTAATGAGCATTGTCAGAAGTTCACCTTTGGTCCTTGGAATTTCAGTTTATACACTTTTGGTCCCTTTAAGTATACTTGGATCACATTTAAATCCTAAGTCCAAACATATGTATAACTCTCGGCCCAACAATGTATTACCCGGATCCAAGCCCAAAACCAAACCTCTAATACCCCGTATATTAGACCCGAAAACCACCCCAAACCCGGTTTACTTACCCGAGTCAACGAACCAAACCCACGGTCAAAATCTCAAACAATAATAAAAAAACAAACGCGCCAAACTTTTTACCCAAATTTGCTCCCTATGAACCCTAATTACCCCGCGTGTAAATTGATCACAATTACCACAATTAAGGGTACTCTCGTACTTTCCCCTGACATCCTCTGACACATGGAATGCCAAGTCACCCATCCGTGTGCTATAGGCCACGTGCTGCTCTTCCATTGGTCGAAACAGGTCATCAATCATGATCCAAGGGTTGTTATCAAGAGATGGTGCGTGGGATTTGATCTAAGGGTGGAAACGAGCTCAGAGAAAGCACACTTGAAGAATTCGAGAAGCTTCCAAGCCTTAAGCTCAGCTATATATAGACCTTTTCCATTCACATTTGATGTATCTCATTTTATTTTTCTTCTCTCTAGTTTTAATAGCTTAATTAGTAGTAGTTTACAATTTCAATGTTTTAAATCTCTTGTAATTCGTATTTTGTAATCAATTCCTTAGATTAATAAAAATTCAGTTTTCATTTTCAAGTGTTTGTTTAAATTTTTATGATCTAAATCTGTTTATGATCTTTGTTTAGAGCTTATTTCAGTATAATCAACTTGTTTTTAGCTTATTCCTTCAAAGACTCAAAAATACAAAAAAAAATCATATAAAATCATTGAAAAATAAAAAATCATAGTAGATCTGTTTTGTGGAGTGATCCATACTGATCTACTGTTTCTATATGGTTCATATAAGCTTTTCATAGCTTATTGTGAGCTTGTTCTTCTTTTCAAACTCAAATCACAAAAATCTCAGTTCATATCAGTTGCTACAGTTGCTGTCCTGATCTGCTGGTGTTGGATCTGGATTAGGATGATGATGATGCTGGAATTGAGTTGAAATTGAGCTGGAATTGGATTAGGATTAGGGGATAATTAGGTTAGAGGTTCTTTGTTTCATCATTGGCAAGCCATAGTGGCTAGGAGTATTGTAAGTTCATCATATCTGCTTTGATTATTAAATCTGTTGTTAAATATGTTATTTAGTGATATTTAGTACTATTTGATCTGTGTTTGATGGTAGTGTAGTATAATCTAGTGGTAATCTGTTAGTTACTTCATAAATCAATAGATAAACTAGTGTTTGGATTTGCTCAATTAACTGTGATAGAGGATAGTTATACAGATAGAAGTAGTTGTTACATGCTTAAGGAGGTGATTGTTTATGATCTAAGGTCTTGGTTATAGCAGTTTAACTCAAATAGTCAAAATCAAGTTAGAACTAATCTAGAATTTGTTTCTGTTAAAATCAGTGAGTAATGATTTGCACATTAGCTTAAAACTAGTAGATCTAGCATTTAGTCATCATCATTAGTCTAAAAACATCATAATCAGTTAAATATATTGGACCAAAATTCACTTAAGTCAAAGGTGCAAATCTGTTTTTACAAAAGTCAAATTTGTCAAAGCTGTTTTTCACCAAACTTGTGAATCACATCATTGATTCATTTCTAAGCTTGAGTGTGTGAAACTTTGGGAATTACAATTTCAATTGGTCTAGTTTTGGAAAATACTTTTTGTGAAATCTGGTTTAGTCCTTTTAAGCTTCAAATAAGCTAATCATTTAGCCACTATCTGCCCTGTTCACACTCAGCAAAACTGAGTGTGAATCAGGCAGAATTGCAGAGCTTGAGTTGGTCTTATTTCTAGGAGTTAGAACTTGAGACTTGGCACATTTGTAGCTTGCCAGGTGGTTTTTAAGATTGCACTGTTGGTTTTTGGTCTAGCTTATTGGTTAAGCTTGTGCACAAGCCCCAACAGTAGGGGTCATTTGCTGATTTGCTCAAATAGCAGTTTGCTTAGATCATAGAACTGAGCTTGTAGCTTGTTAGGATTAGATATACTTAGTTGCATTTAGCTCATTTTAGCATAATCTAGCCTTTGTCACTGTTTGGTAGCTTAATTAGCTTATTTGCTTATTTTAGTAGCTTATTTTCACAACAGTTTGCATATCAACTTTCATTTCTTACAAATAAGCTGCTTGTTTCTTATTTTTCATAGGTTTAGATATTAATTTTAGAATTTTCCTGAGATTTTCACAATTTTTGGTTACTTTTTACTATTTTTCTAGATTTAAAGTAGATTTTAATCATTTTTAATTAGCTTTAATTGCTAATAATTGAGAAAAAGTTCCAAAAAATAATTTTTCAATTTTCTCAGTTTAAGAAAAATATAAAAAGCATAAAAAATATTTTTCCTTATTTTACCACCTTTATTTGGTATTTTTCCCAAATTAAATTAGATTAAAATAGTTTAAAATTAGTAGAAAATAGAAAAATAATCTGAAAAATAAAAAATAGTTTTAAAAAGTCTTTTAAGTCATTTGTGATTTTTAGAAAATAGTTTCATAATTTTCTCTTTGATTTTTATAATTTTTAGAATTTTAATTTAGTTTAAATAGTTAAAAATTAGTTTTTAATTCTAAAAAATCAAGAAAAATCCTAAAAAAATAGTTTTAATTCTAAAATAGTTTTCTAATTACATTTTTAGAGTAAAAGTAATTTTAGGCATTTTTAGGTTATCATTTAGACGTAGTTGCATTTTATTTACGTTTTATTAATTACATTTTAGTTTAATTCGCACTTAGGATTTCCCGTAGATTAGTTTACCTTAATTACTTTCCCATTCCCGTAGTTTAATATAATCAAAATCATTAATCCAAAACATCGAGCATTAATATCCAAACCAAGAACGACGTTGGCAATTCACGCCTCGTTGGGAAAACGATTCGGGTTAACTAATCCATATTACACGATCACACACGGGATTTGATTTATTATTCTTTTTCCTAAGAGAATTTGAATCTATCTTCGTGATTATTTTTTATTACGATATTGAGGTTTTTATCCATACACATAACCCTTAAGCCTTCATTATCAAAGACTCAGTGTCCGAGCCGTTTTAAGTTTCTTACGGCTAGTCATTCACAAGTGGCTAGCTTGTGTGAGTTAAGCTTGACGTTGTCTTTGGCACTGTAACCACCGGGCTTGGGACCGGCAAAAACAAACTAAAAAGTTTATAAATGGCGGAGTTAATTTTTTTTATCTACTTTTGTAAGTGTACAAAACAATAAAAATATTTATATAAAGTTTACTTTTCAAGCTTTTTTAGAAGCAAACTCTTTAATCAAATCTTCTAACTCAAGTTCATAAGATAAATCTTTTTCAATTGACAACATAGCTAACCCATTTAATCTTTCTTGTGACATTGTAGACCTTAAATAATTTATTATAATTTTTAGTTTAGAAAAACTTCTTTCGGCGGTGGCAACGGTGACGGGAATAGTTAACATAATTCTATAAGCAATATACGCATTTGGAAAAGTATTAAACTTTTGAATATAATTTAAAATGTTGATAGGTGTGTCACTTTCTAAATCAATAATATGTTTTAAATTTTTTAGTTTTTGAAATAAATCTAGACCATCAATATCTAAACTATCACCATGTTTTAAAACTTTCTCAAGATTAATACAATACTCTTTTAAACTTTTATCATCAAAATAATTTAACTTTTTAATAGTAAATAGAAAACCAAAATTATTTGCATACTCATTAAATTGATCAAATCTACTTCTAATCGAAGAAATAGCTTGATCTACAATATACAAAAAATAATCAGTTTTAAATAGTTCAATAGGACTTTTTGTAGTATTGTTAGCAACATTGTCATCAAAACGTTTATTTCTACGAATTACACGTTTCTCACAAAACTTAGGTTCTACATCCATATCTAATGCTAATTTTTTTGCTTCGGTCATAGCCTTTTCAAATCCACTTTCTCTATAATTTTCAAAATATCGCAAAAGCATATTCAATTCTTTTATGGCATCATCAATACATATATTTTTTCCTTGTAATAATTTACTAACTGAATTAATAGCAAACAAAACATCATACCAAATAACCATTGCTAAAAGAAACTCTAAGTTTTCAAATTCATTTTCCACTAAGCCTTTAGCATTACTTAGAGTTTCGGAGTCACAATCGTCACAAATTTTCAATAAAGCTTCTCTTATTTGTGGTGCTTGAGATACAATTGCCTCAACACTTTCTACCCGACTTTCCCAACGTGTTTGTGATAAAGATTTAAGAGTCAACTTTGGTATATGTTTAAATAGTACATCCCACCTTTGAGTTGAAGAAGCAAATATATTATATATACGTTGTATATGTCCAAAAAACTCACTTGCTTTTCTACACGACTTAACCATATCACAAATAACTAGATTTAAACTATGACACCCACAAGGAGTATAAAAGGCTCTAGGATTAATATCTAACAAACGTTTTTGGACCCCTTGATGTTTTCCTTTCATATTAGATCCATTATCATAACCTTGCCCTCTAATATTATTTATATCAAGTCCTAATCTATTAATTTCAACAATAATAGTGTCAAAAAGACCTTTACCAGTTGTATCATCTACTATTAAAAATCCTAGGAAGTATTCTTTTACTTCTATTGGAGTTGAGGAAATATCTAAAAACCGAATAATAATTGACATTTGTTCTTTATGACTTACATCGGTAGTGCAATCAAGTATAATAGAAAAATATCTAGCTTCCTTTACTTTTTGAATAATTTTTTTTAACTTCACATGCTAATAGGCTAATTAATTCGTTTTGCGTATTATGCCCAAGGTAATGATTATGAATTTCCTTATTCTTTATACGTCTAACATGTTCTTTCATTACCGGATCAATTTCAGCAAGCATCTCAATAAAACTCAAAAAAATGCCATTATTTTCTTCATATAATTTTTCTTTTTTTCCACGAAATGCTAAGTTATTTTTTCCTAGGGTCTTTACAAGAGCGATTAATTTTTCTAGTACACTTCTCCAATGTTCTTGTTCTCTATTTATACGGTCTTGAGTTTCTTTATCAATTGTTTTATTTTTCATCAATCTTATCTCTAAATCATACCATTTTCTCATATTTATAATGTGTAATCTACTCTTTTCATGACTTTTTAATGTTTCATGAATATTTTTCCAATTGTTAATACCCTCACTTGCTAGTCTACTTGTACATTGATTATTAACATCAAATAACTTACAACAAAAGCAAAACACTCTATCTAACACTTTAGAATAAACCAACCACTTTCTTTCATATTTTTCTCCATTTGGTAATTCTAGCACATAATAAGTAGGACTAAAGAATCTAAAATGTTCATCCTTTGGACCAACAAATTTTTTAAACATTATAGGACCTTTATGAACTAATAAATCTCTTAACTTATTAGTTATATTATTCCAATTACTTGGTTCATAAATATTAACATTTTCATCAAAGTTAACATCAAGATTAACATCAACATTAACATTTTCATCAAGATTAGCATCAACATTAGCATGTTCATCAACATTAGCATTTTCATCAAGATTAGCATCAACATTAGCATTTTTATCAAAATTAGCATCAACGTTAGCATTTTCATCAAGATTAGCATCAATATTAGCATTTTTATCAAGATTAGCATCAAAGTTAGCATTTTATTCAAGATTAGCATCAACATTAGCATTTTCATCAAGATTAACAACTTCATCAACATTAACTCTATTTATAAATTTTAGTAATGACCCTTTTTGAGATTCTATTAAAGCCTCTTGTTTTAACTTTTAACTCTTTTCGAATTACCAGATTCGTAATGACGTTTTCGGTTCGACATTGACAATTAAAAAATAAAACTTATAAAATAGTTTAATCAAAGTCACAATAAAAATTAATTAACAGAAATCAAAGATTCATAAATGAAAACTGAAAAGTAAATAACAGAACAGACCTGTCGCCGCCGGCGCCGCTGGTTGACCACCTGCTACCGTCGACGTGGTGCCGCTGGTTGACCACGGTGGTGGTAGTGGACTGGTAGTGACCGAACAGTGGTGACAAATCCACTGTTTAACAATAACAGATGATTGATATTAGCAATTAGATTTGGATAATAGAGCATAAATTAATAGATTTAGATGGAGAGCATAAGAAGATTATTGAATAGGATATGAGAATGAGAGGAGATTATAAGAATAGATATACCAAATTGAATGGAGTCTCTTCGATTTCATCACAAAAATTGAATGATGACTTTGAAACCGGTTGAAATCTTCGATGCAATTTTTTCGCCCTTTCTTGAGCCGCCGAAGTGTTTTATCTTTCCCCCATTTTATTTTTTGCCGTATCATCTCTTTTTTTTTTTAGTAATTATGAAATATGGGGGCCTATGTATTTTGGGGGCCTTAGGCCCATGCCTAACCTGATACAACACTTGGGCCGGCCCTGATTGATTGGTTGTCTCTTATCTTAATTGTTAATGATCTAGTAATGCGATAGGTCATTCGTTGTGTAGTTAATGCTTGATTAATCTTTGTGAACCTTAGACTATAACACCTAGAGTAGTTGTAGGCTAAACCATCCAAAGAGTACATTAGAGTTAGAGTTTATAAATCCTAGAGATTTTGTAGACGAGACCCTTTGGTAGTTTCAAAGAGTTAGGGATAAACGCATACCCTACGACCTTAGACACACAACGCAATTAAGAATAAGGACTTGACAATTCAACCATCAATAGGAGATAATTAAGGAGTAATAAAACCTAAGTAGACACATCTTTAAATCATCATACGAGCACACAATAATTAGACATAGACTACCCTCACCTTAGTTAATTAGATAATTAGATAATAGCCTAATCGGTAAAAATACCAACCCCCCAAAGATTCGTACCTTTCCATTTCCTAAAAAAACATAAAAAGATAAAAAAAATAATCTTCCTCAACCCCAACCTTAGCGTAGTAACTCCTCACTAGCATTCCTATTCCCCTAGAGAACGATATCAATTCCTGTGGCTTACCCTAATACTACACTACAACGATTAGGTTCACTGCCTAGGGTGTTGAAAAACTTGCTCGACGAAAAGGAAGTTCCTTTGACCCCGAACGACACGTGTAGCGTTATCAAAGTCCAACATTAAAATGAAACATAAGCCAAAGTACTAATTAATGTTGTCATTGATATACTAAGAATAAACAAAAGATAAAATTATCTAATAGTAGTATATTTTTTTGTCTATTAATATTCACGATTCATAACTAGACACTTGTATTTGCTTTTATATATAAAGCAAGTAAGCAACATCACTGGTCTAAGATATCGTTGTTACAAATAATCACAACTTTATTTACCATATAAAAGTCCTTCAAGAGTATATTAAATAATTCTTTATGAAGTAAATCCTTATAATTAGAATAATATTCAAATTAGCCCTTAGTTACTTATATAAATTTAATATAAAAAGATATATATATATACTAAGGCTTGATAAAAGATCGAGCCAAGCTATCAAAAGCTTAAGCTTGGCTTGTTATATGTTTCGAGCCAATTTATTGGGATTGAGCTTGGGCTTGAGCTTGATAAAAGCTTGGCTTGATCGAGTCAAGCTCGAGTTGCTTAATAAAAGCTTGGCTTGATTGCAGCCCTACTCCCACCCCAAAAGTTGTAGCAACTAGTATAAAATATTATAGGTGATACGCTTACACATCGCGTTCGGGATCAAATGAACTTCCTTTTCGTCGAACAAGTTTTTCAACACCCTAGGCAATGAACCTAATCGTTGTAGTGTAGTATTAGGGTAAGTCACGGGTATTGATATCGTTCTATAGGGGAATAGGAATGCTAGTGAGAAGTTACTACGCTAAGGTTGGGGTTGAGGAAGATTATTTTTTTTTATCTTTTTATGTTTTTTAGGAAATGGAAAGGTACGAATCTCGAGGTTTGGATTTGGGGGTTGGTATTTCTACCGATTACTTCTACTATCTAATTATCTAAGCTAAGGTGAGGGTAGTCTATGTCTATTGTTGTGTGCTCATATGATGATTAAAAATGTATTTGCTTAGGCTTTATTACTCCCTAGTTATCTCCTATTGATGGTTGAATTGTCACGTCCTTATTCTTAATCGCGTTGTGTCTCTAAGGTCGTAGGGTATGCGTTTATCCCTAACTCTTTGAAGCTACCAAAGATTAATGACTACAAAATCTCTAGGATTTATAAACTTTAAATCTAAGGTATTCTTTGGATGTATAGCCTACAATTACTCTAGGTGATTATAAACTAAGGTTCAACAAAGATTAATCAAGCATTAACAACACAACGAATGACCTATCGCAATATTAGGTCAATCACAATTAAGATAGGAGACAACCAATCAATATTCAATAACTAAGTTTCATATTACCTAAGCAAACACACAAGTAAATTAGCCGGACATGGGGAACATGCAAGCATACACACAATCAATTGAAGACATAATTAAATTTAATAAAGTAAAACACTTATCTTGATGTAAGATAGGGTATGGAACCCTAAAATACTGTACAAGACAGCCTTGGTCCGGTTTAGGTTTTTACTCCACAAAACTACACACTGAAAACTAAAAAATTCGGTTTCTATATATAAGGTTACAACTGCGACAGCGTCACCCTTTAGTTTGTGACGCCGTCGGGTCGCCGTCATTAGGGTTTCGTCTTGGCCACGTTATCATTCTGACGGCGTTACCTTATGTCTGTGACGCCGTCGCCTTGAGTCTCTGACGCCGTCTGGATCAAATCTAGGCCGTCTAAGCTGCGACGCCCTACTCTTTTAAAACCTGATGCCGTCACTTGTAAATAAGCAATTTGGCTACTGAGTCGTCACAAAACTTGTTCCGACGGCGTCACAAGTATAACCTGACGCCGCCCCATTCATTTTCAGCAGCGTGAGTGTCTCGATTCTTGACTTTGGTCATTTTCTTCGTATATTCGCTCCTTTTCGTCCGAATAAGTGTCATTCCAGCAATTTGCTTTCAAGATACCTAAAAAGTGAAAATGAACGATATTAAGTAATAACGGATACAAAAGTGATCAAATAAGGGCTTTAACGACCCCTCAAAAAGGTACATTTTAAAACCTTATCAATAGGTTTTAGAGGCAGGGTCGGAGCCTGAAACGTCTTCTGCCATTATTCTGGTCGGGAAAAATGACGGAGGGAGAAGATGGTGAAAGTGAGATTGTGACTTTTGACTTTTGTGGATCTGATAAAGCGGGTATCAATGAGTTTCTTAATAACATATTTATTTGTATAAACTAGGCCCTTTATTGTTTTTGATTGAAAACTATACCCCTTATAAAATAGTTACAATGAATAACCAAAATTTATCACTTCTTACCAAAATAACATGTCAACGTATATAAGTTATGGATATAATTGAAGAGATTATAAATTTATAAATGTACTGTAATAATTTATGTTGATGTGTAATATTGTTTAAAAATTGCTTCATATTCTCTAAATATTGATTCTTTCATGTTTGAAATTTGAAATCCAGATTATCAATTATGAGTTCTGATTTTATGTATTCGAGATTTTAGACTTAATCTTAATAGTATTACTTTTTGTTAGTTTTATTATATATGAGTTTATCTTTCTATAGTACGTGACTATGTGAACACTTTATGGTTACAAAGATCTTCATCTGTAAATTCGGCCCCCGAAGATAAATGTTCAAGTTCCGCCATTGGCCTAATTTAACATGTGTGAATATATGAACCACTAGCGTACATGTCGACCAGTTTTAGACAATGATAGACCACGTGCAGCGCATGCATGTATGTTGATAATTGTACTGATTTAGTACATTTTCATAGTTCAATCATTTCACTCACCAAGCAACACTGATAATGCGCAAATATTTAGTAGAGGTCAATATTTCAGAAAGCACAGATTCTTATGTCGTTACACTTCATTTTGGTGAGTTTAACTTTTTCTTATATGTTGTTGCCATAATTTAATAGGTGTAAATATATGCACCACAACTGTACATGATTAACTGGTTTTACACAATGATAGACCAATTACAACGGTTGCATGTATGTTAATTGATGCACTGGCTTAGTATACGAACATCATTTTCACATAATTATTTTCATTACGTATTCACCCTATATATGTTTTCTTTTCTTTTTAATAGTTGTATCAATGCATTTTTGTAGTCTATAATTCCTATATATGTGCATTATTTTCATTATGTATGCATCTTATATATGTTTTTTTTTTCATTTTTTTTAAATAGTTGTATCAATGCATTTTGTAGTGTAGAATTCCTGTATATGTGTATAGCGTAATCATTTAAGTTGATACAGTGTTCGGCTTTTTTTTTACTGTGTAGATGTAAATGTGCAAACCATCACTTGACAGTCATAATGCACAAACGTTTACTAGAGGTCAGTCGTTATACAAGTTTACTTTCACCCAGCTTTCGGTCTAGGATATGTCGTTATTTCTTTATAAGTTTTATTTTCGGAAGACCTATTATGATGGTTGAAATTAATTTACCGTTATAAGAAATTTTATGTGTATATAGCAACTTTAGTATCAAGTAGTCGCATGTACAAGACGATACTGTGTGGTGGTGTAGTATCGTGTGGTAGTGTAATAGAATAGCAATCATGTGTAAAAGAATCCATGTATATAATAACAATATTCTTTTCACTTTTGTTAAAGACATGTTGAATCTTTAAACACATATGTTGTGCCAACTAATGTCTACGTCTAAACTTACTTTTGATATATAATATGATGTTTAATACCATGTTTAAAGTTCGTTATGACAGCAGTATCCACATATGTGTGCAGTCATATGACCGGCATGAGGCTTAATGTGTATGTGGAAAACTAGAAGGGGGGGGGGGGGGGTTGAATAGTTTTACCGATTAAAACTTCGTTTTAAAAATATTTAGATCGACTTATGTCAATCTATTTAGATGTATATGTTGGACGTTGATAGATATATATGTAAGTATGTAATGTAAAGGTAAAGAGTAAGAAACATAAAACCACGACACAAGTATTTATAGTGGTTCGGCTACAAGGACACCTTCCTTGCCCTACTCCACTCCCCGAGTTACCTACTCGAGAGTTCGTAATCACTACACGACACAACTCCTTATGGCGGAGAAGCCTTCACAACGTCGCCTACTCTTTTTCCGGTACAAGGCTAGACACCGGGTTCTTCCACAAGGTAGAACCACACCTATCACAACGCTGCCTACACTTTATCCGGTACAAGGCTAGATATCGAGTTCCATTACAAAGGAGGAACTACTACCCAACACTACACAACACAATATCCCAAAGGAGACCCACTCCTTATTACAACATCATCAAGGATATCAATATCCTTGGATACAACATATCTCTATTTGTACATCGATACACCATATCGATTGTACATTCTTGGCATCCTTCACTAATACCTTTGACTTGACCTTTTTGGCATCCTTCACTAATGCCTTTGAAACGGACGTTCGACACCTTTCACTAATGCCTTCGTCTTGACTCTTTTGGCATCCTTCACTGATGCCTTTGACACGGACGTTAAGCACCTTTCACTAATGCCTACGACACGGACGTTAAGCACCTTTAACTAATGTCTTCGTCTTGACCCTCTTGACATCCTTCACTAATGCCTTTGACACAACACTTCTAATGGGGAAGAAAGAACTATCAACAAGAGAACCTTAGTAGTCTTGATGATGACGAAGCATGGCAACTCATGGACTTGAGCTTGCTAGACTTCAAGAGGTGGTGATCTCGTTGTTAATACAAATAAGCCGTAAAAATGTTTATTTATATTTTACGGTCTTCTAATGTTTTGTCGATAACAAACGTAAAATCATTTTAACGAAAAAAATAAAATACGTAAATGGTTTGAACTAATAGTTTCTAACATATTCACATTTTCACATAAAACACTAAAACAAGTATAAGTGATTTTATGATTTAATATTACATATATACAACAACTAGTGTTTACATATTTGGGTAAAATATACACATAACTAGTATGTAGTATATTGGGTAATATAAATGGGTAGAAACCTAAGTATCATAACCCATTGGGAAAATACATTTAATGTAGTTAGGTACAACCCAAACCCATGACCCATGGAGCTTGACCCATAACCCATTGCATGACATCATGCTTATATGATATATGGATAATATCCATAACCCATGGTATTGACCCATACATACATTGAACCCTTGGTGAGCACTAAAAAGATACATTGTATCTAGAAAGAAAACCATGGATCAACCCATAACCCATAACCAAAAATACCGATGGGCAAAGAGGAGCGTCCCACGGACCCCTAGCTTTGTGCTAGCCGGATCCCTTGTGGGAGGGATCCGCGGGATCCGTAGAACAGTAGAAAAATTCCTCTATAAATAGAGAGCCATTTCTTCCTTTCTACTCACCACTTTACATACATACTTCCCCAAGTATTATAACCCTCTAACCTCAGATCCAAGTGATCTATGTAGTTTGTCTTTTGTTTTTGTGTGATCTTCTAGGTTCCTCTTAAAGGCAAGATCACCACTTCTTGAAGACGAGCAAGCTCAAGTCCATGAGTTGCCATGCTTCGTCATCATCAAGATAACTAAGGTTCTCTTGTTGATAGTTCTTACTTTCTCCATAGATGTTGGGTTGAAGGCATTAGTGAAGAATGCCGAAAGTGTCAAGATGAAAGCATTAGTGAAAGGTTCTCATCATCCGTGTCAAAGCATTAGTGAAGAATGCTAAAGGTGTCAAGACGAAGGCATTAGTGAAGGGTGCCAAGCGTTGTGTCTAAGGCATTAGTGAAGGATGCCGAAGAATCAAATCAAGTCGCATTTGGGAAGAATGCCTAGGTCGTATAATCGATGAGGTGCATCGTTATACATATAAGTATTTGTTTATTTCCAAGGATGGTGATATCCTTGATGGTATTGTAACAAGGAGTGGATCTCCTTGATATTAGGTGTTGTGTTGTGAAGGGTAGTAGTTCTTCCATAGTAATGGGACTAGGTGGTTAGCCTAGTACCTAATAAAGGGTAGGCGATGTTGTGATAGGATTAGTTCTCCTTGGTGTGAAAGAACTCGGTGGTTAGCCTAGCACCGTATAAAGGGTAAGCGACGTTATGTAGGTGTGGTTCGCCTTGGTGTGAAAGAACTCGGTATTTAGCTTTGTACCAGAAAAAGGTGTAAGCGACGTTGTGAAGGCTTCTCCGCCATAAGGAGTTGGTGTAGTGTTTACGAACTCTCGAGTAGGTGACTCGGGGAGTGGAGTAGGGCAAGGAAGGTGTCCTTGTAGCTGAACCACTATAAATACTTGTGTCGTGGTGATGTGCTTCTTACTCTTTATCTTTCATTACACGTTTATATATCTATCTATCAATGTCCAACATAAACAACCAAATAGATTGACATAAGTCGATCTAAATATTTAAAAGAAGTTTTAAATTGGTAAAACTATTCAACCCCCCTTCTAGTTTTCCACAATTGGTACCAGAGCTTCGTTACCAAGTCTTTTAAAAGTATATTGTACTTTGAAAACTTGATACGATCCGTGTATGTTTGAAAACTACAAAGAAGGGAATTTCTTAAAACAAAAAGTCATATTTTTAGAAATTATCGTTTTTTAAATGTTGGATACTGATAGATCATTCTAACATTTTCTTTTAAGAAATCTTCATACTAGAATTCTTCCAATGACTTCGTTCTATCCGAAGAAAAAGAAGTCAACACCGAAAGAAGAATACAAAGTGACCATAACTTGCTTTTCCAAAATACAATTAAGTATTTTTAAAGCTTATGAAGTTTTTCGCATCCATGGTTTCTAAAACCATACAAAATGAATATGGCAAAGGTATCTTCTCTTAGTTACAATTAGTTGGTCAAAAACATGCTAATTGTTTGTGGATAAAATGGTGATATATGCTTATCTCTTATAATAAGCATAATATGAAAAGTATTTTGTTGATTTTTTTTCTTTAAAGTTTTGTTGTTAGATATCTTGTTAATCAAGCTTGAATAAAGGTAAAAATGGGTAATATAACTTCAGTAAAAAGTCTACAAAGGTTAAACCTTTTCGTCGGGTCAAAATATACATTTTTGTATTTCTGTGTCAGATCTGCGGATCCCTCAGTTTACACTGGACGGATCCCTCAAGCAAGGGATCCGTGGTACAGAAGACAGTTTTTGTCTGAATTTCAAAAATTCATAACTAATTAACCGTAAGTCGTTAGAAGTCGTGCCACCTATCGTTTTAAAGGTATTTGAGTCTACTTTCATTTCAAAATGATTTCATAAACTGATTCAAAACAATAATTTACAGAATCATTGATTTATAATAGAAAGTCATTTTTCAGTCATAACTTTTGCACAAACTTTTGATCTAATTGGAGACGGATGTTTTCGTCCTTGAATAACAATGTGCCCTCTTTTGAAATTAAGGTTTTGATCATATTTATAAAAGAAACTAATCAAGCTTGATATACATGTTTATATTTAACACAAAGCGATGAAAAGAACTTTCGTATGCTATGCTAAATGATAAATTATCTTCCTTTCATTACTTGATTATTTGCTTATCTCAAATAGTTTTTGTGCTTGTTTGATTGAATAACATATGTGGTTTTCTTACCTTGCTATTCATTCTCTTGCTTGTCGATTTAGTAATTTTCTACTAATCAATGTGCTACTTGAAGGAGTGTTTGGGATAACATCTAGTTGTGTCAAAAATGTTAGTTTTATAAGTTGAAAAATGTTTAAAACATATAACACACCAAATGGCTTTTTGATTGAGTTTGTCATGTGTGCAATATAAATGTTTTATGTGCTTATATGATTTCTTGATTTCATATTTTCTTGTATCGTTTTCTAAAAACAACAAGAATGTACATCGGATCATAACCTACACTTGTGTTGATGATGTACTCTCCCGTTTTCCTTTTCATGATCGCTCTCCAAGCTTCATAGTAGGATTGACAACTTGATTATTTCATCCGATATACTCAAGTAAATTATTTTGCAACGCAAATATAATTGTTCATATCCGAAAGTCCAAACTCTAGCTTTCCAACAACATATGTTGAACTAGCTCATCCAACCATTTTTTTTGTTCACCATATGGACAACTTTTAATTATTTCTTTTTACACCTTCGTCACCTTAGTTGTTTCAAGTATAATATTAATAAAAACGAAGCAAAGTATCATCATTGTTACTCTTCGATAGGCCATTGTAGGAATATAAATTTTTCTAACTTGAGAATGAATACCGGAGAACTTATTGCACTAGAAACTCAATTTGACCTAACGGTTGAATTGCTTCCTTGATGGAAGTTGGGTATGTGGAATCACCCGTAAAAATGGTCGTGTTTAGCCATAATTAAGCACCGCTAGTAATAGTCTCATATTCATTCTCTCACTTGAGAAATCTATACTCCTATGTTTTCTTAAAGTAAGTTTACAATGGAAATACTTTGCGTTGTCTTAGGATTACTAATCAAATAAGCTGTAAAATTGATTTTTTATAGTTAATCACAACCACTTTCCTCATCAAGTGATTATCTTGCCTTGATCGAGAAGAGCTACATGACTTCACGGATGAAGTTCATTGTATGCTAATCACCATCCGTAATGACTATACATAGCTCATTGCTTCCGTTGACCAAAACAACAACTCCGGATGAAGTATAGGATTTTCTTGAACTAGCACCTCACAACTCTATTGTCGTGAATACTATCAATTACTCTTTTCTTTCTTGACATATACCTTGCACGCCATTGTTAATACAAACGATTTACTAATCTAGATCGTATATATGTTTTGAGTTTCTTGAATAGTGCTTGTTAAGTTTGATAAACCTCTTTGTTATTTGTGAGCTCGATCTCATTTGATATATTAGTATTAGAACCTCTTAAACTTGAAATATGATGCATTGTCAAAGTCATTGCATACCTTTTGTAAAGGTTCTGCTTAGCAGATAGACGGATCCCAAAATTTGTGCTTGACGGATCCCTACTCTTAGGGAACCGTGGGATCCGGCAAACAGAAAATGCAATTGCAATCATTGTATTTCAATCATGTCCTTAGAACACCTCAGACTAAGCTAAATATAGTGTCTTAAGGCAAATTAAGTCCTTATCAAGTTAAGTAGATCCTTTCCTACTCAACTCACCTAGATCATACTCAAGACGCTTGTAGATCTATAGTTTTCACTTAAACCCATTACTCTTCCGCTCTCTAGATCACTCATCATTCTCACATGATCCCTCACATCTAGTAATAGAAATCTTTCGAATATGGCAAAATTGATCATAAATCATCCTTACCTCAAAATTGATCAAAGTTGATCAAATTCTAGTTTTCCCATCTCAAAGCCTTTAGGATATTTTCCAAAACACTATCCCAAGTCACAACCTGATCTCTAGGATCATTTAGCTTCAATTGACACTCTCATCTTTAGTGTCATCCTTGCTCATTCATTGGTACTCATGAAAGTTCCAATTTCTTCCATAAAAAGCAATCATTTGCTATAACACTCATTACTCTTGATCATTCAAGTGTACCCTCATCTTAGGAACTTAGGAGGACTGAAACACTCAAGGTAATATAGATCTTAGATCTTAGAAACATCATTTCCATTCTTTCATAGCTGCTGAGAGCCGGATCCCTAGGATTAGCCTAGACGGATCCCTATGAGGAGGGAACCGTGGGATCCGGATGACAGTCTATGTCAAATCTTGCTAAAACAATCATTTCAACTCATCTTTCTAACTCAAACACTCCATCTCATCTTAAATGAGTTTCTAGATCAGTACAAACTCTGAAGTTGACTCTTGTGCATGATAATCATCACATTCCAAAGGATATTAGAGGCTTAAGTCTTGAATGCACTTGCTAAATCCTTCCCTTTATAAGTCATATTGTTAGAATCCCTTAGTCATCAAACACAACATAATTTTCAGCATTTAGAAACCTTTTCCTTAGTCATTTCATCATGAGGAAAGCTCCTAGTGCTAACTCATCCACCCAAGAACCACCCATGAAAAAGGCGCGTGTTATACATGAAATCTCTTCAACCGAATCATCTCCGGTCAAGCCAACAAATGATAGGATCCTTCCTCATCCAATCAAACCAATTCCTAAAAGGATAGTACCCACAAAACTACTTATGCCAAACACCACCATACCTCCTAGGCCAAACAATATCATTTCCACTAAACCATCACCATTGGTTCCTAGAGCTATTTCATTTACATCCCCACTATCATCACCACACCTCTACAATTTAGAGGACTTGCCTCCTAGGCCGTCTCATCCGCTTCCACCGACAACATTTTTCTCATTAGGAGGAATAATGGTACAAAATCAAGGTGTTGAGTCAACACTTGCTCCGGCTTCCTTTTCGCCGTTTCCATCATATAATCCAATTTGGATTATGAGAAATCATCAAAGTCAACCACCCGACCATATGGAAGTGGACACTTCTCTATCACCACCATCATTCTTAGTCGAGCCATTCTCAAATGCGCCTCCACCAATCCCTCCATCGTTTGAAGCTCCACAAGCCGCTTCACTTGATCCTTCACATCAAGCCATTTCATTTCTTCCACCACCACTACCTAGCCATGACAAAGATTGCTATCATTGTCAACGTGTTGAAAGTTTGATACATGAAGTACGAGAAGACCAACGTTTCATGTTCTATCATCTCCTCGAACGTTTCGACGAGATTAAACCTAAACAAAACTCGAGCTAGAAGATTTTAGTGGTGTCCTAGCATCAAGCGATAGTTGGTTTAGAAATTCCTAGTCATGTATTTTCTTATTTTCTTAGTTTTTAGAGTCATGTATATCATAACTCTAGTTTTATTAAATGGAATTACATGCTACTTGTTATTTTGTTGAGCATATGATTACTTTGTATTCATATCTCATTTTTGTGATAACATTACTTGTTATATCACCTTTGCTGAAATTAATCAGCTAATACGGATCCCTCAGAATTGCCTAGACGGATCCCTATTAAGAGGGAACCGTGGGATCCGTGAGATAGAAAGCTTTCTTTCTACTAACTTGAACCACATTTGCAGGAAATTGTGAATTATACTTGCTTTCTAACTTTTGTTTTGTAGTTATTCAATTTACACATGAAGACTTTGACATCCTAAAGCTAGGGGGAGCTTTATGTCAAAGCAATACATTGCAAATTACTTGCAATACTAGGTTTACATTTCATGACATCCCCTTGCAATATTGCAATCATCAAGGGGGAGTACATTTGTCATTTAGACGAAATCTTTTGCAAACTTACTTGCAAACAAACTAGATTAGTATCACTTTCTTGACGCCCTTACATAGGGATGGACTCGTCAAGGGGGAGTAAATACGAGATCCGTTCCCGTTACTTGCTCTCTATTCCTTTTTTATTTTTATTTCTTTCACATGTTTTTCTTAAAAACAATGTGTTGCTTTCTTTCGACGCTCTTTTTGTTTCGACAAAAAGGGGGAGAAGAAAGTAGAACTACAAATTCAAACTTTTACGAATTTTAGCTTTTCCTTAAAATAATTTTATGTTTTGTCATCAACAAAAAGGGGGAGATTGTTAATACAAATAAGCCGTAAAAACGTTTATTTATATTTTACGGTCTTCTAATGTTTTGTCGATAACAAACGTAAAATCATTTTAACGAAACAAATAAAATACGTAAATGGTTTGAACTAATAGTTTCTAACATATTCACATTTTCACATAAAACACTAAAACAAGTATAAGTGATTTTATGATTTAATATTACATATGTACAACAACTAGTGTTTACATATTTGGGTAAAATATACACATAACTAGTATGTAATATATTGTGTAATATAAATGGGTAGAAACCTAAGTATCATAACCCATTGGGCAAATACATTTAATGTAGTTGGGTATAACCCAAAGCCCATGACCCATGGAGCTTGACCCATAACCCATTGCATGACATCATGCTTATATCATATATGGATAATATCCATAACCCATGGTATTGACCCATACCCAATGTCTAAATACATTGAACCCTTGGTGAGCACTCAAAAGATACATTGTATCTAGAAAGATAACCATGGATCAACCCATAACCCATAACCAAAAATACCCATGGGCAAAGAGGAGCGTCCCACGGATCCCTAGCTTTGTGCTAGCCGGATCCTTTGTGGGAGGGATCCGCGGGATCCGGGGAACAGTATAAAAATTCCTCTATAAATAGAGAGTCATTTATTCCTTTCTACTCACCACTAGATGCCGAAGGCATTAGTGAAGGGTGCCAAGCATTGTGTCTAAGGCATTAGTGAAGGATGCCGAAGAATCAAATCAAGTCGCATTTGGGAAGAATTCCTAGGTCGTATAATCGATGAGGTGCATCGTTATACATATAAGTATTTGTTTATTTCCAAGGATGGTGATATCCTTGATGATATTGTAACAAGGAGTGGATCTCCTTGATATTAGGTGTTGTGTTGTGAAGGGTAGTAGTTCCTCCATAGTAATGGGACTAGGTGCTTAGCCTAGTACCTAATAAAGGGTAGGCGACGTTGTGATAGGATTAGTTCTCCTTGGTGTGAAAGAACTCGGTGGTTAGCCTAGCACCGTATAAAGGGTAGGCGACGTTGTGTAGGTGTGGTTCGCCTTGGTGTGAAAGAACTCGGTATTTAGCTTTGTACCGGAAAAAGGTGTAAGCGACGTTGTGAAGGCTTCTCCGCCATAAGGAGTTGGTGTAGTGTTTACGAACTCTCGAGTAGGTGACTCGGGGAGTGGAGTAGGGCAAGGAAGGTGTCCTTGTAGCCGAACCACTATAAATACTTGTGTCGTGGTGATGTGCTTCTTACTCTTTATCTTTCATTACACGTTTATATATCTATCTATCAATGTCCAACATAAACAACCAAATAGATTGACATAAGTCGATCTAAATATTTAAAAGAAGTTTTAAATTGGTAAAACTATTCAACCCTCCCTTCTAGTTTTCCACACTCGCCTTTAAGAGGAACCTAGATAATCACACAAAAACAAACACAAACTACATAGAAAGATCCTTTGGATATGAGGTTAGAAGGTTTACAATACTTGGAGAAAGTATGTGTAGGAGTGACACTCTAAAATGAAGAAATGACTCACTATTTATAGAAGAAAATAAGCTACTGTTCCACGGATCCCTTACTTGAGGGATCCGTCCAGTGTAAACTGGGGGAACCGTGGGGCGCTCCTCTTTGCCCATGGGTTTTGGGTCATGCATCATGGTTATGGGTCATGGGTCCTAGACTTTGGACCATGGGTATCCAAGTGGATACAATGTATCTAGTAGGTGCAATGCATCTAGTCCATGGGTCATGGGTTAACTCCATGGGTCATGGATAATATCCATTTATGACTTATGCATGATGTCATGCAATGGGCTATGGGTTATGCTCCATGAGTATGGGTCATGGACTTTGAGTTATACCCAACTACATTCAATGTATTTGGTCAATGGGTCAAATACTTAAACTTCTACCCATTATAATACATACTAAGTATAATATACTACATACTAGTTATGTGTATATTTTACCCAAATATGTAAACACTAGTTGTACATATGTATTACTAAATCATGAAAACACTATTATTACTTGTTTGGTGTTCTAAGTGAAAATGTAAATGTGTTAGTAAACTATTGGCTCAAACCATTTACGTATTTTATTTGTTTCGTTAAAATGATTTTACGTTTGTTATCGACAAAACATTAGAAGATCGTAAAATATAAATAAACATTTTTACGGCTTATTTGTATTAACAGTGTACCAAACCACACCCACTTTTGTTTACACGTTTTATTTGATATGTAACACAAAAACCAGCCTACTTTCTACTTAAAAAAATATACGTGCAATAATCAACGCCGTGAACCAATGTCCCGCCACAACACGGCGAACCACCGCCCACCTCGTTTATACAAATGATCAATGGCTAATGCTATATCAGTCCCCACCGCAAATCACATGTTTAAAGATTACCAATTCATTTGTTTTTAGATGCTAACATGTGCAAGCTACTCTGATAGCCGTTACCAATAAGATTCTCTCGATTTATTATTATTCATTCACAATAATCTAGATAAAATAAGTACGTATGATATTATAAACCTGTTAAATAAACATTAGAATAACATAGTAAATGCATGGAAAAATGATCATCCAGGGATGTTGACAAGTTAGCAATGAATCATCAAGATTACATTTCATATTAAGCAAATTACAACAATGTAAACATTTGAATACACTAAGTTACATGAACTAGGGGTACTCGCCATGGTATATAGTGTCGCACACCACAGTCGTAAAAAAATGAGAGCTAATGTAGAAAGTATACACAAAATGTATGTATTTTTATTTCTATCCCAATTTATGTCGATTAAATTAACGGAAAAAAAAAGAAGGGTACTCACAAGAGATGATGGGAAAAACAAAACAAAAGCTGATAGCAGCCCTAACCAAACATTCGGGGTAAGGCTACCTGCCTTTATGCCAACCATCTCACAAGACTACTACGACAGAAGATACATTTTTTGCAGAAAAAAAAAGAGATAATTTAAGTTAAATAGAAAATGTAAAAGAACCTATACTTTCATTGTACAAACATGATGGCATTGTATCATTTTAGATTTCAAGCCATCATTCTCTTCTCGTTTTTGACGACTTAAGTCGTCACATGAAGTAACTGAGAGCCTTCTTTTTTCTTGATCCTCCTTCCCCGTAGAGCTCATTCCATTGCACAAGCTCATTCATGTTTGAAGACTCTGAGGACACGCTCGCACAAACCTGGTAACAAATGGCCATTGTTGTATGTTTACTATTGGTTAGACAAATATTTAACATAGGGTCTTTGTTTAACACTTTGACCAAATTACTATTGAATGAGTTGACTCAGGTTACGTTGATCTCTAATGGAGTAATGGGTCATCAAATGAGTCAAAAGGATTGAAAGTTGCAGAAGGTTATATTTAGTGCCAAATAATCTAAGTTATTGTTATCAGATTTGAGACACTGTTTATATATAAAAAAGAAAAAAAGAAATTGTCAGGTCAAACTCAACCGGTTTTAATCCATTACCCAACCTGCTCAATGACTAAAGGTGCATGCATCATTGTTGCTTACACGATTCATAGGTTGTCTTATTACTCATAAGAAAATTGCAATGATTCAATTTTGCAGAAAGAGTACAAATTAAGATGACCTATGTGTCTATTATAATAGTCAAAAAATATATTTACATACGACTGGGTCCATGAACTTTCTTTATTTCTCTTGATTTTAAGCCTATCTTAGATGCATGACAGATATCATATATTTTAATTTATTGAATATGTCTCTAATAGGATGTTGTAATTTTCATGGGTCCTGAAGTAGGGAATGTGTTTTTACCTGTTCATGAGCAAATTTAAAGTCCTCCAAGTTTAAAGGCCGAATATCAGAACTTTCACTTAGAGCTGGAGCAGGTTTGCCTTCTGCTATAGCTGCAGCATGTTCCTGTCATCAAACCAAAAAGTATGTTACAAGTGCCCTCATAGAGAAAGCCAATTAAAAAAAATCATATGCTTACAAAGACATTGTGCGTTTTATTTTCATCATTAAATTTATAATATTTCGTCCCACAAGATAATTGCAATAACATTTGAAAAACATGTTCATTCTTCCTCCACTAAAGAATAAACACACGTGTTTTTGCTAGAAGCATACTACTCAAGACCGACACATTTTGGGTAAAATAATGTGACGAATAGCAGGTCGAGCCCGGTGGTTTATGGGTAAATATAGTATTACTAGTTACAGGTTCAAACAGGTCACACCAGGTTAGGTTAACCCAAAACACGTTTGTCAATAGATTTGAATCTTCTTATAAATAATTCCTGTCAAGTATAATTACAAAAACCATGTTTTTCAACAATAATAGTATATAAACTGATATGGAAGGTTTGATGCATTATAAGTGACTTTGGACCCATTTCTTTTTAAGCTTAAAATTTAAACTTTTACTCGTTGACCCATTTAAAATAGCAAGGCTTGGATCAAGTGGTTAACACCCTTGCCTCTAGAGACAGACGTCAAGGGTTCGATCCTTACTCCTTGCAAGGCCGGAGATCCTTTTCTACCTTTGGTAGAACGGGAAGCAGCCTCTCTACCTTTGGTAGGGGTAGGGCTGTCTACATCTCAACCTCCCCCATACACCGTGGAAGACGGTATCGGGACCCATAACCCATGGAAGACGGTATTGGGAGTTACTTTACTTTTACTTTGTACCCATTTAAGATATATCATAATCTGAAACACCCTTTCATGAGTAAAATGCTCAAAATCGACACTTCTACAAAATATGTATACCTTCTTCTCCTTCTCTAGGATCTCTCTAATTGGACGGTGTGCAGCAGTTACACATAGATTCTGCAATATAAAAAATAGGAGACATAAGATCACTTCTAGCATTTCCCCCTAACCTATATATAAAAAAGGGTATAAAAACTGAACCTTAAGGTCACTTCCAGAATACCCCTCGGTCATGTTTGCCACTGCATCCAAATCCATATCTGGAGATAAGTCTTCCTTTGCTAGTATAACCTTTAAGATCTTTGCTCTATTAGGAGCATCTGGTAAATTCACCATCAATCTGCAAAAAGGGAATACAATGAAAAATCAGTAGCATATAAATTCCATTGCAGAAAGATCAAAAGATTAAAGGTCAATGATCAAATTATTTAAGGGTTTAAGATCAAACAGTCCAAGGTAGAAAGGTCAAAGGTAAAATGTCAGAAAGATATAGGTAGGCTGACTTTACCTTCGCGGAAGTCTTCTAATCACTGCCTCATCAAGATCAAAAGGTCTATTTGTGGCCGCAAGTACAAGAACTCGTTCTGTATCTTTTGTACGCAAACCGTCCCAATTCACCATGAATTCGTTTTTCATTTTACGCATGGCTTCATGTTCTCCGGGATTTTCCCTCCGTCCCAACATGCTGTCCACCTTTTAACAGTAATTAAATTACAGTTAATAATCACAGAATTCAAAACAACATAAAATCACGGGTGTCAATAAGGACAGGTCCAACGGGATAAAGATCAAATGACTAGAGCCGGCCAGTCAGGTACGGTTAACCCACAAACATTGTCATATGTTTTAACTTTCAATACTTATTAATTTACGTGTCACTAGTTATTAACAAAAAACATTCATTTCTATAATTTAAATCCTTAAATACTACAAGTATGACTTATGAGGTTGTAGGAATCCAGAATAGAACTTGGCCGACTTTCACCTTATCTATAAGAAAATATTTGACACATTTGAGATGAGATCACAACCCAAATTGACTCATATAAATAGGTCAAAACTGCTACCTCTAATTCAAACAGAAAAACAAAGAGGTAAAATATCACAATATCTTACTTCGTCCACAAAGACAACACTCGGAGAAATTTTGCTAGCAAGTGTAAACACGGCCTTGACATACTTCTCACCTTCGCCAAACCACTGAGTAAGAAACATGTGAAAATAGAAGTGAGAAAAGCCATGTTAAAGGAAGCATTTCACACTTATTTGCAGACAATTATAAGAATTTACCTTTGATGTGATGCTTGACATGGATATATTTATGAAGTTAGCACCAGCTTCTGTAGCCACAGCCTTAGCCAGCATTGTCTTTCCCGTTCCAGGAGGCCCAAAAAGAAGAATTCCCTTGCAAGGCTGTAATTGAAACACTAAAATTAGACCTCGAATGCTCCAAATACACATCCAACTTCATATATTCAACATACTTAGCAAGATAGGCGTGTTGAATAATGGGTCAACACAGGTTTGGGCGATGGGCCTGGTTAGGTTGACCGGGTCCAAATAAAAGGATTCTGGAAGTTATATGCATTAGAAACAGACTTTGGGCCACTCTCAAATCTCAATGCATTCGACCTGGTCCCCTTTTAGCTAAACTTTTTAATCTGAGCAATTTGGGATGAAACGTAATTTAAATACACATATTCATAAGCAAATTGGCCAATATCGTCTTATAGCCATGAGGGATAAGTATGCACAAGGGCAAGAACATGATTTGAAGAAGGAATAAATCTATGTATATGAAAACCAGAAACTCAATAGGCAAGGATAAACAACCACTAGTTGTGAAGCATAATAATACCTTGGTTAACTGACCCTTGCAAAAAAGCTCGGGTCTTTGTAGAGGGAGCATCACCAACTCTTTTAATGTATCCTTCACCTTTTCAAGTGCTCCAATATCGTCAAAAGTTACTCCAATATCACTAGGAGGTATGACATCAGCTAGAAGCCTTTTCTCAAAATCATTTTCCGTCACAACATCCTACTCGTGTATAAAAATAATGTCAGCAAATTTAGGCATGCAACGGTTTCAACAATTTATAAGCATGTACTATACATATCTACAATGGCTAGGAATCACTAAAATCACCTTGAGGGACTTCTTCAAACTCTTGGATTCGTTTTGAGTAGAATGAAGAATTTCAATACCATACTGTATACTACCAGAAGATAAAAAGAAAATTAAATTAATGGTTACATACCCCATATGTTTTTTATTTCTTATATACCTACGCAGCTTTTCATTTGTCCCGTTCTAACAGTTGTACACCTCTTTGTACATCTGAGTCATTTAAAAATGACTTTGTCACCCATTTGGGTTAGTTTGTAGCCTGTATTCTTTAATATTGTCATGGAGAACTTAACATTATATACATATCAAAAATATTTCTGGCGTTTTTGTGATTAACATAATTATTTATGGATTTTCAAATTTTTTTGCTGCAAAGATAGATAAACAGTAGACAAAGCCATCTTCCAATAATTCATTATGTACAAAAATCAGTACGGTCGCTCAAACGGGACAAATAAATAAGTACGTTGGTATATAAAAATAAACAATCAAATAAAGAAGAAAAAAAGTAGGAGAAATACCTCTCATTTGAAAGAACAAGTTTTGCATCTGGATCAGCTTTAGCATGTTGCATCAAATGATGGCTTAAAGCCCATCCGACAACTTTCTCAGCACCTTCAATACAATGCCAAAATATCTATTAAGTTTTCTTTACACAGTTTCTCTTAAAAGTATCCTATTTGAAGATTCAACGCGAAAAAGTTAAACGTTTCTAAGTATTTCTTGTAATAGAGAGAAAGATTGAGCATACCTTCATTTGTAAGCAACTGATCCTTGATGCACAATGTTTCCAGGCCATCACATTCTAATCCAATCCGTTTAAGGACCTGCCATCATTATTTTCAGATCATTATGACCGTTACTGTGATATCCCATAAGAATTAAATCAACTGCTGTTTGTAGGTCCCACAAACTAATAACACTTCTTGTTTCTAGAAAATTTTAAGTCAAAATAACTAATTGCCCCATATGCATGCCTGTCGAAGTGATCCATCCAGGGTAATTTCACATTCTTGCAAAGAATATTTAAAGAATTTGGAGAAATAAATATGAATATACTATCAAATCCCTATCGGCAAGTCCCACCAAATTGGGTATTTCCTTATATCGAGAAATAGTTTCAAGTCAAAATAACCCTACTTGCCCTTATAGGCATCAGTATGAATGCAACCAAACCATTCTCGCCTCATATTGTTGCAAAGGGTATTTAAGACATTCTGGAGAAAAGAATATGAATGTACTATCAATGCTCCTATCTCTTTCATAGGAAGTATCTATTCACACCATTGACTAAAAATCTATAGTAAAATATCAGATTGCATAAATGATATAGCAGCCTTGATACGAGAAAAGGCTGATCATCTAATTATTTCAAAGGATGGAACAAACATGCAACATTAATAATGATGAAAGTTGCTCACATTACGTAAATTAAACAGATTTCCCTTCATCTTTAGAGTTTCAGCATCTTGGTCCAATTGTTGCTTCCAAGTAGCAACAAGGTTCTCATCCTGCACAAGCTCACAAATAAAGTCATGACATAATACTAAAGATAGCAAATTCAACACATTTACGGCAAACAGGCAGACCTGGGTAACACTTTGCCTCTAAAGGGTCAAATGGATTAAAAAAACTGATTAGTATGGAAAGTGTCTTGCGGATCGAACGGGTCAAAAATTAGTGAAAACATATTCAGATGCATAAACCTCCTAAAGTGTTCAATATATATTAGTATTTTAGAACATTAACTATGTGTAAGATTCAAGAAAGAAATAACAAAAAAGTGCTCGTAGTTGACCCGACTCAACCCGTCCTGATCATTTTGACGAACACGCACTACATTCCCACTATGTCATCTCTACAAAAATAAAAAAAATAAAAATAAAAATGAGGGAGTAGGTAAAAAACCTGAGGCACTTGAATGGCCACTTTATTAGGAAATAATCTTGTTAAAAGCTTAGTCGCCTTGGGAACTTCCTTCCCTCTCTCATGCAGTCTCCCAAAACTATCCTGCAATAAGAGATGATCAAAAGCATTAGGCTTTTCATGATGTTTTATGGGCTGACAGTGGGTGCTGATATATACAATAAATGCACCTTCACTACAAATGCAAAAGTGTTAACCCTACACTAATGCAAAAAAGTGTTCACATATATATAAGACATCACAAAGAAAGTTCATTAGACTACAAATACTTGTAGTGCTCGTTTTTCAAGCATTGCGCCACCAAGGTTTCACATAATTCCCACGCGTTAGAAGTTTTATCCTCGTAAATATATTTTTTCATACAAGAGAAACTACTTCAGCTATGATTATGTAATCAAATACTTGGGTGGAAGTGTCAAAGATTTAAAAGAATAAGTTATGTTTGTAAGTTCAAGATTTTCACGGGATAACTATCTAAATAACACAATTATCTTGTGCATCAAACAGAACATACAGTGAGCAGTTCTGCAGGGAGTTTATTCATTTATTAAACGGACTGAAATAAACAAGATTTTATGTTCGCTTAACTAAATGAAAAAACATGAAAGGTGTCTCCTTCATTCGTCTGCATTCATGAACATTCAATAATTTGTTTGGTAAGGTCCATTTATGTCTGTCTGTCTATGCTTGTTCATGTCCATTCGTTATACCCATAGGTTGTAAGTGTATTAAATGCTTAGAAATATCACAGTTAAACTAAAATGAATGTATGAGTTCAACTATACGCAGTTCAATTACAACCTTACATTGACGGGCAACTAGGTCCTGCACCTCTTTTACTAACTAGTGTTTTATTCTAAGACAACATGTTATTGCACAGTGAAACTTACAAGCAGCATTCATTGCTTTCGTAATTTCAGAATAATATTAGGTAAATGAGACATGCCGGTCTATGAAACTAACACTCAGGATGATGGAGTAAGTTTTGACTTGTAAAAAAAATCAATAAACACATGAATAAACAAACAAAGTAATATATAGCCCTTACCGCCGGGAAAGCCAAGTCAAGTAGAGCAGTCTGATTGCTGCCAAATTTTGTGAAAACCAACCCACCAGAATGTGACTGCAATAAAAGAAAAAGGAAATTCAGTTATCAACAAAGATAATTTAATACACCTCCAAATTGAGTCCAAAAACCAAAAAAAAAAGGCGGAAGAAGATAAAACCAAAGTGTGGTGGACTGTTAAAATCCCTATGCCTTTTTTTTCAAGTAACTGATAAATGCCCATATGAACCCATAAGATACATAGACATGACTGTAAATTCCTTTCTTACAACTCAAAAGGGAAAAGGAACTTTAACAAATTTCATTTAATTATGCCCTAAAGCAACTTATTACTTTTGCAAGTGCTTACATGCAACTTAACTGTGCAACCATTATGTTTTGCAACTAGAGGCGAATTTTCTAGTCATGAGTGTTGACAAGTGATGGTCACAAAGTGAAAATTTTATATATTAAGAAACAGGCAACCATGTCACTTGATTTGAGACGGCGGTAGCTAATGTGCAAAAAAAAAGTCTTAAGAAACTATTCTCCATTGTGCATTTCATATGCTGCTGCAACATGCCATTGGCAACTGTATAGCAATGACGTACAATATCCAACAATAACTACTAGTATTATTTATCTAATACGAAGATTTTTTTTTATATTGGTGCATCTCTACGGATGCATGCTAATTTGAGGAATCCCACAAGATATGTAATGTTTGTGATAAGGAGTCTTCATGCACACAATCATTATTAATCTTCTGGGATACAAGTTTCCCATATGTGCACGTGTCAGCAATGGACGCTGTAATTCTGTAAAAACTGTTACGCTAGAAAATCCACTGATGAACAAGATTTATAACCCATGATGAACGCGCGCGTTCAACTTATATAAATTTGTTCTTAAGACACGATTTCTCATCATTGTTACAAATTTAGTAAATCAATGCCCTTTTAAGCGTTTTTGTGCTTTCAAAGATAATAGTGCGGTTTATTTGATCACAATCCTATATATTTTTATACGAAAAGTTCATCAATGCCCTTTTTAACGCTTTTTACGCTAGTAGTGCTTTTTACTTGATACCCGTTCTTATATACATAAATATGTGTACATATGCTAAGGCTCAACAACCATCACAAATAGATGGTATTATTAGGATAATTACCTTTTCTTTGCGGTTGTCGGTTTGAGATTGTGAACCAATGACGACAACATTGTCTGGGAGCTTTTCTAAACTAGATTTAAAAGTTGAATATGATTCTGAGCTCCCAACAATGGATTTTTCAGCGTCTTTCATGAACAATATAAAAGGAACATTTCTACTCTCACTGGTTACAACCTGGCAAACAACACAGTATGGTCAAACAAGGTACTAATATAAGGAATAAAGAACAAACTTTTTTCCAGAAAAGAAACCTACCTCAAACAGCGTGCTAATGAGTAACTTATCCAGATCGTCCACACCCGATGAATCCAATCGAAGTTCATTAGCTGGTAGAAAGATTTAGGGGGAAAAAAGAAGCAATGTCATGGGGGCAACAAACGCAAGGGAAAAACAAGTTGTGCTTCAAGTTTCTGAGCAAATGGAATTTACCAGAGCAGAAGTATCCATAACCCCCATCACACAGTCCACCAAGGTCAACACCATCAGGAACGAGTTTATCAAATTTTACACCAATTTTTGCGAGAAGATTGTCTTCAAAAGGTAGAAGAACCCTCCCACGAGCCCCCGATGATGGACCCCTAAGGTGAAGAGAACATAGCAACCATGAAAACATATGCGAAGAAAAATATATTCCACAAGCAAATATGAGAACATGTTTAAAAAATCACCTAACTGATGCTCTTAATAAGTAGGATTATTTGCATAAATTACCAACATACTTTTTCATTTGTCATTGAACTATTTTGGGCCATTTTGTAGCAGAAGAAAACCCGTTAAAATCAGATTTCAAAAATTATGATTATAATAACAAAGGATGTAGAACTTATAATGTGTTGCTTTTGTATATAATGTGATATTTTGTATAAAATTGGTGTGGGTTACAAAATGTCAAAATGACCCAAACTTGACACAACCCCATTTTTTGAAGATTCGGATGTACCAAAAAACTGTACGACGACCAAAACAAGACAAACAAAAATTACACTAATATTAAATGCAAATAACCCTAACAAATTAAAAGAACTTACAGAAGAGCCCAAGAGTTTTACCTTGAAGTAGATGAAGAAGGGTGTACGCCTCCGGAACCAGAACCTATAAATTTTACTCTGTCCCCTACACTTGTGCTTATCATTTACTAAAAGGAAATAGAACGCATACAGATGAAAATTAAGAAATTACAGTTTAAAATAATATACCCAATTTGAATGCTGAGCTCTTGGAGGTTCCTGCCACGGGCGTTGTAACGTCAACCTCCATTTTCTCTGGTGATTCAAGGGGGGAGTCAGAAATAATATTTTCTATTCGCAAAACTACATCAAGTTCAGTAGAGGTAGGGGTGCTTGTTGACAAAGTAGTGGGCTCAGGACTTTGCTTAGGAACATTGCTTGGGCTTACTTCTTTCAATAGCTCAGCCTTCGTTGATAAACCCTATAAAATTAACCATATAATTCATTATTTCGATAGCTAAAATTCTATAATAGATAATTTGTAAATATGCGACAGATAAAATCTTACACCCAAAAACGAATGGCTATCGAAAATAAGCAATTTAGCCCCATAATAATGAGCAAGTGCCTTTGCCAGCGTCTCCTGGTATATTTCAGATCCTGAAAAAAATAATTAATAGATGAAGTAAAATCCAATAATAACTTCTATCCAACCATATAAGTATGGCTTAAAGCATACCTGCAGGACCCGAAAGCAAGATTCTCGGGTTCACTGTAGGAAGATCAGAAGCGTATTTAACTTGGTCTCTATGCTTCAAGTGTATATAGGAAGCTGCAATGAGCACGTTTTTGGTATTCTCACTGCGTAAGGAAGCCGAAAAGACATAGATTAACAAATACATAAAAGGAAACATGACCAAAGTCAAATTATTTGTATAAATGAAGCCAAATGTTAACTCCAGTTACATATAGTTAGTGGGTGTAAAACCTTAAATAATATGGGAAGTCGTCAAAAGAAACATCAACTTTACGTCCATCAATAATTCCTGCAAGAATCTCTTCCTTAAACATTGCAGATCTTACCGACGATCCTGGTGCTGATGCAGTCAATGAATCCCGGGCCTGCTCCATTGTTTTCGATGCCTTTAATGAAAATATACTTACCTCTTATGTATGATGTACAAGTAATTTTTCAGAGAGAAAAAAACTACACAGAAAACTTACATTTTCTGTTTCGATTATATTAGGGTCTGGATTGCCAATAGGTGTGGATTTGCTTGTAGCTCCAATTTCAGCTGCACTATCGTTACCAGTATTTGTAGCTGAATTTACTTCTAGACCATCGACATCATCGTCATGATTTTGATGACGAATCTCCGGTCCGAAATAAAGTTTAGGGACAGTTTGAGACATAGGTCGCAAACGAGATAAATCTTGTCTTAAACTTGACAAAGATGCCAATATTGAAGCACCTGCAACTGCTGATGAATCCCCTGTACGTCTTTCAGTAAGGAGTGCTTTCAGGTCTCTACCATGACTGGATTTATGCGTTTTTAACAAGCCATCGTCTGGAAGTTGTTGGAAAATCTATTGGAATAGAAATTAAGGACATACAGAATATATAAATACTGATAGGAATAACACATTGCAGAAAGGCATTGCATTAGGAGGTGTTGGATGAGCGTCTTTATGTCTTTTGATGTGTCTTTTGTGATATTATCTAATTATTGCACTTGAATCCACAAATAATCAAGCAAGTGTTTGGCAAACCATTTAAAATAAGTGACTAGCATTCTCCGGACAGAAACTGCAATTTTAAAAAAGCATATTAAGACCTGTTTTATAAGCGGCATTTTGTAAACACAAAATTTGTTCTGCAAACGCAATCCCAAACAACCCCCTAGAGTGAATCTGATTAGCTTAGAGTGAATCTGATTTTGCCAAACACTCAATAGGGCTGATTATCCGGATCCAAATATACCATATCATATAATCATGGAACACATATCCAAACACCCCTCTAACATTGATTTTCTTAATTGTCAAGCAAAGGATACATAAGCGTGATTCCCGTGAGAGCCAAAAACGACTTCATCTCCTGACTTTAAAACACATGTTGTTCCCTTTTTAATAGTCTTCCCATTAACATGCACCGATCCTTTGCCTCCTTTGCTTTCAAGCACAGCAACAGAACTTCCTTCGCGCTAATCATGTCGACAAATAGTAAGTATTCATACTGCAAGTAGACAATCTGGAGTTTATCTCCAAAAATCCTATGAACCATGTGTACTATTTTTCCTTGTAATGTACATGAATCCCTAAATAGAAGCAATGGTTGTACGAAATATGAAATATTACTCGTTACCTCATTAAGCTTGATAATGCAAAGATTTGTGCTTATATCCTTTATATCCTTGATCAAAAGATTAGCATTTTTGCTTGATCCGACTACAAAGCTTGTTGCATAAACAGTCATTGTCTGGTTCTGCAATAAACAATGCATTTTCTCTCGTAACATATAATCATAAACCCTTTTATGATTTATTTATTCATATAACTACTCATTTTTAAGGTGAAAAACTAACCAGTGAGGATTGAGCTAGAAGCTTGCACCAAGGTGTAGCTGTCTCACAGCTCTGATTTTGCGGCTTCCATGAAGTAAATGAACTCCGCGGCTTGTCTGCTAAAACTGGCACTGACGCTGCATAGCAACCAATAAAAGTCTCGATCAGTTCAATTTCTTACCAAAAAGAAAATGATAAGCTACATTAATATATGGCACTAACATTAAAATATGTCCTGCAAGGCCTGTTTTCTTTTGGCAAAAATGCCAAGACAGAAACCAGATATGCCTAATTTGACTATCTCATCAACATTGAGTGAAAGTTCAAGTTGCGTAGAATTTGGAGTGAAAGTTCAATTCTCACAAATTTAGAGTGAAATTGCGATGAAAGGTAACTGGTTTGGGATAATTATATATTTATATCTGTCATAAATTTAATTTTTACTCCTAAATTTGTCAAAAAAATTGAACTTTTACTCCTAGTGATCAACAAGAAAACTTCTGGCTCATCACATAGTCAAATTGGCTACTTTTCTCGGCAATTTTCCTGGAAAAAAGATGGAGCTCAGTTCCTTCGGAAAAGGTAAAACTGTTGGCTCAAAATAGAGGTTGGTAATTAAACTGAACTAACAACGCCTTCACAGCTAAAAAAGAAAAACATAACCTTTTCAGGAATGCTCAGTGCTTTCAAAGCCCTATCTTTTCCGTTAGATTAAAGCTCTAAAACCTTTGCGGTATAGGAAACCCGTATAACATAATCAAGAATACATTTTGACTTCTACACTCCTTTATTACCATTCATAACTAATATCATTTCTAAACCCTAACGACTTCCATAACTGCACGATTGAATTGACATGAAAGGTAACTAATTTTGGGTTCTCTATATTTGTTATCAAATTACAATTTTAATCCTGGTGACCAAGGAGAAAACTTCTTGCTCATCACATTGTCAAATTGCCTACTTTTCTTGGCACTTTTACTAAAAAAGAAATGGAACTCCGATTCCTTCCGAAATGGTAAAATCGTTGACACAAAGAAGGGGTTGATCATTAAATTGAAGTTATAACCCCTTCACAGGTAAAACAAAAACATAAACTAATTAAGAAATGCTCCAAAAGCCCAATCTTGTTTCGTTAAATTAAAGCTCTAAAAAAATTAATAATCAAGGACACATTTTGACTTCTACACTCCCTAATTACTATTCATAATTCATAACTACTATCATTTCTAAACCCTAACGACTTCCTTAACTGCACGATTGAATTGACATGAAAGGTGACTAATTTTGGGTTCTTTATATTTGTCATCAAATTACAATATTAATCCTAGTGACCAAGGAGAAAACTTCTTGCTCACCACATTGTCAAATTGCCTACTTTTCTTGGCACTTTTACTAAAAAAGAAATAGAAGTCCGATACCTTCGGAAATGGTAAAATTGTTGACTCAAATAAGGGGTTGATCACTAAATTGAAGTTATAACGCCTTCACAGGTAAAACAAAAACATAAACTATTCAAGAAGTGCTCCAAAAGCCCAATCTTTTTTCGTTAAATTAAAGCTCTAAAAAATTACAATCAAGGACACATTTTGACTTCTACACTCCCTAATTACTATTCATTCATAATTCATAACTACTATCATTTCTAAACCCTAACGACTTCCGTAACTAAACTCGCGTTCACTTGATCAAATCCATACAGTAACCACCACAATCACAACTAATTAATCTCAACAATGCACATGCCCCCAAAGCCCTATATAATTCATTGAACTAAAGTCCTTAGTCCTTTTAGATATATAATTATACACATAAACAATCACGAATACATTTTGATTTCTACACTCCCTCGTTATTAATACTATTCATACCTAATTTCATTTCTAAACTCTCGAGTTCCGTAAATACACTCATGTTTAGTTGATCAAATTCATTTATTCATAAAGGACCGCAATCACAACTAAATAATCTGAACAATGCAAAACAGCAAATAATTTATAGCGCCTTCACATGTAAAAAAACATAAAGTTTTTCAGCAATGCTACCAAAGCCCTATCTATGACCTAGAGAGTTCTACACCCCCTTGTCGCATTTTGACGTCTACACTCCCGCGTTATTACCATTCATACCTAATTTCATTTCTAAACCCTCGAGTTCCGTAACTACACTCGTGTTTAGTTGATCAAATTCATTTCTTCATAAAGGACAGCAATCACTACTGATTAATCTGAACAATGCAAAAGAACAAATAATTAATAACGCCTTCACAGGTAAAAAAAAACGTGAAGTTTTTCAGCAATGCTGCCAAAGCCCTATCATTACATTTTGACTTCTACACTCCCTCGTTATTACTATTCATACATAATTTCATTTCTAAACCCTCGATTTCTGTAACTATACTCATGTTTAGTTGATCAAATTCATTTATTCATTAAGGACCGCGATCACAGCTGATTAATCTGAACAACGCAAAACAACAAATAATTTATAACGCCTTCACCAGTAAAAAAAACCATAAAGTTTTTCAGCAATGCTACCAAAGCCCTATCGTTACATTTTGACTTCTACACTCCCTCGTTATTACTATTCATAACTATTTTCATTTCTAAACCCTAGATATTTCCGCAACTACACTCGTACATAAATTGCTCGAACTCATACATAAACTTATAACATCACACCAATTCACATTTTGACTTGTACACTCCCTCGTTATTACTATTCATAGCTAAATTTCATTTCTAAACCCTAGAGATTTCCACAACAACTACACACGTATTTAATTGCTCAAACTCATACATAAACAAACTACCACAACAACATTCACAAAACACAATTGATTAATTCAAACAATGCATAACAACAAACAACTTATAAAAACATTCACACCAATTCACATGCAACAAATTCACATAATCCACCAATAAACCGCAACAACTCACCTTGCAAAACCGGAATCGTCGGAACCGGAGTCACAACAGAAGCAGAAGCAGCATCAGCAGCAGCAGCAACAGGTGCCTCTTCAGCAACATTCTCATTCTCCACCCGATCCACCTCTTTCGCCGAGCTCAATTCCTCCTCCGATTTATTATCCACCACACCTCCATTCTCAACCTACAAAAAAAAAACCAATCCAAAACACATAAATTTATAAAAAAAAAAAACACGCAATTAAATCAATAACGCATCCAATTACGCGTAAACTAAATCAATATAAGTTCTCAACCTTCTGCCGCTTAGGAGACGGGGGAGGTGGGGGTTTATTTTCTGAAGAAGATGACGATCTTTTATTATTGTTATTGTTATTGTTATTATTGTTAGGGTTGTTGTTGTTATTTGGGATGGATCCACTGCGACGCGTTGACACCATATCTCTCTGTGTGTTCTTCTCTCTTTTGTTTTTGTTTGTTGTTATTTAGAGAGAGAAACCGAATGGAGAAGAAAGGGAATAATAATAATTTTATTATTTTTTTTAGAAATGATAAAAAGGAAGGGAGGAGATATATAAGCATTTTTTTAAGTAGTAGACGTTAGATTTACTAGTTTAGTTTTGTTTATCTTGTTTGTTGTACTTTGAGTACTTTGTGTTTTTTGGAAACTTTGGTCTCTGCCACTTTCGTTTGTTTCATGATTTTACTAGGAGGAATTCATTTGCACATTTTCATTGATTATTGGGACATTGTTTGTATGTATTACAGTAAATATTTACGTAAAAGCTAAAAATACGTAATATATTTTTTGAAATATACAAAGTTACGCAATATACTTTATAAATTGTCAATATAACCTAAATACTTTCAAATTTTGACCCAAGCTCGCTAACTTTTCACCTGAATTGACTAATGTACCCTTATCTTCTTCCCAATTCAATTTGTTCTTGAATTTATATTTATTTTTAAATGATATTCATAGTTTTCCGGGTTTCATTCAAATATTCTTTATAAATATCATATCATATCTTTTACTAACTTCCAAACAAACACATATTTCCATCACCGCTTTAATATTTATCCCGAAATCAACGTTTATCTATTCCTTCGATCTGTTTATCCCCAAATACCCATTAAATATGTATCCCCATATATAATGGGTGTTATATGGACTTCTTAATCGATTTCTTATCTAATCGATTTCTTAACACGCATGAAATAATCGATTTCTTATATAATCGTGGTGATGAACCCATATATAATCTATTTCTTATATAATTGTGGTGATGAACCCATATATAATCGATATCCCCTAACACCCATTAAATCATGTTGTAATCGATAGACAGATTGATTTCCACACAAAATCTATTTATCCCCAATTATATTGTGGTGATGGGCCTGTATATATATATATATATATATATATATATATATATATATATATATATATATATATATATATATATATATATATATATATATATTAAATAAATACTTGGTTAGTGGTGATGGAGCTTGTAAACGTAAGTAAACATGAAGTTGAAATTAATGGCCTTTAATGGAGCTTGGTTCTTTTCAGACCTTTAATGGGTCCATCACCACGATATAATGAAAGGTAAGTTAACATGAAGTTTTGGTTAGATTTGTGGTAAACGTAAGTAAATTTGGTTTAGTTGGATTTTTGTTTATTGGGTTTTGGTTCTTTTCAGTTAATTCATGCTAATTGTATAAATATGAAGTTGAAATAATAAAATATTTTGGTTTTTGGAATTTTAGTGGCCGGAATCTGGAATTTTAGTGAATATCATTTAAAAATAAATATAAATTCAAGAACAAATTCAATTAGGAAGAAGATAAGGGTACTTTAGTCAATTCAGGTGAAAAGTTAGCGAGTTTGGGTCAAAATTTGAAAGTATTTAGGTTATATCGACAATTTACAAAGTATGTTGCGTAGCTCTGTAAATTTCAAAAAATATGATACGTATCTTTAGCTTTCCTAAATACTTTTATAGTATTTATATTCTATTTCAGCTGCTTATATATTAGAGTGTTCAAATACTTTTTCGAAGTGTGTAAATCATCTCTCATTAAGTAATTACTATTTTTAAGCTTTAGAAAAGGGGCAAATCACTTGAAAATGTAGTTAACTTACCATTTTTTGTGGTTGTATGTATCTATCTTTTTTTTTTCACATTCTATCAACCTCCATCGTTAGTCATTTCTGTGTACCCGTTAACAAAAATCCCTGCACCGTTAGTCCTTTATACTAACGACCGTTAATAAATAACTTAATATTTTGTTATCTTACCCTAAACTTGCATCGTTGGTCTTTTATACTAACACTCGTTAAAAAATAACTTAAAATTTAGTTTCTTACGTTTTTGTCCAATTTTTTCACGTTTTCGTCCGTTTTTACATGTTTTTTTTCGTTTTAACACGTTTTCATCCGTTTTTATACGTTTTTGTTTGTATTTGCACGTTTTCGTCTGTTTTTACACGTTTTCATCCGTTTTAACACGTTTTTCACGTTTTCATCCGTTCTAACACGTATTTATTTGTGTTTACACGTTTTCGTCCGTTTTTACACGTTTTCGTTCGTTTTAACACGTTTTCGTCCGTTCTTACACGTTTTCGTCACCTTTAACACGTTTTCGTCCGTTTTTTCATGTTTTCATCCGTTTTACATGTTTTCATCCGTTTTTACACGTTTTATCCGTATTTGCACGTTTTCGTTCGTTTTTACACGTTTTCATCAGTTTTAACACATTTTTATCCGTGTTTACACGTCTTCGTCCATTTTTACACGTTTTCGTTCGTTTTAACACGTTTTCGTCTGTTCTTACACGTTTTCGTCACCTTTAACATTTTTTCGTCCGTTTTTACATGTTTTTGTTCGTATTTGCACGTTTTCATTCGTTTTTACATGTTTTCATCTGATTTATCACATTTTCGTCCATTTTTTCACCTTTTCATCCATCTTTACTCGTTTTTATCCGTTTTTACACGTTTTCATCCGTTTTTGCAAGTTTTCGTTCATTTTTACATGCTTTCATCCGTTTATACACGTTTTCATCCATTTTTGCACCTTTTCATCTGTTTTTGTATGCTTTCGTCTATTTTTACACGTTTTCGTCCGTTTTACACATTTTTCGTCCGTTTTACAAGTATTTGTACGTTTTTGCACGTTTTTATCCGTTTTTGCACGTGGAGGAAAACATGGAACAACGGATGAAAAACGTGTAAAAACATGTAAAAACGTGTGAAAACGTCAAAAAATGCAACAAAACGTGCAAAAACATATGAAAGCACTAAAAACGTACGAAAACGTGTAAAAATGAACGAAAACGTGCAAAAAACGGACGAAAATGTGTAAAACGAATGAAAACAGGTCGAAACGGATGAAAACGTGAAAAAATTGACGAAAACGTGTTAAAACAGACGAAAACGTGTTAAAACGAAAGAAAACGTGTAAATACAGATGAAAACGTGCAAAAACAAATGAAAACGTGTAAAATTGGATGAAAACGTGAAAAAATGGACGAAAATGTGTTAAAACGGATGAAAACGTGTTAAAACGGACGAAAATGTGTTAAAACGGACGAAAACGTGTAAATACAGACGAAAACGTGCAAAAACGAATGAAAACGTGTAAAAACGGATGAAACCGTGAAAAAACAGACAAAAACGTGTTAAAACGGACGAAAACATGTAGAAACGGATGAAAACGTGAAAAAATGGCCGAAAACGTGTTTAAACGGACGAAAACCTGTAAATACAGACGAAAACGTGTAAAAACGGACGAAAACGTGTAACAACGGATGAAAACGTGAAAAAACGGACGAAAACGTTTAAAAACGAATGAAAATGTGTAAAAAGGGATGAAAACGTGAAAAAAACAGACGAAAACGTGTTAAAACGAACGAAAACGTGTAAAAGCGGACGAAAACGTGAAAAAAACGGACGGCAACGTAAGAAAATCAAATTTTAAGTTATTTTCTAATGATCGTTGGTATAAAGGACCAACGATGCAAGTTTTGCGTAAGATAACCAAATTTTAAGTTATTTATTAATGGTCGTTAGTATAAAGGACTAACGATGCAGGGTTTTTTGGTAACGGGTACACAGAAAGGACTAACGATGGAGGTTTAGTGATAGAATGTGAAAAAAAAAAAGATAGATACGTACAACCATAAAAATTGGCAAGTTAACTACATTTTCAAGTGATTTGCCCGTTAGAAAAGTATTAGTGTGGTATTTGTGTATTTTAACAGTAGGAAAAACGTGATTAAATTTTCTATCGAGAAGTTTTTGTTGATTGACTATGTGTTTTTCGTGAAAATAATTTTAGGGGTAAAGAGAGATAGATATTGGTAGTTTTTAAATGTGAAAATGTTTTGCCACAATTTTATATTTTATGTCAATAGATATTGATATTTTGTTAAAATTTGAAAACATTTACAAACTTTTAAGGGGCAATTGCATATATCCTTTCAAAAGCTCAAAATTGCGTATATATCAAACTTAAACTTATAATTGCATATATATATTTCATAAATCTCAAAATTTACATATATATTAACTTAAGCCTAAATGGATCAAGTTGGAAAAGTCTATTTAACTGAAGGTAGATACGACGTATACTTAGACGAATATGAAGACCATTGCATGACTTTAAAGAATACGCCGTATGGTTTTCTTCCATACGACGTATATGAAACCTTGGTCAACATAAAAGATCTGACTTATTCTGCTCCAGATACGCCGCATGACATCCAAGAAATACGACGTATTAACTTGAAGACTTCACCAAGACATTCCAAGATTACGAAGAAGAGATACGTTGTATGTACATTGAAGATACGTCGTATCCTATGACGGTATATGAATATTCCAGAATATAATAATCTTAGACCTCACACGAAGTTACCTAAATACGGCATATCAAGTAAACTGATATGTCGTATCGATGCCGTTTCCAAAAACTATAAATAGTGGTCGATTGTTTCATTTGACATACATAATATACCACCACCAGAACCCTAAAACCGAACAGAAGGTGTGGCCACACAAAGAAATAATCATAAGGATCAGAAGCATAAGAAGGCCTTGCAAGTGCGTAATTACATAGGGAGATTCGCTTAATCGTAGTGGTACTCTTTAATCGTTTGGTTAGCATGCCTTTTCTTTCATTAGATTCGTATTAAATATACTACTTTCATTCACGAGTATATGATGTTTTATTGGTTTTAATGTTTGTGTGTAAGCATTGATACCTCCTGTTTATCGTGGCTTGTTGTGTCATCCACCTCACACAATTACTTCATTAACATCGTTTGCATAGTTAATGTAAGCCCAAAAGGCATAAATAATTTAAAGACTAAAATACACCTTTGGTCCCTAAACTTAGCAAAATGCTTCGCGATGGGACAAAACTCGGCGTTATCATCGCCAGAGGTCCAAACCTTGGCCTTTAAATGCCAAACTCGTCCCTTGACCAAGATTGGCATAGTCAAACCTAATTTTCTAGGGTATAATAGACCATTCACATTTTTGACCCAACCTTCAACCCAGGGACCAATTGTGAGTATGGCTACTAGCCGTTTCTTCCCTGATATGCTTGCATTTAATTTCACGGGAACCAATACACCCACCCAACAAACAACTTTACCAATCATAATACACCATTATCCAGAAACGTTAAACTCAAAATCGAAATCAAGAATATAAATCCTCATTTCCAGAACTCAAAAGACCAACCCAACTTCCAACAAAACCATGTCGATCGATCGTATTAGCAACATGCCAGATGAAGTGATCACTAACATTTTGAATCGGTTGCCTTTGTTAGAAGCGGTGAGAACCTCTAGTTTAGCGTGAAACTGGAGGTCTAAGTGGACTTTGCTCTCTGATGTCATAGTTTATGAGGATTTATTTTATTATTTAACATATGAGTTTGATGGGAGGCTTGTTACTAGATTCTTAAATCGGCTTATGGGTCGAATAAGAAAGTTTGTCTTCGCTGTAGAGCCAAGATCAATGATTGGAATAGACAACTTTCATTATGAAGAGATTCATGAGTGGCTCTTGTTTTTGGCTGAGCATGGAATTGAGGAGCTGATTATTACAAACTGGTATGGTGACCCAGTTACGTTCCCAACCCAACTTTACTCTCGTAGTGAGTTGAAACATCTGGTACTTCATGTTTGTTCTTTGGCTTCTCTAGAATATTTTCATGGCTTTCCAAATCTACTGAGCTTAGAATTGTTTCATGTCAATTTTCTAAGCGGTACACTTTATTGCTGGTTGTCCCTCACTTGAGTCTCTTAAAATGAATCGTCCTAGTACAAACGAGATGAGACTAAGGGATATTGCAAATGTTAGGAATTTGAGGAAGTTAGATTTGAGATTTGGTCGTTATAATGTTGTGACGACAATCACAACATCCAATATCTTTCAGCTGACAAGAATTCAAAATCTTGAGACCCTTACATTGGATTTTGATGATTGCACGGTAGGAACAATTTTAGTTTTACACTTATGATTTTACAATGTTAAAGAAATGTGTAACAGTAATGACATTTAATCTTTATAACTTGTTGTAGTTGATACGGGAAGCTAATTCTAGGATGAATGTGCCCTTTCTATCCCTGATTAAACTTAAGCTGTCTTATGTCGATTTTGGGAATATTGTTATGTTATCGTTCATCATTGAAATGATTCGTGGATGTCCAAATTTGGAAATGCTGGATACCAGAGTAAGTGTTTTGGAGTAATGCATATGTAGCAAATAAACATTCCTAAATTTCCATGTTTGAGTAGACAGAAACACGCTTAGTGTTCTACCTTTGGAAAATTTTCCCAATGTTGTAGACAGAAACACATTCAGCCATGGCAAGCTACAGACTATAGTGTTTCGAGCTTTTCCCAGAACATAGCATGAATTAACTTTAATAAAGTTTATACTTGCGTGTTCCCGGTCCCTAAAGTCAATGAATATCAGGCTCAGCGATAGGAGTCGTGATGGGAATGAAAATATCAAGAACAACTGGGAGTTGGCTAGAAAGCTGTTGAAACTCCACCGAGCTTTCCCCACAGCCGTGGTAGAATTATTTGAGTGGTTGTAGTTTATGTATGGGTTGAATACCCTATGACAATTAATGTTGCAAAATAGTATTTTGGTACACTATTTGTTTATATGGTTTGGTTAAAATTAGCTTGTTCATATGTTGTTGTTTGTGCGTATTGTAGGTGATGCAAGTTTGACAATCAAAAGTCAAACTTTCATTTAGCATTTTAATTTGATTGTGGCAATTTGATTGTAGGTAGTATTTGCAATTTGACTATGTAAAGTCAAAATTGCAAAACCATTACTCAATAATTGACTATGTAAAGTCAAAATTGCAAAACCATTACTCAATATTTGTTTTGGAGTTATTGATAATTTGATATGTTTTAGAAGTTTGACTTAACAAAGTCAAACTTCTAATGGTTTTGTGTTGTTTAATCTTCAACCAAGTTGTAGTATACGTAAGTTGGCAACTTGAGGGACCAATTGTGTATTCTAAAGTGATTATTGGGCGGGAGTTTTAAGTATGACAACAGCAACCAAGACAAATTCAGGGACCGAGTGTGAAAAAAAAGTAACTATTAGACCCTTGACCGTCTCTTACCGGAGACGATATTAACTAGTGCACACCAAACGATAAACTCATCCACCACTTTTTCCACACACAAAAAAAAAATTCCAATGGCAGATTTCCCAATTTTGAATGAACTCATGGAGGTTGCTGATTCATCAAATTTGAATGATCGTATGGCTATCTGGTTTGAACAAGAGGTTGCCCAAGAAGGGATTCTGAAGAAGCTAGTTCTTCAGTGCATTCAGCATCTGAAGACAGGAATCATGAAGCGTAGGGAGCTGATAGAAGAGAATGAAGCTCTGGGACCTCGGGGAATTGCGCTTGACTGTGTGGATGCGCTGACGAAAATCCAGTCGAGGCACACACACCAACTTGCCCAACTCATACAAATTGTTGGTGAAACAGATGAAGCTATTCGTTTTAACCAAGATTTTGTTAAGAAAATGGCTGAACATAATGCCTGAATTTTGGGTTTTCCATGGGGGTAGATAAAGGCAGTCTTTTGGGTGATAGTTTTGGGAATATAGGTTGCTAAAAAGGGTATGTAAATTGGCTTTGATGTAGTTGTTTATGATCTTTAACAGACTTTATTAATGATAAAATATCATCTTGGTTATGTGTTGTTTAATCGGTTCTTGTATTGTGATATTGGGTGTATTTAAGTCTAATTAGTATCAACAAAACCAAACATCCCCTTGTATCAGCAAAACCAAACAACCCCTTTTAATAGCAAAACTTTAATCAGCAAAACCAAACACCCCCTTGTATCAGCAAAAGCAAAGGCAATGGTTTAAAAAGATGTGTTGAAAATGCAAATACTATAGCACTAAATCATAATGTATCACCAAACATCCCCTTGTATCAGTTAAACCAAACAGCCCCTTTTATCAGCAAAAGTTGTTACAGCAAAACCAAACACCCCCGTATCAGCAAAATTAGAGGCAGTGGTTTAAAAATACGGGGTTGAAAATTCAAACGCTTTAGCAGTAAACAACAATGTATTAACAATGGTGTATTGTAACATCTTGAATTTTGACTTACCCAAGTCAAACAAACTTATGAAAGGCAACAAATTGTAACTTACTATTGTGGTATGACTTGGGTAAGTCAAACCTATTAAGAAATGCAAAACGATTTCAAACACAATTACTTAAATAAGAACCCAATTTTTTATTCATCGATTTCATGTTCTCGAGAACTACAAATGTTTACTATTATCTAAACATACACTTAGCTATACCCACAACTTTCCCTATCATCGTTTTCCTTCTTTTCCTTCCTTTCCTTAAGATATTTAAACAAAATTTACAGATTTTTAATCCTTTCTCCCAAATCGTTAAACTTTGATAACAAGATGTCAGCCTATTCCTTCTCCTTCTTAACACCCAAACCCTTTTCATTTGGGCAGTCTGCTTTCCTCAACGAACCCAACAAAGCCTTCCCCTTATCGTTTTGGGCCATTATTGTTTTTTTTTGCTTTGGGTAGAATGTGTGTTGATTGTATTTTAGGGTTCAATGTTGGTCGTTGCCGATACATATATGGTTGAAGGTTGGGTTACATTTTAACTATGTTGGGTCAAAAATGTGAATGGTATATTATACCCTCGAAGGAAATCCAGAAAATTAGGTTTGACTATGCCAATCCTGGTCAAGGGACGAGTTTGGCATTTAAAGGCCAAGGTTTGGACCTATGGCGATGATAACGCCGAGTTTTGTCCCATCGCGAAGCGTTTTGCCAAGTTTAGGGACCAACGGTGTATTTTAGTCTAATTTAAAAGTATCATTAAGGAAAGCTTAACACGGATTTCTAATTAGTCGTGACAAGGCTTTTACAAGAAATCTAGGAATTCAGTACACTACACAATAAGCAGCCACAGAGAAAGTGCATATTTAATACTCATCATATATAACTAAATGATTAACGAGCATATCTTTCTTAATATCGGCTTGACCTCTTATATGCTATCTGTCTTCTATCTGTGTGTGTGTGTGTGTGTGTCATTCGCTTATGTACTTTTATTGTATAAGTTTTATTAATCTACAAGTTGTGCCAGTCTAACAGGCTGAAAACCCCCATTGCGTTAGATTAGTGTAATTAAACTAACATTAGGATTAAAGTACTGATAGATATTTAAGTGTTAACATTCCACTCTTAGTGATCGACACTCTACTTACCAACTAGGCTAGAATGATCGGGTATACTGCTCGTTAGTGTTTGTTATAGGTTAAGTCGGCTAAGTATAAATATTAAAACTTGATAACAATAATTACCTATACTAAAAGACACATCACTCATGCATAAAGTAACTTACTTCGAAGTGTCAGACTCAAAGACACCAAAAACGACAAATATACAGCCTGAAACACAAACCGATGAAGATTTTATAATCACCAGGAAAAAACTCTTAAATGACTAAGAGAGAGAAAGCTTTACACCTCAAAATAGAAACCCCAAGCCACGCGAAAATCTATGACAGCTCAAGCCTGGGATACGAAAGGCCTGACAAAAACTCAATTTCTACATTGAACTCCTGACAAACATCAACATTTAACTGTACATGCATTCATTATGCATAAGTATCAGAAAGGAAAATATTATTTGAGCATCACATCAAAAGACCATGCCATCCAGGCTCGATAAAACATAAGGTAACATTCTTGAATCGAGGATAACTTATCCCAGGAAGCCCAGGGGATTTTATCTCTTTAACATGAGTCCATCATCACATGTCCCTGAAAACAGTCAAATACACTAATGGACTGGGGTGACTTGATAGCGTATAGGGCCTTCAGCCCACTCTACTAAGGCCCATACACTCTAAACTCGGCTCAAACATAAGCATGACAAGGCCCCAGTCCAATAAAAAACCTAGGAAATACTTCCCTAGGTAACTGATTGAGGACCAAAACATAAAAAGAGTAAAGAATTAATTATGGCACATTAGTTGGAAGTAAATTAGGATTTATCTTGAGTCTAGTTATACTTTAGGTTTATCTTTACTTGTTTGATTTGGATTATTATTCTATTAGGAAATTTTGTTTGAGTCGGTTAAGAATTCTTAGGTCTATATAAACTAAATTACAACACATTGTAATTCATTCTATCATTATTATTCAACTTTATTTTCTGGATACGTGTTCCACGTTTCTGTTTTGTGTTCTTAGTGAGCCAAATTTGATAGAGGACCAAAACAAAAAAAGAGTAAAGAATTAATTATGGCGGATTAGTTGGAAGTAAATTAGGATTTATCTCGAGTCTAGTTATATTTTAGGTTTATCTTTACTTGTTTGATTAGGATTATTATTCTATTAGGAAACTTTGTTTAAGTCAGTTTAGGATTCTTAGGTATATATAAACTAAATTCCAGCACATTGTAATTCATTCTATCATTATTATTCAACTTTATTTTCTGGATATGTGTTCCTGATGCGCGTGTAACGCGTTCGGGGTCAAAGGAACTTCTTTTTCGTCGAGCAAGTTTTTCAACACCCTAGGCAGTGAACCTAATCGTTGTAGTGTAGTATTGGGTAAGCCTCAGGTATTGATATCGTTCTTTAGGGGAATAGGAATGCTAGTGAGAAGTGTACTATGCTAAGGTTGAGGTTGAGAAAGATTATTTTTTATCTTTTTTATATTTTTTTAGAAAGCTAATGGTAAAATCTCGGGGTTTGGATTTGGGGGTTTGGTACTTCTACCGATTACTCTACTATCAAATTATCTAAATTATGGGCAGTCTTATGTCTATTGATATGTCCTCGTATGATGATTAAAAATGTGTCTACCTAGATACTATTACTCCCTAGTTATCTTTTATTGGTGGTTGAATTGTCACGTCCTTATTCTTAACGCGTTGTGTTTTCTAAGGTCGTAGGATATGCTTTTATCCCTAACTCTTTGAGACTACCTTAAGGTTATTGCCTACGAAATCTCTAGGTTTCATAAACTAACTCTAAGGTTATCTTTGGATGTTTAACCTACAATTCCGCTAAGTGATTTATAAGCTAAGGTTCACAAAGATTACTCAAGCATTCAAACACAACGATGGCCTAATGCACTCCTAAGCCAATTACAATTAAGATAAGAGACAACCAATCAATAATTAATAACCAGGTTTCATAGATCTAAGCAAACACACAAGAAATTTAGCCGGACATGTTAAACGCACAAGCATACACACATACAATCGAAGACATAATGAAATCAATGAAGTAAAACACTTATCTTGATGTAAAATAGGGTATGAGAACCCTAAGATACTGTCCAAATCGGACCAAAGTTGTTTTAGGTTTTTACTCCACAAGTCAACCTCCTCAAATTGTGAAAATTCGATTTCTATATATAATTTTACATTCGCGACGGCGTCGCCTTATAGGTAGGATGCCTTCAGATCGCCGTCATTAGGGTTTCGTCTTGGCCAAGTAATAGTTGGGACGGCGTCACGTTGTGGTTGTGACGTCGTCAGTCTTCAGTAGTGACGTCTTCTGAATCTGGATCTACACCGTCTGAGAAGAAAAGTCTTCGTGACGCCCTTACTCTTCAATGCCTGACGCCGTCAGGTGTAAATTAGCAAAAAGTCTACTGAGTCGTCACAAATTTAATTATGCAGAGAGGGACGGCGTCGCCCTTGGATTGTGATGCCGTCAGCTTCAATTCCAGCAGCTTGAGAGTCTTTGATCTTGACTTAGCCATTTTCTTCATATATTCACTCCTTTTCGTTCAAATGTGCATCATTCCAGCATTTTGCTTCCAAGAGACCTAAAAAGTGAAAATGAACAAAATTAAGCAGTAATGGATATAAAAGTGGGCGATTAAGGGCTTAAATGACCCCTTAAAAGTGTGCGTTTTAAATCCTTATGAAATATCCCTACACTTGGTATTTGCTTGTCCTCAAGCAAATGTGCTTTTGGCCAATCATTTTATAAGTTAGGGGGCATGAAGCATTGGTTTAACATAATTCATAGCAAGTAAAAGCACCGCAATAGTCATAACAAGCATGGAAATTATATACTAGCACCTCACAAGGGGTGTTTGGATTCTTTCATCTCTCGGGTGTATATGAAATATAGTAAATGGAAATGGAAGATAAACACTCATTAACCGGTCATAGTACATAGATTACCATAGGCTTGAGACTAGATCAAACCTCCACCACTTTGGTATAAGCACCTAGGAACAACTATATAAGAGGTCTTTTAAAGGGATGTAACGTTAGGCTTATGGTAGGGAAACAAAGGGTTTGGTTGGATAGGCGATTTAGTGGTGGCAAGTCAAAAATCTTATGTTACAAGCATGAAAAGAATGGCGTTGCTAAGCCAAGACTAGACTCACTAAACTCTAGATAACTTTGAAACAAACAAACATAAATATAAATATAGATGTAGGATGGTAGCCCGTATGTTTCTTTTTTTTTTCAACACTCTTTTTTAGATTTTTTTTTTTTTTTTTTTTTTTTTTGGCATACACTTTTACTCTACCATCCTCTACGATAACATCAAAATATAAGGGATTTATAGGAGCATCCCTACACTTGAGTTTTTATTACTCTAACACTAATTTGACCCGAATTGAAAAGATCGAAACACTTGGAGTACTTTATTACGTAAATAAAAGGAATTTGAATTTAACGTTCTTTCCCGTCACTCCATAAAATTTAACTTTACCCATGAGTCCCAATCGTCCCAAAACTGTGTACAAAAGATATGACTCGACTTAGCAACCATGCAAGTAACTAGATAATTGAACTAAGGGTTTAGTATGATAACAATAATGCACTAAAGGTGAGTGCATACAAGGTAGGCTAAGGCGATTTGGGTGTACATTTGGGGGTGGATTGTAAACAATGCTCTTCATTGATATTCCGAAAAACTGAAACATCACGAGAACCGCGAAAAGGATAAGCTCTGAGGGGTTAACTAGGGGTATCATGTACTAAAGATGAGTACATCGCAAGGGTGTGGGGTAATTACTCGACCGATGTGGGGGAAGTAATTATAATACGGGTATCAAACAAGGGTTATCCTAATGCCTCTTATCATTTAGTTATTCCTAACTACACAAGTGTAGTCTCACTAGCGATCTCGGAATGCATCACAAAAAAAGTTAGAATCTATTATACTACTGGTACACTCTCGAAGAATTAAAGGTGAATGCTTTAATTCCTATAGATCTAGGGGCGAACCTCACATTTTTGGGGTGGAATTTGAGTGGTAAAAGGTTTTTGTGTTAGTCTTATAACTCCTATCCATGAGACACTTTATTAAGACTAAAGTCCCACCCGTACATGTCATGAAATTTTTTAAATTTGGCGCTAAAATTGCCCTAACAAATATTTCTCATAGCTTATTACACAAATGAAATAGGACAAGACAAATGATCAAGGATAAGCATAGTTTCAAAGTTCTCGTTTTATTCTCCCTCCTTACACTTAAACTGAACATTGTCCCAAATGTTCCGTGAAAGTATCAAAGTTATGATAACGGTAGGTAATTAAAAGAGAAAGAAACTAGTACTCCCCTGATTAGCTCGGTAGGATCCATGTGAAGTAGTGGTTAAATTCTTTCCAAGAAGAATGTATGTGTGATAAGCTTCATCCAATGATATGTTTCTTCTTCTTGATAAATAAAACCTGCACACTTTAAGAAAATAGACGAAACCTTCGCGTAAAATCGGCGGTAAAACTATATATGACTCTACTACACTAGGATATAATGCTTGTAGAATGGATGTTTGCAGATTTTCTAGAAAATTAATACCTTAGAATTTCCAAAAATTTATAATTAGCACAGAAAACGAGAGAAAGTTATAAGCTATTTCTGCTCCTCCTGACGTCGTCAGGTTATGATCCTGGCGCCGTCAGGTTATCCTGACAGAAACTGGTCTGTTGCGTTTTTTCTGGAAAAATTACACTTTTAAAATCTGGAAAAATTCCTGCAAAACATCTATTACGACTCGATACAAGCATTTAACTCTAACAAACACACATATATATCTTTTTCAATAATCGTAGTTCCCATGTTCACGTTCTTTTAAAAACATGTGTAAAACTCCCTACACTTATCCTTTTTGTAAAATACCTTTATATGCAATTAAGACGAGGTTAAAGACAAAATAAAGCATTTTCACAATTTCAAACATGAGAACATACAATAATGAAAAGATATATGACACACAAACAATCAAACAATTAAGCATGGGTTGCCTCCCACGAAGCGCTTTTCTTTTTTTATGAGTCTTGTAGCTAGACTCGAAGTCGTGCTCCTACGTGACTTCATTGCCGTCACCTTCTTCCAAAACAATATCTTCATCATTGATTAGTTCGTTATTGTCCAACTGATAATGTTTCACACGTTGTCCATTCACGGTAAACTCTTTTCCATCATTGTCTAATAATACCACGGCTCCATTGCTCATTTTCCTCTTTACTGAAAAGGGCCTATACCATCTTGATTTGAGTTTTCCCGGAAATAATCTCAACCTTGAATTATACAAGAGCACCTTATCTCCTTCCACAAACTCTTTAGGATTCTTTATTCGTTGTTCATGCCATTTTTTTGCCCTTTCTTTATATGTGATCGACGATTCATAAGCTTCATGTCTTAGTTCATCCAGCTCTTGAAGCTGTAAGAATCTATTTGACCATGCCTTAGAATAATCCATATTACAAGCCTTAAGTGCCAGTATGCCTTTTGCTCAAGCTCAATAGGGAGATGGCACTGTTTCCCGTACACTAAGCGAAAAGGGGTTGTTCCGATGGGCGTTTTATAAGCCGTCCTGAATGCCCATAGTGCCTCATCTAGTTTGAATGCCCAATCTTTTTTGTTCTGGTGGACCGTTTTTTCAAGTATTCGCTTTAATGCTCTATTTGTTTTCTCTACTTGCCCATTAGTTTGGGGATGATATGCCGTAGAGAACCTGTGCAGAACACCATACTTCCTCATTATCTTTTCCATTTGAGCATTGCAAAAATGGGTTACTCTATCACTAATCAATGCCTTGGGAATCCCAAATCGTGCGAAGAGCTTTATAAGAAAATGAATGTGTTAGGTCACTAGTTTCACAACACAAGCTTACTAGAAAGAGATAAAGGCGATTGAACAATAAACCAAACACACACACACGTTAAGAGTAGGGAGAGGGTCTCCTTCTTCAATACCAGCTATCTCTAAGAGAAAGCCGATAGATTATGTAGGGTTCCCTTGTGAGAATGAAACAAGCTTCTTTTGATAGAAACTTGAGTGGCTAAGAAGGTATAGTGCATGCGTCACTGGGTCCATGACGACTTTTAATCTTCAATACCAGCGTCACTAAGTGACAACCAGTAGCATATGAATTGAACCCGGTGTCTACCCTAAGTTGAATAATTTGGAGGGCTATTTCTTTTCACCCTTTTCTTTGCATTTCTTTTTAATTCTTCAACTCCTTCTTTCTCCGATTCTCATTTTCTCCTTTTTATAATCGTACATAAGGACTTCTAAGTACTAACTATTTGTGATGTCCTTGGGTGGATCCCTTTGGCTCTGGCGGATCATAGGACGGTTATTCCTAACCTTAGTCACCTTATCACTCCATGACTAACCTATGTTGCCATAAAACCAATTTTCAAGAAAATCTCTCAAAGGGTTTGTAAATGAAAAACATGTTTGAACCACTGTGAGAGTTTTATCTTTTAGCAAAAATACTCCCCCTCCACATGTACTTTAGAGTTTTGACGGAAATTTGCACTGTGTGGGAAGAGCGCGCACTTTATGAATTGATCAACTCAAGATAGACACTCCCCCGCGAGACACGGTTATGTTGTATAGTTAAAGAGTTACATTGTCAGCTTTTAGGTGACAACTAGCTCTAATAACTACCTTGAAGGTGTAGACAAGCCTCGAAAATTTTTGTCATACCCTTCAGAGTTCATGTCTACCAAGAGTTTCTCGAATGGTACATTCTACTTGGACAAGTCCTTTGCGAGACACGTTTACATTACTAGCGAACTAGCTTGAAATTATTACCCGTCCCGGACAAGTCTTTTCGAGTTACTAACAGTTTAGTACCGTCAACTCGTTGGTTAAGTCTATTACACAAAGATTCATTTGCATTTACACAACATATTTCTTATCACATAATTTTCTCCCCCTCAAAAATGGCATATAAAATGTTATTTTTGAAAATTTGAGAATAAATATGACCATTTCGAGTGTTGCGGGAAGATGACCACTATGAACAATTTGTAAACAAAGTTTAATTCAAATACTCCCCCTCAACAAGTGATATAAACGGTTGAGGTTTTGAAAATCATACGGGGAAGTACTTGTCCCTTTTGAGCAAAACCTTGAAAAATGAAAGGTTTGATAGGTTTTACTCAAAAATAAGAAGCTTTCGTTCCTTTTATAAGGATTGTGGCACTGAAGCGTACCACAGGGTCCTTTCTTGACAAGAACGGGTTGTACACTGTTATGTGTGCACAAGCCATTGACATATATAATCACACATCCAAAGTGATAATGAAAGAAGCAGTTTAAGGGGTACCAGGTAGTCCAGAGATGTCGCCAGGAGTGTGAATCGGACGTTGAAAGCCGGTGATGTTAATCCTGGGCGACCACCAACATAGCTTTCCAATCTTCTGAACTGATCCCTTCTATATAACCGTTCATCAATCATCGTAATGATCCTCTTCACATCCCTTCGATCCTGAGAATTCCATCGCTTAGGAGACCCGATCTTTTGGTGTATATCCTTCAATTGATAAGCCAATCCGTCCCTAACCATCTTCAAAGTGTGATCTCCAAACTTGTGAAGATCTCTGCATGCCATCAAGCAATTTCTTTGAAGTTCACTGTGGTAAACGACGCCGAAAGGTTTGCTGATGAGTGTAAATTGTGAGAGCTGGTTGATGTCGGGAAGATCAAGCTGCGGTGGAGTGAAGTTGACACGGGTCTGATAAGATTCAACTGCCAGCTGGAGATCTTCTACACGTTCTTTGATAACTATGCGTCTGATGAAGATGAGCACTGACTTGATGAATTCACGTTGTACTTCAGTTGAAAATTGCCTCATGCGACCCTGTACTTTGGCAAGGTACATGTCTTCAATGTCGTTGATAGACAAATTCTCAAAGTCAGCTTCAGAGAATGCATAATCCCGTTCATCTTGCCTTTTGACCACAATCTTCTTGAGAAAAGTGTAGTCCCATTTGGTCGAAAGATCAACGTGTTTGATGGCAACGATATCCTTAGTACTGAACACTGCATGTTGAGACTTCTGAACCTGACAGCTTCTGTAGTAGATTCTTCGGCGTTCCGGCCAATGATGAATCCCATACATTGCATCTCGGTCGTATGCTTCCACTTTGTTGGAGAACAAGTGATTTGCTCTTTCCTCGATAGCTATGCAGTTTGAGTATTCGGCTGCTGGGAATGAAAGTGTCAAGGATGTAGCGTATTTCCTTGAACCATCGCCACCGTGAAGAAGAAATTCCAAGTCTTTGTTGAAGAAATATCTGAATGGGATCCTAGGCTGATCTGGTTGGCCGATCGTTGGTAGTGGTTTAGACCAGTCGGTGTAATATGGAGGGTTGTCCTTCTTGGTAAAGTCGATGTTTGTTTCTGGGTTGAGCCAATCCATGTTATTAGACATAGCTCGAGCAATGTTTTCAAGGTGATATTCGACCTCGATGGCACTTTCTGAGCTATCTTTCCACAGTTGAAAAGCTTCATTCTTGATTCGCCTCAACTCGGATTTCGTCATCTTCTTTACTTTGAACTTTTCTTGCAGAATTTTAGCATGCTCCAAAGTATTACCGTCTACCAGATCTTGACCTTCTTTAGGGTAGGGAGTGGAATTGACAAGTGTAGAAAACCATGCAAATTCCTCTGTTGTATCTTCATCTAGCCATGATACGACGTCAGCCGTGGGCGCCTTCTTCTTCTGTTTCTTAGGCCTAGATGAGGGTGCTGGTTTCTGTACTTTGTCGAGTGAGGCGGGTTGTTGCTGGGGCTCATGGTATTCTTCATCGTCACCACCCGTATACTCAAAGTGGTCACCGGTTTTCTGAATCTGGGGTGGTGTCTCAGAATCATGAGGTTTATTTGTAGAAGAGGGAGGAGAAGATCTTTGTTGAGCAGGAGTCCATTGTGGTGGAGGTTGCATCGAGTGCTGAATAGAGGATGATTCATCAGACCTCTTTGTGCGTTTGGGCTCTTTATCCTTATCCTGATCTTTGTCTTCATCATCTCTTGAACGTTTGGGCCTTACAGCTTCTTCTCGGAATGAGGACCTGAGTTGGTATTCCAGTAGAGCTTCAAACAGTTTAGCTTCGTGTGAGGCAAATGTTGCAGAGCGTTTCGACATTTGCGCTACTAGCCGGTTCACCAATTCATCATCTGAGAAAATTGTGGATTCAACTGGATTGATGCTTAAATTCATCGGAGTTGATTTCATGCCTTGTTTGGCTAGATGCAGGAGATTTGGATACAGTTGTCTGGTATACATCTCCTTTGTCAGTTTTGGAACGACCTCCATAAGGAACTGGTGAGTGTATCCTTTGATCATTTCGTCCATTTTCCCTTGAAGATCATCTTTCATGACTTTTGGACATACTCCCTTTCATCTTGCATCTTGTCGATATCATCATGAATATACTGTATCTGATCAGCGTAGAAATTCATCTTCCTGTAGAGCATGTCTTTCTTTCTGACTTGTTTGACAGCATTCCCAATTCTTTTATGAGCATGAGAAATCCAAGATCGATTTGGCTTCTTCACTGATTTGGATGTTGATTTGGTTGATCTTTTAGATGGTGGTGGCGAAGAATGAGATGATGAGTCTGATGAGGAGGAGACATGAGGAGACTTGGGGTCCTTAGGGGGTTCAGAAGTTTCCTCCTTAGACATAGCCTTGTCATCAGTCTTTGTTTCATCAGCAGGTATTTCCTCAGTCTTTTCTTTTGCTGGTTCCTCAATCTCATAATCAATAGAATCCTCCAAAAGTTGTTGTTGTTGCAAAAGAGTGGTGGCACCAGCTCCCTTATCGGGTCGATTAACCGCATCAGGAGATGGTTTAGAGTAGGCAGCACCACTTGAACCTCCAGGGCCACCCATTTGATCCTTTGCAAATTCCTTCGCAACATGTTGGAGTCTAATGAATTTGAACTTCTTCCGGTATGACGTATCCAGTTGCTCTTCTTCTTCTTCATCTGAGCTTTCTTCATAAGGCACAAGTACAGGAGTCTTCCCTTTTCCATGTTCAGCTGGAGGACTAGGAGGTTTTGCTACTGAGGGAGGTGGTTCGGTTACAGATTCATAGTAGTGGACCTCCTCATCTGATTGTGTATCTTCAGAGCTTTCGTTCAGTAGCTTTCTTGGTGGTTCAGGTGTAGGAATAGGAACAGCTTCCTGAGAGGGAACTTTCTTCTTTGGAGCAGGTTTCCTCTTTGGGACATTCCTTTGACTCTCTGTGCTTACTGCACTTCCAGCACTTCCTCTTCTGGTTCTCCGAGTAGGTGTTCCAGAAGGCTTTTCATCGAGATGACCAACTTTGCCTTCTCTTACTGCTACCCGATACCTTTTGTACGTTTCAAGCTTCTTGATTTCGTTGGTAAGTAGGTGATCAGGTAACACAACACCCTGTTTCTTTGTTGACGATTCCTTGATTCTGACAGATAGGATAGGCTCAGTCAACATGTCGTGATTGTCGGGGTCATTGAGCCTCTTGGGAATATCAGGATGAAGTCCAAGTGCTCTCTGGATCAACAGTTTTGTGTATCTGACATAGGGAATCTTTGAGCCAAGCTTTTTGAGAAACGTCATCATGTCATCCCATATCAGAGCTTCAATTTCGATGTCCTTTTTGTTGATTAATGACCAGAAGATTTGCATTTCTATGAGCTTGGGATGCTCATAGCCACTGTCACGACCAGAGACCGATTTGGTGATGATGATGTAGAGGGTTCTCCACGGTTGAGGAATGTTCTTAAGCTCCACATGAGAGTGCTTAGTGATAATTCCTGAAGCTTCATCATAGCCAATGTCAATCAGGAATTGAAGAACTGTCTCCTCAGTAGGTGTGGCATAGAAGTCGGTTGGCACGATTTCTGGAATGAGAAGAACAGCCCGTAAGTCTGCATGAGTGATGGTGACTTGTTTGTTATTGATAGTCACAGTCACTGCACTTTGACCCTTGATCCTTTGCATTGAATTCCAAAATTGTTGAATGTAGATCTCCGGTACTGTAGCAGAGTGTGAGAGCATGTTCTGGTAGGGATGATTCTTAAGAATATCCACAACAATGAGACAAGAAGATTCTGAGCATGTGAGGGTTTCAAAGTCAACCCTAAGGTTGTTCTTTCCAATCTTTCTCGGATAGCCATTAGGGAAGATGTCAGCAATTGTGAGAACTTCAGGTGCATCCACATTCATTTGAGCAGCCATGTCGTGATCTGAAATAACATTAGCCAAAAGAACCAACATATCGAAAGACATAATGTTAGTCAACAGAAGATTTTTATTGTCTAATTATTGAATATGCAGTGTCAAAGATTGTTACGAGTCCAAAGTCACTTGTTTGTCTAATAGTTTTAATGACGTTGTGATAAGTTTCATGAGTTAGTTAACTTTAAGTTTTAAAGTTTATGTTATCACTTATTTAACACAACATATTAAACGTTTAAGTTTATTAGTGACATTATTGGTTTCGTGACGGTATGATTTATTTATTTACAAGTTTGCACGCGTAACAATTCAAAATGAATGTTTGATCAGAGCTTAGGCGTAGAAATGGCAGCTTATGCGTAAACAGGAGAAATATACGCGTAAACTCAAGCTTATGTGTAGGATCCTGTCTTACGCGTAAGAAATATTACGCGTAGGAACAGGATGACCTTATGCGTAAAGCTTACGCGTAGGCGTATATAAAACCTTACGCGTAAGGCTTACTCGTAAGAGTAGACCTTATGCGTAGAGGTCACTGTTTACGCATATCCTTCACAGGATACGCGTAGTCCCATTGTAGAACCTTACGCGTAACAGTTACGCGTAAAATTTCTCTTACGCATAACTTTCTACGCTTAAGGTGATCCTTATGCGTAAAGTAACAAAGACCTTGATTCTGAGTTTTATGCGTAGCAAGCCTGAAATAAGATCATCATGTCATCAATCTTATCACATATATTCATTTTACAACAAATCATGGCATGAAAACAAGTTAAACAGGTTATGCGTAGAAAGTCATACGCGTAAGTCAAAACCCTAAAGTTTATGAATTACGCATAAGATTTCTAACCATAGGATTTGCACCAAACGTTTCTGGTAGGTCTTAGGTGTTATGAGAGTCTAATAACCAAGTTTTAACACCCAGTTCTTAGTGAATCAAAAATACCCAAACTTAAGAACATTAAACCCTAAATTCCAATTTTTAATCAATTAGTGTTTCTGGGTTGTTATAGGGCCTGGAAATCATTAATTCAATATGATAACAACATCACACAACAATCTTTTTGACCAAAAACATTCATATTTGAAAACGCCCAAAACCACGCATAAACCCTAATTTTGAAAAACCCATCAATTCGTGTTTCTGGGTGGATTTAGAGGATAAAATTAGTATCATTGATGTTAAAAACATGTTTTGACACAATCCTTTTAACCACAAACACACAATCTTGATCATGAGTTCAAACGCATATGCGTAGAATACAAAAACAAGATTATACAACATTTTGACCGTTGGATTCATGTAAAAATCAAAACCAATGTTTAAAAACACGTTAAGATTATGAAACAACTTACAAAATGATGATCCAAAACATAGATTTGATGAACAATTCTTAGGCGTAGGATGTTTTAGGTGTAAGTAATAAATGTGAAGGATAAGTTAGGTGGAAGGTGTTTTTATTAAAAGTAACTTTAACATTTTGACAGTTTTGGTCCCTCCACCTTTTCCTTTTTCATACAAAGCCATTTAACTTCCATTTTGGTTACCAAACAAAGATTTTTAAGAAAGAAACATGACGACACTCCCCCTCGACTTAGGAAAATAATGAAAGGTTATAAATTTTAGTCCGAGGAGTGTCATTGAACCAGAAAAGTTTACCACCATTGATAAAAGAAACAACCGGGATATGACAACATGCAAGTACACAGATGTTTTGAAACTGTTAAGTGATTATTTTCTCCCCCTCAACACTTGATGTGAAAAATACTGAATTTTGAAAGATTAAAGTGTTGATGAAAGTGTAGAAAACTAGAAGGGGGGTTGAATAGTTTTACCGATTAAAAACTTTGTTTTGAAACTTATTGAAAGATCAATTGATATTGATCTTAAGTATGTTAATGAAATATGCAAGCAATATGTAATAAGTAAATAAGGAAAGAAATGATCAAACCACAACAAGTTGTTTATAGTGGTTCGGCCTACAAGGACTCTTTTTCCTTGCCCTACTCCACTCCCCGAGTCTCACACTCGAGAGTTTAACTTCACTAGTCAACAAGCTCCTTTCACCGGCGGAGAAAACCTTTACACTTCGCTTACACTATTTCCGACACTAAGCTAGATGTCGAGTTCTTTCCAAGGGTACAACTACTCCCACACACAATGTATTTTGAGGACTAAAATACTAACCACTCACACTCACAAGATTATGATGGTTTGATACAACAATGAAGTATGAATCAACACTAGATCATACAACACTAAACAAACAAGACTTCCAACTTCTCGTTGAAGCTTGAATATGACTTGATCTTCTTTGCTACAAAAGAGATCACTAATATGATATGAAACTGAATTAGAAAGGTTAGAGAGAAGATATGTATGAGAGTATGTTAGAAAGGGATGAGAAACTACTTGGCTTGGCATTGCTATTTATAGCCAAATTGGATAGGAGCGTCCACGGACCGCGGACCCCTTAAAAGGGTTCCGCCCGTGTACCAAATTGGTACCGCCAGTCTGACAGTCAAGATATCAAATCTTGCCTAAAGTCAACTCTATCTAAGTAAGATTGTGCAAGATATGAAGAGTACAAATCTTCACAAAATATCTAATGGAATCTTCCAATGATCTCCATGATGTAATACATGATGTCAAATGTTGTATTACTATTAATAGAAATATGCAAATGCTTAAGTAGTGTTTGGTTTTAAGAACCTAACACATTCTACAAACTACTATCATACATAATGATTAGAGTCATATCAAGATGTTACTAATCATAAATGTAAATGCTTAAATGATGAATATATTGTTTGAGAAAGCTTGTTTTAATATCTAATAAACTTGACAAGCTTTAAGCTTTTATAAATTAAATTTACTTTTGTCGTTAACAAAACTTAGGCAAAGATCAAAAATATAAATAACGTTTAATGACGATATTTGTATTAACAATCTCCCCCTTTTTGTTGAGGACAAAATATAAATTTTATTTTTATAAAAGAAACAAAGTTTGTACAAGAGTTATAAAAATATTAGTTTTAGAACTTTGAAAAGGAAATGATAATGCAAGTGTATGAATTTTGACTTTTTATGAAAATGATGTTGACTTTTTCAGAAAGTCAAAGTATGCAGTTTGACTTTTTTAAGAAAAGTCAAGTATTATCAATGAGGGTTCCTGTTTGACTTTTAGAAAGTCAATTGTATGCAGTTTGACTTTTTCAGAAAAGTCAAATATAAATAATTTCCAAGTTCTATATTTTCTCCCCCTTTTTGTCTCAACAAAAAGAAGAGGCTATGCGGAATGTAATGAGCCCGAGCTTATTATCTCCCCCTTGTTCAAAGCTCCCCCTAAATCGGGTGCTTTAATGGGAAGATACATGGATTGTGAAAATAAAGCTACAAAAAATTGTTAGTAATAATGATCATTCACAAGCATTTCCAAACACTATGTAATGACATCAACAATGTAATAAACAACATTCATTAGTTAAAATTTTTCATGAATCAAGATCATGAAAAGTGAACACAATGATGTGTTTTTAGTACAAGGAAAATAAAAATTATCCTAAGAAAGTAAAAAGAAAGACTATTCTAAAACCATCCTAAAGTGATGGTGGATGGGAAAGAGCGTTTAGACGCTCAAGAATGTGGTTGAGGATGAACCTCATTTCTTCGTGGAAGTCATGAACCATAATCCGGGTCCGTTCCACGGTTTGACCCGTTTGCTCACAAGTTGAGCAACCATGCCTTGGAGGGTAGAAAGTTTGCGGAGGTTGTGGTGGTGGAATGGTTGATGTGTTGGTGGTGTTGGGGATGTTTGGAGTGGTCATGATGGAAGCAAGCAAAGCACTTTGCATTTGCATTGTCTCACTTAAGTGAGAATCCACCATGCCTTTGAATTGGTGGAGGTTGTGGAGTTCGGCTTGAATCTCCTCTCTAGTGGGATTGTCATCCCACATGCACTCCGGAATGTCCTCAATATGAGGGGACATTGATGATGGAAGTGGATGATCCCCGTATAAAGGACCATGAATGTCCTTGTGAATGGGGTGGAAAAGGAGAGGTCTTGGCCCTAATGGGGCGTTTGGGTCAATGGATGACCGAGGTGACTCATGAGCGATTCGCTCAATGGTGCCAAAGGATGGCAATGGTGGTGGATGACTTGGCCTAGGAGGCAAGTCTTCCAAGTCCTCTAGGAAAGGATTTGGTGATGTTGGTGGAGTTGAGAATAATTCCATGGGAGTGAGAGTGGGAGACCTTGGTGAAGGTGGTGAGGGTGTTTTGGATGTTTGGATGGGTGCCGGTGGAGGTGAAGTAGGTGTTTTTATTGGTGGTGGAGTGGTGATCACAATGTGTGATGAAGTGGGTGTAGCTAAGGTAAGATGTGTATCATCTCTAATGGGAGATGAGATGGTGAGTGGTGAAGATTCGGATGATGAGCTAAGATGAATAAAACAACAAGGCTTTACGCTCATTCTAGCGGTTTTCTTGCAAGGTTTTGGTGATGATTTAGTCATTTTTAACTTGGGTTTTGATTTGCTAGATAGTATTGAGAATGAAGAAGGTGTGAGGATGATCATGGTAAAGCCTTTCAATTTATAGAGGTAAGAAATTGTTGAGAAAAGGTTTGATTTGATGTTGAACCATTGAAGAGGTTCCTAATGATTTGGAAGTGGGTTGAATGCTAGTCATATCACCCAAGTCAATCCATACAAAGAAGATGGAGTGAAGAAGAAAAGATATGCAATAAATGTGTTCTAGTGAGTGGAATTTCCTAATATTCAGATTACCCACGGATTTGAAGGTACCAAAAATTTGGTTCCTTCCTTTATGCCAAAGGGCTCCTTGGGTGGATTTTTCAAATTTTTGAATTTTGGTGGGAAATAGATTTCTTATAGACTTTGGTAAATGATACTAGTTCTAAGAACAGTATAAACTAGTTAAGATTGATTTATAAGTGATGGAAGATAATTTGGAATCACGAAAGAGTCGAAATTCAGAAAATTACCTGGAGAATCCACGACACCAAAATAATACACGGACGGTACCCAAAAAAGGGTGCCGTCTGGTCCGCCTGTACAGGTATGGCGGTACCAAACTACATAAAGGACGGTACCAAAATTTTGGTGCCGTCTGATCCGTGGAGAGCTGAAATATGTACAGAGTACGTTTTTAGGTGTCGGGGAAATTTCCGAAACCTGAAATTTGTCTCAAAAGCTGTTATACTAAACATTTCTGGTTAGGAAAAGTAAATAACACATATGTAAACATAGTGGAGCATAGATTTTGAGCAAGGCTTTATTGATTTCCACAATATAGTGAAAATGGGTAAAATTTGATAGCATACTTGTGCTATCCCCCTGCATGAGATTGTTAGCATACACCATTGTTTCAAGTTATATTATCATCCTACATAATAAAAACAACTAAAAAGTATCAAACATTAATGATAATGCATTGTTCCAAACACTCCTTAAAGTACCCTTATTTGTCCAATTTCTTGTAAATCTTGTTCATCATCCTACCAAGGCACTTGAACATTCCCTTAGTTTGCTTGAATTCTGCTGATTCATTCTCAATCTCGGGAAGAGATGCGTAATACTCTTGAGGTGGAAGATGAGAGTTTGGAAGACCATCCTCGGAGCTATTTGATGATGATGATGAAGGAGTTGGAGGTTTAGCTCTCTTGCCTTTAGTCTTAGCAACTCGAGCATCACTCAAAGGCACAAAGATGTGAGGAATGAGATCATAGTGAAGGTGCATCCCTTTTGGGGTTGGTGGAATTGGAGCAAAGTTTCTATAAAGACGGGTGAGAAGCATCCCGTATGGTAGAGCAACAGATCCTTGAGTTGGAATATCAATCATTCTCCTAGCTATGTAGTAGGCTAAGTTGAATGGTTGTCGGGTGGACAAGTTGTAAAGCATGTGGCAAAGACAAGCGTTTATGTGATCCCTATTCCCTATGGTGCTAATGACGTTTGCTCTAAGTAACTCCTCCCATTTCTTAAATTCGTGCTTAAGTTCATTGAGCTCCATTCCATATGGATCTCGGTCTACCTCTTTTCCCTTTCGGGTTACTCGAGTTGTATCCGTTTTTGGGTTAAAAAGGTGTTCACGGATGACATCCTTATCGGCTAAACGGGTTAGATAAGGAGAAGTGCGGTCGTTGATTGCATCAAGGGCGGTGAGTGACCACTTATCCGTGTAGACACAAGTTCCTCGGTTGGGAATTCCTAGTATTCTAGCAAATTCACTTAAAGTGATGGTGTAGTCATTTTGGTTGATTCTAAAGCTAAGACAAAACTCATCATCATCTTCATCACTAAAACCGGTCACACTAGCATAGATTTCTAATACGAACCTAGGACAAATTGGTTCATCAATGTCAAGAAGACAATCGAATTGAATGGCGGCTAGTTCTTCACGAAGATTGGTATGCTCAAGGAAGGATGGGTGAATGGTTCTACCCTCGTGGAAATACCTTGATTCTAGACCCCTAAATATTTCTACTTGTTCCTTGGTGAGTCCTTTGGTTTTGTGGTGTTTGGGAATGTAGTTAAGAGTGTCTTTGTGATCATAGAATCTTGCGGCTACCATGATTATTCCTAAGGACAAGAATTAACATGTTAAAAGAATAAATTTTAACGTTTTTGATTCTAGTGTGTGCCTATATGAAAACAATTTGGAGTTGCGGTTATCTCGACTCATTTTATGCACAAAATGGTTTTAGTTGAGTGTTTGGCAAATACCATGAGATAACCCAAATGCTCCTAATTCAATGTGGCTACATTTGAATATACCCGGGAGTGCATATTAGTTATGCAATACCTTTAGTATTCAAGAGCATGCAAGTGATGAAAATTCTAACGTTTCTATTTGTATTAGCAATGAAAAATGTTTTCCTACAAGTGAGAAGCTTTTCAAAACTTTTGACATGGGGTGTTTGGTTGTTTGAATAAGGCCTTATATTTATTATCTATCAATTAGTGGGAAACATGATTTGTTTATGCAATATAATAATGTAGTACCTAATTTCAATGACTAGTTATGCAATTTGCCAATTGAATTCATATTGGTGTAAAAGCATACATAAAACCCCATGTAATGATTTGTGATAGTTTTGTGCATAAATAAGAATCCTAGACTCAGAATTAAGAGATGAAATGTAGTTAGGATACTTACAATGATGTTATCTTCAGTGATTAGTGAGTGGGAAGATGACAATAATGAGCTTGGTTTAAGTTTTACACGTTCTGGTAAAGTAGGTTGTGAGGAAGAAGATGTTATGTATAAAGCTGTTTTGCTTCTGTAGACACCACGGACCAGACGGCACCAAATTTTTGGTTCCGTCCGTGTTGTCGTTTGGTGCCGTGGCTACAGTAGCAGATACAAGACAAAATTGTTTTGGTTTGACTATTCTAATGTTTTAGGCTATGTTTATCCTACATGTTTGGTTCCATTAACCCTAAACCAAGTCTAAGAAGATTAAAAGGTTCTCGTTTAAGAGGTTTAGTAAAGATGTCAGCAATGTTGTCTTCGGAGGATACTTTCTCGATTGAAATGTTTCCTTTTTGAACATTGTCGCGAAGAAAGTGATGACGGATTTCAATGTGCTTTGTACGAGCATGTTGAACGGGATTCTTGTTGAGATCAATGGCTCCTTTGTTGTCGCAAAGTATCACAATGTCGTTGAGATGAATTCCGTAGTCTACGAGAGCTTGCTTCATCCAAAGAGCTTGTTGACATGCTTTTCCGGCCGAGACGTATTCGGCTTCAGTAGTAGAGATGGCTAAAGCCGTTTGCTTCTTTGCAAACCATGAGGTGAGACAATGTCCAACAAAAGTGCAAATACCACTTGTACTTTTTCTATCGACATAATCACCGGCATGATCCGAGTCGGCATACAC